>VXAV01000156.1:323093-363583 GCA_013399715.1 Alectura lathami | reverse complement strand
AAAAAAAAAAAAAAAACAGAAAAAAAGGATAGCACATGTAGTAACTGTACTTTAAATTCTTTGGAGTTCCGGTGAGCAAGTGGAAATACAGAAAAAATTCATGTTTAAATGCTTTCTTACACTCCTGTTGCTTCTGCTTTTTAGCTTTGTTCGTCCTCCTTTGATCATCTTCTCTGTTGATGGTTTCCGTGCATCATATATGAAGAAAGGGAACAAGGTCATGCCCAATATTGAAAAACTGAGTGAGTACATCTTTTTTTTTTTTTTTAACAATAAATGAAAGATGGTCTCTTGTAGTCTAGATGTTTTCATTGTGTATAGAGCAACAAAAGTCAGTGTGGGGCTGGTGGGTAGACAGGCTGTGCCAAATGCAGGGCTTTTCTGACTAAAAATTCTAATAATGATTAAGGGTTTTTTTTTGTTTGTTAGTTTTTTGTTGTTGTTGTTTTTTCCCCTCCCATGAAAGCAAAATGGCAAAAGTCCCCTTTGCTTTAGATTATATCATATGGTGGCTTGAAGGGCCCTGGCTAAAGCAGCACACAGCAGGCAAAGAATGGGGAGAAAGCAACTTCAGGGAACATGGCTCAGGACTGGTGATGTTAATTTGGTTTGTCAGCAGAGAAATGAATCTTCAGTATGTGATATGTATCATGCCCTTGTATAGGCTGGTTGGGACGTGCCTGCAAAATTTTCCACTTGAGTCAAAGACGTTAAAGACATGGCTCCTGGTTTTGTGGTGTACTGGACGCAGCGTATATTTTGAGCTTCTTAGTATAGTGTGGTAGCTGCTGTGTGTGCCCATACCCTTGAAAGGTTTTTTTTCTTGTATGTTTGCTGGCCCTTGTATTTGTGTAGCCATCTGGAGAGCTGGGGCCAAAGCCTGTTGTAAAACTCCAGCTTTAGTATATTTGTCACTTAAAATTAGCCTGTGATTTCTCGTGTTTTACTCAACAGCGAGACACTGCCAATGACTATGGATGCTGAAAGGAAGCTAGTTCAGAAAGGAAAACAGTTCATGGAAGTCTAACTGGTTCTGTAGTGCTGGCTGCATTGTTTCTGTTGTTTATTGTGAAGTGCAAAGAGGGTGTCAGTGGACATACCGCTGTCCCATGGGAAGACTTGCCAATGTTAAGAGCAGAATGTTCATTTAAATTGGTTAAAACTTAACCATTTTCTGCAATATTTTGAGTCAAAGCAAATTACTTCTTCTATTTTTGTTTCTCATGTCTCGTAGCTTCACTTGCTAATGTTTGCATTCTCTATTGATTTGATTTTTCAGGATCTTGTGGAACACATTCTCCTTACATGAGGCCTGTCTACCCTACAAAAACTTTCCCCAACTTGTACACCCTTGCTACTGTAAGTCCCTGGGAAGGATTTTTTTGATGATAAAATGTTGCACTTTGCTAGAAATGTGGGTTGTGGGAAGCAAGTTTTTTTTTTCTCCAGTAAAACTACTTACTGTCAATCCTTTTCTGCCTTCAGTTATGTTAAGTATTTTTTTCATTATTTTGAAGTTCAGAGAGAAAGTATTTCTCACCATTATGCACAGTGTTACAATTCTCCTGCACTTTCTTATGTCCGTTTTTGCAGTTGTTTGTACTGCTGTGTAATTACAGGCCATGGTTTTTCTAGGGGAAGAAAAAAAAGCAACACCAGAACACAGCCAGCAGTTGTTCCTTCACTGGAATAGCTGAAGTCAGTGGGGCTGAATTAGCAACCAACTCACAATTTACAGCTGCTGAGTGTGCTTGGATGCTGCAACAGCTCTGCAGTAAACAAGCCATCACTTCTGCACTCTGGTGGCACTGCTGGTTGTCAGGCTGTCGCCAGCCTGGGATGCAAACGCTGCTGTGTGACAGCACTCCTGAAGCAGCAGGCACATATTTTCTCCCCCTTCTTCTTCTTCCTGCAGCCTCTGCACAAACATTAAGAGAAAGGAGGGGATGGACAAATTAATAGCTGGATGTGGGAGAGAGTGGGAGAGAAAAGGAAAAGAGCAGAAACCTCTTAAATTGCCTTAACTGCTGGAGAAATTGTGGTTTAAAGCCTCTGGGTTTATATCACAGTTTGGGCATCTTGCCTTGGTCTTATCTCACAGAGGCGCTGGTGAGGATAAACTATTATAAAACGGGAATGCAGAGGGTAACATTTGCAACTAGAAAATGAATTATTGTTTCCAGAAAGGGAGTTCATGAAGAGGAACTGAAAGTTCAAATCAATCTTCTTTTCATAATTTTTTGCTTAATTTTGATGGCCTCAAACTAACTTTTAAGCAGTGTGAAAATACTTTAAAGTATCCAGTAACAGAAGTTTTTGTGCCTTTATTTTAAAGCACAATTCAGTCATCTCCTGCTGTTTTTGTTACTACAGTGAGTTTTAAATGTGCTTATCTTAAAGTTAAAACCCTTTCTGGTGTGCGGTTACAAAGATACCTATTTTAAAATAATTGGGTGGTATTTGCTGATAGCTATGAGAACTGGATTTGTGTGCATTAGGGTTTTACTAATTAATCTGCTTCTGCACAAAGGGACTCTATCCTGAATCACATGGAATCGTCGGCAATTCGATGTATGACCCAGTGTTTGATGCCAGCTTCAGCCTTCGAGGGCGAGAGAAATTCAATCACAGATGGTGGGGAGGTCAACCAGTAAGTTTCAGATTTCCTCCTCCTCTCTCCCTCCCCTCCAACCTCCTCCCCCTGTGCTGTGGAACATAGCCAAAAATAATAATTAAAAAAATACATCTGTGAACAATTTGTACCTAATCTCCCCACGGCTGGCCCTGTGTCTATCAATTTAATGCAACATTTTGAGTTGGCTTTTGCTATTCAGAATAATAAAGCCATTGATTATGGAAAAGGTGCTTGTGTTGATAAGTATAAATTAGATGTGGCTCGGAAAAAACCCTCACTTTAGGCAGCAGTTTAACACGAATTACTATATTTTCGTCACTGTGGCATAATGTTTCCTTTTCATTATGGGTTTCTCAGGTTTTTATCCTAGTAATGTTCTTGTGGCAGTTCTAGTATTAATGTTCTGTCAGAGTAGCATAGCACAACTTCATAATTATTATTTGCTAAGTCCACAAGTGATTGCTGTTACCTGACTTGCTGCAGAGGTTGTAGAAGTTTATGAACTAATTTCTGCCTAGAACACAGCATTGGTGGCTGAATGGGGCTCTCTCTCTTAGATTAGTTTTACAGTTGGTTTTATCCAGTTCTGAAATCTCATTCTGGGCAAGGAAATGGCCTCTTTCTAAAGATTCAAAGATCCCTTTGCTTCTACTGTGCTTTCCCCTATTGGCGCGTGCTGTAGTGGCTTGCTTTAAGCTGACACCAAAGACAGGTTTAAATTAAACTAGCAAGTTTGACATGCAAGCAGCTGAGGTGCATGCACATTTCACTACACTGATTGCCTGGGGAACTCTAGTTTAAAAATTTCTTGAGCAGTTAACCCAGCAAAGGAGTGGGATGATGGAGGTGGGAATTGGAAGGGAATTGGGAATACTATAATCTGTCATTGCTGTTTGCTCAAGTGATCAGTGTCATCCCCCAATTCTCTAAGACATTAATATCCCATGAGACTAATGGAAGTTACTCAGATGGTTTTAGGTTTAGCAAGCGCGTGTTATTTGTCTGCATGTGGTTTTAGTCTGCAACAAATGAGAGACAAGATCATTTAGAGCTGCAGGCAGATGTGTGACAGTTCATAGCTAAGCCAAAATGAGGTATTTTTGCTGTTGTGAAATTTGTCAGCAGTAACAGGGAGCATAGTCACTCCCTCGCCCAGCCTTCCTGGCCTGGATTAGCTTTTAGCATAGGTTGTATGGGGTGGATAAGGTGAGGAACATGCCTGGCTGTTATTCTCCTAGATGTGAGCAAAGCAGCAGGAGCAAAACTAGGAGCAGTGAAAGGGTTATTAGAGGAGGTAGCCTCTTCCTCCATCCTAGTGACAGCCAGAGCCACACACTGAACTGCAGCCACACCGCACTTGCTAAAGTCAGTATCAAAATCACAATAGTGATGGACAATAATGTGCACCTTAACTGCTGCATGCATTGGAAAGTTCATTGTGCATCTCACTGTAGCCAAATTTAGGTAGGAGTTATTCAGAAACTTGCTTTTGGGGACTGTACAAACGCCTCTATTTTTAAACTGCAGTATTTTTAAAGTCTGTGTAAATTGCAGCAGCTGCCATATGGAGTGGGGGCTATTGAGTAATTCTAACACCCACCCGTTTGAAACACCTCTACTGTTGCAGAGAATAAGTCATTCTGGATTGTAAACAAGGGTCATGAAAAATCTCATCTGAGAAGAGTTCAAGGAAGTTACACAACTGTGGATAACCACATGCTAGGAAAAAAAATTCTCAGAGGATAGGCGGGAGTGTTGTATACTCAAGAAAGGATGATAAAATAAGACAGCTGACCCAAAGGAGTGTTAAAAATTAAAAATACAGGGATCAGTTAATAAGCTGGAAATGTCCTTCTAGAATTGGCAATATGCATAGAAGAAGGGCTATAATTCAATTTCCAGATGCTTAAGACGAAGAAAACCTTTTGCAAATGTGATAGAGTAGCCACAGTACCTGAGTAAGAAGAATGTTATGACATAAATGATCCCCTCTCTGCACATGGAGGAAATGCATGCTTTGCATGTATTTATTAGCAATATCAAGAAAGTGTGAAGATGAGATACTATAACTCAGAGGGCAGAGATTCTGATGAGACAAAGAATTATCTTGGCTGTATGTGGATTAGATACAGTCCCTTTCTTATTCATCTTTATCGATGTGGTATTTAGGAAAAAAAAAACTATAAAAACTGCTGAAAATACTGGGTTCTCAAAGACAATAAAATTAAGGGAGGAGGAAGGAAAATCTTGTCTGCATATCAGAGTTGCTGAAAGAGCTGCTTTCTTTTAGGTTTTGGGTCTCAAACTGTAGTACTCAACTTCATAGAGGTACTTGGTCTGTACAGAACTGGGAATTCTTCTCTAAAGCTGTCCATCTTCCCAAGAAGGGAGAGGACATCTCTGGGGTCCCCAGCTTCATATTATAGCTAAAACTGCCTTGAAGAGAATATCATTTAATGTTGATCATTTCTAAAATACTTTCTTGCTCCTGAACACTAGCCTATTGTATATGGCTTTGTTAAAAGGCGTGTTTTTTTTTTTTTTTTTTAACTTGTTCTAATAGCGAGCATTTTGCTAGGAAGCAGCCAAATTAACATGTGACATCAGTGGGATTTGGCATATGAGTAGCTGAAAGTTTCCACACAAGGAATTTATTTTAAGAGCATTAGGAAAAGAAGGAGGGAGAAGGTAGCTTTGGAAGTGTTCTGAGGTCTTCTAACTGGTGGTTAGACTTCCTGAAACCTGTTTTTCTGATTTAGTATATAACCTTGATTTATTATATAAGCTTAAAACCACCTTGTTTTTAAAACAAAAATGTTTGACAGGAAACAGCTGCATAACCACTCCTTGTTGTATTGCTGCAGTGTCTCACAGAAATGATGAGCATCAGGGCCCCTGCTCTCAAAGGAGAAACGAACTTCACTGCTCATTTTTCATGACATTGAGACTGTTTTCATCCAAGTAACTTCAATCACTGAACTCAATGGCTTAAATTAAGCCCCCAGCTGCCTTTGGCTTCTGTTTAGCAGTAGTTTTCCACATCTTGATTTGATGTAGTGAGCTTAAGCTTACGCTACAGGCGATACATGGCTTTTCTTAGTGATCTTTCATGATTCTTAGAAATAATCCTCTGGCTTCTCCAAGATCAGAAGATGATGAGTATAAAACTGCAGTTTTATGAGGGCTGTAGTTAATGAGGACCAAGAGGGCCCCTGAGAAGGCTCCCCGGCTTGTGTTTGAGTTTGCCTCCAAAGATGCCTCTCTTTTCAGAAGTATCTTAATTATAACAATGTAGAGGGTGGTTTAGGGCACCTTGTATGAAGCTTAACTTTTCACTACTAACATCTGTAAGAGGAAGTAACTCTCAGAAAGGGCCCAGCTTGAAGTGCTTTGCAGAGCCTTAAGAAGGGATGTGATGTGTGAGAGCATGTCACAAACCTGCCTTTGGCCTATAAGGCATGGCTGTAGACAGTAAACAAACACTGCTCCTTATTTTAACTGGATATTCCTGTTGGTTTTGGCTAATGGTTACTCAAGAATCTTCTTCTATTCAACTTATTGGCTAGTCAGCCTGAGCACTGACAAGATAATTACACCTGAGGAGCCCAGGCTCTGCAGAAAGCTGTCCTCTGCCTTTTTGTCCTGAGCACATTTTGCGATCACTTCGTTGATTGTCGGTGGAAGAAGGAGGAAGAGTGTCTATAACTGTCTTTTAAAAAGTGTTTCTTTATGCCTAGCTTGAGCCACGTCCAATCCACAGGCCTCTTTGTTTCAGTCTAATTATTTGGTAGGCCTCTTGAACTAAAATCTTCAGTTTGGGCAGGAGACAATCCTTAGTTGTCAGGGCTGTGAGTTCATTTGTGTCCTGTTAAAGAGTAAGGTGTGTGGAAGATGCACTTTCCCTGCCAGCAAGGTAGAAGAGCCACAAATAGTGCAGGTTGGCAACATCTAGCACCACTGTGCCAAATTAATTCTACATGGCTGCACCAATCCTATACACTTTTGTTTGGTAACAGTGATGACCCCCTCCCCACTCCTGCCTAAAGGTGGGAGGGGTTTCCCATTCACGCATTGCCTCCTCTTAGCCACAGTGGGTGTCTGTGCTACCTCTGCTCCTGATGTGGATTTCCTTCCCTGATGGAACCATGTTGGCACAGCTCTTGCTGAGGGCCAGGCCTTAGCCTGTCAGCCCTGACCCCAGGTGTGCTCCTGCTGTTCTTCAGTGGTATAACAAGTTCCAGACAGCACTTACAAAGTTATGGGCACTGATTCATCCACAAAAGAGTAAAAATAGGGAGATGCTGCACTTTTTGTGCAGGTTTTCAAAGACTATTCAACAGCTATTTTGAATAACTTTGTAGCATCTGTGCAAACGTGTCCAGTGATCAAAAGAAAGGAGAACTTGGGACGTGCATGTTTTATGTGGCACTTCCACCTAAAGTGTTGCCTAGCCTCTCTATTTTTATCCATAAATACAGGAGAAAAGTAAAGAAGAATTGCAGTCTTTCAACAAAGAGGATGTAAAATTTATAGTGATTTAGCTTACAGGAGATGTTTGGTATCAGGTCTTTGCACTGGAAAAGCTAGATATCCTCTGATTCCTATGACACAATGTGAAGACAGATTGGTTAATCTTTGTCTTGTTTTTTAAATTTTAAATAATTATTCTTCTCTGCTTAAGCAATGTAATTCAGAAATATGGTCTTCTTATAGCTTGCAATACTATAAAGCCGTGTCCCATACGAAAACCAGGGGTGTACATCTGACATAGAATTTTACAGTCAGTTGTTTAACTAACATTAACAGTTAAAAATGATGTATTTAAGTATGGCCAATAAATTACATAAGCTCACAAATGGAACTGACCTTGCAATGCCTAACATGGCAGACTTTATAAGTGACCTGAACAGATGTGACCAGTCACAGAGTGTATGTAACACATTGCATTTATATGCTCAGTGCTGGAACATCTAGGTTTAATTGACTTTGAGACTGTGACTCTAACCAACAGAGGATATGAAACAGGAACCCTTATTCTGTTCTTAATTTTGATTGTTCTGGATGGGCAATGTTGAGAGGACATCAGCTAAATTATTCTTTTCTATCCCACATTGATTGACAGTATAGACTTGAATTACACTGAAAGAGATATGACTTGCACTCTGTCTTGAAAGTCAATGAATTTAATTGATGCTAAGAGATGTTCATTGGTGGTGAGACTGTAATAACACTTTGTTCTGCTTTTCTGCTGGAGTTAACTTCTTACCCTCATCTATAGGATATTAATTTATGTGCTCCTGTCAGCTGCTCCACGTGACAATCTGTTGTCTATTGTCAGCAAAGTGGTAAAAGGGATGGCTACCCAAGGGCACTTCTGGTAGAGGCAGAGACTGTCACTATATTCACCAGTGATAAATGTCACCGCTCTAAAACACACTAGAACTTTGATTTAAAGTTTTTTTTTTTTTTTAAATTAGATAGAAACTCTTCTACCTGGACAACTGCTGCTGCTTCTCTCTGTGCTGTATGATGTCTCTGCAAATGTTTTGTTATGTGTAGCGTCTTCAGGTATGATGTTGAATCATACTGGTTTTTATTATTTTGCATTTAAATAAACCAAAGGCTTTTTTTTTTTTTTTTCCCAAAAATCTTAAGAAAAACGGGAGAGTGTCCAGTAGTTTTTACTATAACCTTGGGTTGATCCAGGCTCTGCCGGCAAAGTCATGATGAAGTCATTTCAAAGTCGCTTTGCAGATGTTGCAGTCAGATGTGGGCCATTTGACTTGTTGGTCTTTGACAGTAATGTATCACTGTCTTAGCTGTTGAGCTTATTTCAAGTGTAGCAGACACATTTCCTCATCCAAATAGTTAATGCCAATGTAAATTGCTGCCCAATGTGAAGTGGAGCAGGGAGGGTGCATTTTTTCCCTGTCTGAAGCCAGTCCCTGTGCCCTTGCATGGGATGGTGCTACTCTCCCCTTATTGCTCACTGAGGAGGGCACAGCTAGGGGTGATCCCCATTTAGATCACCTGGGACACATACCAGGCCCTGTGGCCTGATAGTGGGGAAGCTCTTCAAGGACTGTGGGAACGCTTACATTACCACTTTTTCTGTCCTTTTGTAAGCTGGTTTAAAACATAGCAGTTTTCATTCCATGGGCTTGTCTCTTCTCCAGTCCAAAACTCGAATGAGAGTTAAAAGAAGACTTTGCTTTATTCTACTTCCTCAGTGAGGGCTTTGCAGGAGCTTCCTAGAATCAGAGTCCTGCAAGAGTCCCTTGGTAAAGCCCTGTGTGTCTTTGGCTCCGGCAGGCAGTGGATGGTTGCTGGCATTACTCCCTGGTCAGGAAGGTGCTCATGCTGTTTTCAAGTGGCATTCTGTATACTCAACTCGACTAAAAAGTAGCTACCATCTTCCTGCAGGCAAGCAGGGTATCTTGGCAGTGTGTGTAGGGCCTAGTTATTCCACTGTCAAGATGACTATTATTTTACTTAGCTGGCCAGAGAAAGGGTGTCTTCTGGCAGGTTTAAACATTTAATTACTGCCTAAAATAAACAGTTGTGGGTGATTTCAGCAGTGCTAACAGTCCGGAGCAGCACAGGACAGCCTCAGCTGCTGAGAGTGGAATTGGCTGTTCTTATTTAGTCAACAAGAAGCAGTCTGGACCACCTGGACCTGTGCAGTCCAAAGCACTAGAAAGTCAAACTAGAGTTAACAGATGGTAAAATCCTAATACTGAATTCCCTGAACTTAGCTTGTTGCTACCTTCCCAAAGATATCTGCAAAATTATTTAAACTTTGCAAGAACACAAACATGTTCAAATAAAAATAAATCTGCTACAGCTCTGGAAGGACAACGGTTTTCCAAGTACAGCAAGACCAAAGAGCATAACAGCAGTGGAGCTGATGCCCCTCATGCTAAATTTATATTTGACCTCTCTTCTCTGCCATGTGAGGATTCTGCTCTAGGAATAAATCTAAAGTGCAATGGAAAATGTATTTGCTTTAAATGTTGTCTCTCTTTCATGTGGGAAGCCCAAGAACCACTAATGAGTATGGAGTGGCTCCTGTCTTCGTTAGACACAGGGTCTGGGTTGGAGTTACATATCCTTTGCTGACACTGATGACACAAACAGGCTTGTGGCTGTGTCCTTGCATTACAGTCACACCTCTGTCTGCAGCATACGGCCTCCAGCTTGGAGGCACCCTTCCTCACCTCTCGTGTTCACCTGCATCTTTCTGTCCAATCCTGTCAGTGCTAGTCTGTGAGAATTTGCAAACAATCGATCTCCCTGTTGTCCAGCAATTCAAAACCAAACTCCAATATAAATTCAAACCTATGGCCGTTCTGTTCCTGCTCTTGTTGCATTTGTTTAGTAAGTGACCATTTCTATAGAGTTACTTTAAGTATATTCTTCCCTGAAAAAGAGCACGTGTTACCAGAATGTTAGGATGTAGTGGAAACAAATGTTCTTTTATAGCTGTGATTTTAAATTAACTGGATTGTGTCCTGTAAAATTTGGAAGAGCAAAAGCTGCAGAGATAAATTAAGAGGTGTGTTCAGGGCACTGGAAAGGAAAAGATGATCAATTTTTCCATAACTGTGAGCATAAACATATCCAACTTTAATTGCCATTAACTATTGCCTGAATGCAGAAATGGTCTTTCATCAGACTATGCCAAATTTATTTCAATTACAACTAATGCATGAATAATTCAGGCATGATATTTGAATAATGCATGCTCAAATGACAGTGTGTAAGTGCCTGTTTGAGCAAGGTATATTGGCCTTGAATGTATTTTTGAAGAGTTGATTTACAATAAAGGTTTTTCAGTTGCTGTGTTTTGGCTTAAGCAGTCAGGAAATGAATAAATTGCAGCATGCATAAATAATGTCATGGTGAAGCAATTTTCTAGTTGTATGCATCATGATATCTTGAAGTCATTACCACTTCTTCAATGGATTTTAAAATAATGAGGGTAGTTCCTTGCAAATAAGTTCAGTTCCATCAGACTGCAAATTGATTTTGGACCTTCCTGATATTTTGTCATTCTCATACTCCTGCTTCTGTTGGTATTCATAGGGGAAAAAAAATAAAAGAGAGAAACAGAAGGGCAATGAGGATAACTAGAGGTATGATGTGGCTTTCATTAAAGAATGATAAAATAAACCAAGGCTACTTTTGCCTGAACAGTAATTCATAGAGAGGAGTATAGGTAATTCATAGAGAGGAGGTGTAGAAAATGATGAATGTTTTACCGGAGTGGGAAGATAAAGAATTAAAAACCTGTTTTCCCAGTGTGAGAACCCTACCTTAACCCCAGTGGAATTGGCAGTTTAAAACCTAATACAAGAAAAATACAAAATCACAGAATCACAGAATGTTAGAGATTGCAAGGGACCTCGAAAGATCATCTAGTCCAATCCCCCTGCCGAAGCAGGAACACCTAGAGCAGATTGCACAGGAACGCATCCAGGCGGGTTTTGAATGTCTCCAGAGAAGGAGACTCCACAACCTCTCTGGGCAGCCTGTTCCAGTGCTCTGTCACCCTCACCGTGAAGACATTTTCCTCATATTTAAGCGGAACCTCCTATGTTCCAGCTTGCACCCATTGCACCCATGCACTCAAACAGTGTGTGGCTACACTGTAGAACTTGCTGCTATAAACTATTTTATAGCTATAAACTAGTTTATAGCCAGAAAAATAGCTGAGTTTAAAAAAAGAATTCGAACAACCCTGGGAGATTGTTTCTGTCATTTCCATCAATCACCACTTTAGACAAGCTCAAAAAGTTCTTAAACTTCCATGGAGGAAGGTGTCCCTCCACACTTTCTTTATACTTTTGCTCCCTTTTTTTGTGCACTCTTTGACCACACATTTTTTGTTGATGACTACTGCTGTTAGCATACAGGGAAAGAGGGTTTTTTATGTAGACCCTGATGAGTATTAAGCTGTGTTCTTTCCTACGTATCCTCCAAAACTTGAACACTAAGGGGCTTGAGTGGGATATGTCTGCTGTTTGAAAATTAAATGGAGTGGGCTACTTGAGAAATTCCTGTCTGTGAATCTTAATGCTTTGTATTAGAAGTAACACAGTGATCGAGGGGTGAAACTACAGCACGTCAGCTGATCTGCTGCTACAGGTTCTGTGTAGGTTTGTCACCCCACGTGTCTGAATTAGGGGTGGAGGCTGAAGCTTGCAATTTTGATTTCTAGGCTTAAGGTTGAAGAATGTGCCTTGAAACCATTTTCTTTTGATTTCAGAGGGTCATTAAAGATCTGAACACATTCTAATCCTCTTATATTTTCCTCATTAGATTTGGATTACTGCAGCCAAGCAAGGGGTGAAAGCTGGCACATTCTTCTGGTCTGTGTAAGTGCCGTCTGTTTTCTGGAGATTTGTAACTAATAACTCAGAATTAATACAATGCAAATGTTTTTTAATTGTTTTCTTTGTGTGTAAGCATTTGGTAGCTGCTCAGCTGGAGACTGTACCTGTAAGCCCCCCTTGTTTCATTTGTCAAATGTTTCTCATAACTAAAGCTAATGCTATAGTTTGCTACTTTAAGTTTATACACTGATTTTTAGCTGTTGTTTGAACAAAAGAAGAGTGACTATGTTGAGAATTACTTTCCTTCATTTGCCTGTGTGTTATTTTGCCTCCTCAGGCACGGTCGTGCTGCTGGCACAGTCTTACAGACTTGTGAGTGTTTGTGGAAGATTCTCTTATTGTCCTCATGTCATTAGACATCAACAGCCTGATTGATTTCCTGGTTTTACAATCCAGCCTGGCCTTTGAATAAGATATGCTGTTCCCATTTATTAAGAGACAGCTTTGAGGGTCTTTGCAGTTTATTGTGGTTTTTTTTGTTTGTTTGTTTTAGTGGTTCTGAATTATTTTCTCTTGCCCCATCTAAGATATATGTTCCTAACAGAAAATGGTTTATCATTTCTGAGTTCTGAGGAATTTAGGTAGCCAATCTCTCTATTTCATTTTTGTAGAAGGATTGCAGGAGTAAAGAAAATGGGAATACTGTCAAGATAAAAAGTACTGTTGGGGTTTGCCTGTTTTTTTTTTTTTTTTTTTATTCCATTAGGAGTAATGCTCTTTGGTACTGTAAATATTGTAAGCATATGGTAATGTACACTGTATAAATTTAGTGAGAGGTTTAGACTTGCAAGACAATTAACTGACAGAGCTTTGGCCTGGTGCTCTACAAAACACAGAAATGCATGCTTAGCCTCAAGTGACTTATTTGAAATAATGGAAATTTTGCAAATTGTGAAACTAATACATTTCAAAACTGAGCAATACGTAACATCTGTCTTACAATATTACCTAGTCTGCAGACGTTAGCATTATTTCTCATTTTTATAATTGTTTTACAACTGGAAGTTTTCTGCACAGATGGAGACTGGCAAGCACTGTTTTTGTACGAGGCATTAAGAAGTAACTTGTTTCCAAATGGCTGTTGGCATCTCTATTTCTCTGTCAAATATGCGTCCAAAGAATGCTGGATTCCATTCAGTATGGTGAATCCAAGATGGTTGTATTTGATTCCGGTCTTGGGATTCTGCAACTGATCTACAGGAATCTAGACCAACAGATGCTATCATATTATACTAATTGCATGGTCACTGATTTGCAGAGCTTTCGTAAGATGAATTATTTTGAAATGTGGCAGCTGTTTATAAGTTTAGTCAGTCTCATTGCAATAATTTGGCCTCAGCAGCCAAGTGAGAAGTTTCAGGATACAGATACATCCAGTGAAACAGGATGAATCTGTTCTGCAGAGTGAGAAGTTGTAAAAGTTGTGTGAGTCGCCATGCCGACTGCCTGATTTTTCAAATGGCTCTGGTTTGATTTGCACGAACATAACCCTATTTGGTTACTGTTAAGTCAATGGGAACTTTTCCAATGACTTCAGGGCTATCATTTAGACTTGTACTGATGGGAGCAATTTCATGCCAGCTCTCCAACGGCAGCATCCTTGTGCATAAAAGCAGTTTATCTGGGTTAAAGCTACCAGAATGGATCTTTATTCACTGCTATTTAGAATAGTTACGTTGCCTACCTTGAGTTCTGACTCCAGTGATGAACTTTTAATCAACTTTCTTTTGGAGTATATAGACATCCAGGAGATTGGAAGTGGTTCTGTTTGCAACATGATGATCAAACAAGAAGAAACAAGATGTAATACACTAAAAGCAAATGACATTATTATGATTAATTTCAATCACCTTAGAATCAGTTCATAGCAAGGCTGTTTTGATGCTTTCTGTAATCTATGATGACAAGGCGTATTTTTTTGTTTTGTGGTCTAGTGTCATCCCCCACGAGCGCAGAATATTAACAATACTGCAGTGGCTGACCCTTCCGGATAATGAAAGGTAATTCAACCTGTTTTGGATAACTGCTAGCTTGTCCTCTCCTTTAAAAATAGCTGGAAGCACAAAGGGAAATTTAATTTTGTTCCAGTATCACTGAGCTTAGGATTTGGTTTGTTTGGTTTTATTTTTGGTTGGTTGATTGTGTTTCCTTGTTTGTTTGTCGATCCCATCTATTAACCATCTGAATTTTGATTCTTCTCAATAAATCTATGGTATGAATTTATTTCTTACCTAAAAGCATTTATTTACATGGATTAACTTGGATTGTTCTTATCCTATGGAGTCTAATATGGTTTAACAACCTTATAGGCAATGGCAGTTGCAGAGCTGGATCCTGAGGTCTGGGAAAACTTTAAGATTTTAATTGCAACAATTTTTTCATACGCAGGTTTACACACGCTGCTGGCTGCAAGGCTTAGGCGAGCTGCTGTGTGATCCCTCTTACAAGACTAAGAGTGTGTGTCCTCAGATGGTACCCCGGGTGCCTCTCTGCATGTGTTCTGGGGTTTAATCAATGTGTAGAACAACTAATTTCTCAATCATACCATTGAAACGACTGAGAAACAGTTGTTTTTCCATAAAGTCAACTCTTATTGCAAGGTTGCCTTGGTTGACCTAGCAGGTTTGGTTCTTTTTATTGTCAAAGAAAACTGTCTGAACAAGGCCTTTCTTTCTTTCAGGCCTTATGTTTATGCTTTCTACTCTGAGCAACCAGATGCTGCTGGCCACAGATATGGTCCTTTCAACTCAGAGGTTAGTACAGATTTTCTTCTGTAGAAAAAGCATGTGTCTTGAACACATTTTTGGAATAATTGCCACTGCTCAGGAGTGATATTTTTAGCAACTTTTTTCACCCATTTCTGCAGTATGCGTCACCTCTGCCAGAAAAAGCAGTTATTGTTTAAGGATTTGTCTTGTGTGATTCAATTCTGAGAAGGAACGGCCTGTGCCTTTCATAGGCTGTTTCTCTGTGTGATACAAAAAGACAAATAGAAAGATCTCTTTGGCAATGAGAGTGTAACTGGGTACAAGAGCAGAATTTAACATTCCTCAAAAAATTTTTCCTTCTTAAAAGTTATTAAACTATAATGCAGAAAATATTGAGGTAAAATGCAGAGAACAGAAAGGTTTCTTTAAGGCTGACAGCCTCCAGTAGCCAAAGTAATAATTCCAGTCTGTCATGAGCTGTTAAAAGCTGCTCTTTCCAGTTTCATATAGACCCTAGAGGGGTTCAGAAAGTTTTGCCAATGCTGTTCCCTCAGGGCTGGACTGTTGAGTTTGGAAAATGTTTTGAAGCGCCGTAAGGTCTTTTAATGAAAAATTATGTGCAAAACGCTGCAGTAGTTTAACCCCTTGTCTGGGCTTTGGATTGCAGACTAGGACTAACGAGTACTGCTTCCTTGCCAGCATGGTCCAGGTTGCAAGAACTTACAGACTACGCAATCATCTGGGATTTGTGGGGAGGGAAAGCAAGTTCTGTGCCCAGCTATCTTACTGCTTCGGCTGGCTGGAGGCTGAACATCTGTCAAAGCTCCTCTAGTCTCAGTGGAAACAGTCACAAGACCAAAGGATTTTTCATATGTGCTTTTAAAAGAGTAAACAAGTGTTTGCAAACCTTCAAAAACTGAGGAATGTGTCAGATACCTATCCTTTGGAAGGTAATGCAAATCTCCCTGAGCAGCCAGTTACCCAGAAGAAGTTTCTTGCTTGTTTGCTGTACATCTGATAGCTTCCTCCACTGGAGAGGAGAGCAAAGAGAAGCAGCAGTAATCCTTTTTAATATACTTAAGTTATGTGGGCTGTTTAAACAAGTATACGGTGGTTATGGGTTTGCTGTGGAGAGCATCCCTGCTGGAGCACTTTTAGCCATGGTCCCAGAGCAGTGTCTGTAAGGAATTACTCCAAACCAGCATTGAAACACCATACCAGACAGGAAGAAAAAATCCAATTTCTGGATATCCTGTGGTTAAAATCTGCCAACACTCCTGCCAAATCTATAGGCATTGATATATTTTCATGTTGTCACTTGGCTCAGAACAGGAGAGATATCTGACTTTGGTCAAACAAGATATGGGTAATGAGAGCCGTCTGGTTTAGGTGCAGTTCAAGGATACAGTACTTGGTGATGCTTTATAGTTCCCCTTTTTAAGTATCACATGCGTGTCTGGCTTATGACTGACAACTGTAATTTTATTTATCTGTAGACAACCACTTCCTTTTGAAAGAGTTGTGAGGCTCTTTCCATGGACTTAAAGGAGAATTATGAAGAAGATGACATTGAATTTGTTCTTTAAATTCTAGCCTTTAACAAACCAGTTTTGCACCTGATGCTGATTAATCTAGTTTCACTAAAAAGTGAAGTGTAACTGTATCATCATAGGAAAAATCACTATAAAAGCAGAAGTCCCCAAAGGCTCTTATTGCTTGGGTGTTCTGGATGGTTATCTGAAGGCTGACCTCTAATTCAAGGCACATCTTAGGTTCTTAATAAACGTGAATTAGTAGCTTTTGACATTTTTACAAATGAATTGATTTATGACATTTGTGTTGAACACAAGAAGAGCATAAAACTGATCTTTAGCAAGCCGAGAACAGACGATTCAGCAGATGAGCATGTATGGGCTTGCGGTTCAAACAGTGACCATAACTTTGTGAATGGAAACTTGGATACAGGAAAACTTGGATACTGGAAAATGGATACAGCTGTGTAATAAGTATACAGATGCTGAGATTTGTGAGGGGCCTGGTTTCAGCATAGAGAAGCTGGGAAGTTTTTTATATTGTTTGTCTTGACACTTTGTTTTCAATACCATTTTTAGGGGCTACGAAATTTAAATAAATCAGCTGGGAAGGCGTCCTCAAAGGGACCCTGTTCGGCTGCTTCCTAGGTACCAAGACACGACTTTCCTGTGAAATCATTATTTTCTTGTATACAGCTGGCAGCTGTATAAGATCGGCTTTATTTCTTGTTTTGAAGAGTCAACATTTCATGCTGAGCTTTTGTTGCTGCATTTAGTAGCTTGAGGGATAGTTTCATATCTCAGAATCTTCCAAATCCTACAAATGTCCATTAGAGTAAAGTGTGTGTTTACTAGAGCCTCTTATACCAAATAATGTTCTAAATGGATTTTAAATGTATAATCTTAAAGGTCTAATGGCGTCCATGGCTGATAATCTTCAGTTCCCAGACTCCAGCTGATGGCACTTAGACCTTCAGAGGATGTACACAACAGCCCATGTACAGAGTTAAAAGCTAGGATTAAAGGGAATTAGATGCACTTAAGCTTTAGGGAAGAATTGCCAGTGTTGTTGATGTCACATAATACAAATTATGGCCAATGCCCACTGTGCTAACTTTACTTGTTCCCTAACATTATGAATTTCAATGTAAATGGAATAGTTTGCCTAGGTAGGGTTTTATTTGTTTATTTGGTGGGATGTGAATAAACTTCCCAGGATGTATAATAGTGGTTTCCACTGCATTTCCGGGAGCAATTATGAGAGTTATGAAATACGTGCTTGCTCTTGATTTACTTCCGCAATTTTTTTTCTTTCCTTCTGTGCTTCTGCAGTTGAACTCTGGTAGGTTGGTCCATCTGGGTCAAGAAGCAGAGCTTTGGCTGGCTGATTACCCTTGTGATGTTACAGTTCCCTTCTGTAAGCGGGGAGGGATTCGTTTCCCTCCTCCATAACTCTGTTCTGACTCTTTTCAAGCAAGACTAAGATTTGGCTGGTTAATAAGAACTTGGCTTTTGTTTTCTTCCAGCTAACTTTTGTTTTTGAAAATAAAACTTCTAGTATATACTACTGTAAGAGCTCTAAAACACATCGAAATCTGGCATTGCTAAGCCATCTGCTGCTCCTCTAACATGCTGTCTTGAGACGGCCATTTTCAGTGTTCAGATCTGGGTTCCCTGCGCTCGCGTGTTTCTGGCATTGTGGAGCTCTGTCTGAGCTGATTCAGAGAGTAAAAACAGAATCCTTCCTTTCCCTGCTGCTCCTCTCATCAGGACTGCACAAAGCTTGAAGCGTTTTAAAAACAGAAAACTCTGGTGCTGCTTTAATAAAATGACTTTCTGGAGAGAGACGAATGAGACTGGACTAGAATCTCCTTTCCAGCTGCTTGCCTTGGAAGCAATGAAACAGCATGGCAGATGGTAACATCCCCTTCCTTCCCTTCCCTGTTTACATTGCTCTGTAACTGAACAACTGTGAGAAGCTGCCTAAAAACCTAGAAGTAAAATATCATCATAAATCACCGACGCTTTTCCAGCCCGCTCAGCGTGCTCCGTTATGTGCAGCATATCGTAGTAAATATCTCCTGGTAGGCATCATCTGTCACTGCTTTGTGTGCAATCCTGAGCAGTGCCAAGAGCCTGTGACTCATGTAAAGTCAGTGAGAGAGGTAAGGTTTAAAATTATGACTGAGATGATTAATGGGATGGTAGTTTTTTCCAGTTACTTCTTAAAAGGTTTTTCCTCTTCTGTAAGTCTATCCAGATATTTGTGTATTTATGAACAAAATTACCCGCATGAGATATTGCACTGAAAGTGCTATGAAAAATAAATTCTCAAGTTGCCCACAAAGCTGCTAATAAGGAAGGTAGCAGTGCAGCTTTCGGATGCTCTGCCACTAATAAAAATGCCCTGACAGCTGATTTGAAGGTTGCAAGCTCCATGCTAACTGAGTCTCACTTTTATAGCTTTTTTTCTGCAAACCTGCAGTCCCCAGTACTGGCTAGTGGAGCTCTGGTGATTTCAGTGGGGTGCATGGCCTGGCACACAGAAGTGGCACGTGCTGATGCTGCTGATGAGGATACCTAGTGTCATTAATTTGGCCAAAAAGTGTGTGGAAAACTTTGCAGAAAGCTGTGTTTGGTCTGGACAGGCACTAGTACTCACACCTGAACCGCCGACCACGTGAGATGTCTGCCTGCCTTATGCCTCAGACAATTGTTAAATTTTATGCAATGAATTTTTCTTAGATTGAAATTTACTTAAATTTTGGTAATATTTATGGATTAACACTTGATCAGTTTTAAAAAATAATACCCATAGCTATATATTTTCAAAACCAGAAGCCCCACCTATTTTCTGAAACACCAATTTCGTTTGCTTTTATGCTGTCTGCTCTTGTAACTGCTCTTCTGCTTTCAGTACAATTTGGTGTATTCCTCCTTAAAGAGAGACAGATACTAAATTGTCCAAGTGCCTGAATTTTTGAAAAGGCCTCTATTTGTGCTTCAGGATTAGTTGGCATAGGTAGCTTTGCTCTCTGATGTGAGTTGAGACAGGCTTTTTTTTCTGAGTCCAGACATCTCTCCCTGCCAGTACAGGAGAGTAGTTATGGCTCCCCCCTTACTCCGCCTAAGAGACCTAAGAGAAAGCTTCCTCCTAAGAGGAGACAGGAAAGACCAGTTGCAGCTCCAAAGAAAAGAAGAAGAAAAGTACGTAGAGTGGATCAATATGCTGCGGAAGCTCGTCGGAAGAAAGTAAGTTTACACATGTTCCAAAATTTTATGACGGAAGTGCCACTTTTTAGGCACTTCTCTGGCTTTCTTTTTCAACTCGAGAATCGCTCCATGCTTGAGACTGGGACTTTGCAGACAAAACTTCTATTAATGTACTGAAGGACTCAAAGGAAAGCAGCCAAAGCAGACCAAGTCTTCTGGAAGCTATGTTTTTCTTGTTTCAGGTTGTTTGCTTTAGGGAAAGTCGTCTTAAAACCTCTTAAGAATCCAGCTATCAGCTGGAGGCAATGGCAGATAAATCCATGGGAAGACACTACCAGTGTTGCCAACCCTCTGTAACTCCCCATCTCCTGGGAGCCTGGTGAATATTTCAGACTCTAGGTCTAGTCATCCTGGTTGTGGAGACGTCCTGAAAACATGACTCATAAAATCTAAAAGGGAAAGAACTTGTAAAAGTTGTTTCAGAAACAATTATATTAAAGCCAGTTTGTGACATTGGAGTGCAAGAGATTCTTGATTACCTGATTTGTGAATGCCTGACTTGCAATAGGAATGGTGCCTAAGTCTGTTTTCACAAAGCAAATGTTGGACGGGAATTGCTTTATTAGGAAAAGCTGCAAGTGAAAGAAAAAGTGTGTTAGTGTACTGTCTTTCTCCACCTGGCACTAAGTAAACATGCTGTGAGGGGTTATAGACCACTTCAGTATTTCTTTCATTTCATAATTTTAACTGAATAATTCAAAGTCTTAAACAGCCTAAATATTTCTCCTTTATGCTTCAAGCAAAAGCCTTGACACACTCCGTTGTATGCCTAAAAAGCTATCGGTACTCTTCTCAATAGCATTTTTGTGGATGTCTTTTTTAACTTGTTGCATGGTTGAACTTAAAATAGTCTTTTTGAGACAGATTCTGGAAGTGTGAAGGAACACACGGAGCTTCAAGAACATTTAACTAAGATTTACCTGAGAGGAGAACTTACAGCTGCTGCGGCTGATATTGCTGTTACTCATTAATTTACCTTCCCAAGTTCTCGCCCTCTGGCATAACTTATTGTAGGGAACCTGTAACATTCCTATAGATGTAAGCATATACAACTCTCTTTTTTCTTTCTTTCTTTTTTTTTTTTTTTCTTTCTCTAAATGAAAAGTCCATACTAAATTCTTATCCCTAAATAACTTATTTTGGAAAAAAAGCATCCTACTGTTACATGACATTTCCCATTGTATCTGCAAATTCATCTTCTAGTGCTGTTTGGGAGTGATGGAACTGAATTCTACCAATTAAAAGAAAAAAAAAAAAAGAAATACTTTCTTCCTTTTAATTAAGCTTCTTCTAAAGGAAAACTCAGAAGAGAATCCAGTTGTCGTCTGTATGCCTCAGATCTCGTACCCAATGTTTTCACCAACTCTTTAGTATTTAGATATCCATGTATCTTGAAAGATGAAATGCTTTTGTACATTTTTCCAAAGTCCTGATATCAGCATATTAGGTGAAGAAAGGAATATGCAAGAGTTTTATTTGTTCACCAGTCACTCTTTGGAATTTGCCTCTGGGGAAAAACATGAGCTGTAAGAACAGCATAGCAACACAAATAATCCTTGCCTGAATGTGCCACCTACAGCCAGCCTTGAACTGCAGAGACTAGCTGATGAGCGGTTGGAGTGTAGAAGAATAACAAAAGCTAACTGAACTTAGAAATTGAAGAGAGAGAATGCAGTGAGATGAAGAAATATTCATGAGCTGCTTTGAACACAGTCAACGCAATGAAAATGGCAAAGGGAGAAGAATTTTTTTTTTCCTGTGTGTCTTGTTTCTTTTAAGAACAGAATTTTCCTTTTATATTGACTTCCGTACAGTTTCAGAAATGTCTCTGCAGACTTACAGGTGAAATTGGGAAAGAAGGTAGCTAAACAAAATTACTGTTAGTCATGAATCTTTGAAATCTCTGGAAGCCTGCTGACAAAAGTAAACATTAAGGAGAAATCCATCTAGACTTCCAGTTTCCCTAAATTAACTTTGGATTCAGAGTAGAAGTTGTATTTCCTTGTATGATTGATGTGCAAATAAAGTTTCACAGAATTTGAGTTCCCAGTTGTTGAAGAAATTCTCCTTAGCTGAGAGTGAGAAAATGCTGCAAGAGACTATTTTCTTTTGCCATTGTTTCCTTTTATCTTTCTCCCTTAACTTGAACTGTTTCATAGTTTTAACAAAACTAACTACTCAGTCCTTCCTGATTTAAAGTATTTCATTCAAAATATCACCTGTTACTTGGACTTCTTACATGTCTTATAGAATCTATTCCTTCTGTTTCCCATCATCTTTCATGAGCCACTTCTAGCTGTCCTTACAGTGGAAAGTGTCAGATGACATTTCCTGTCTCATCTTTTATACTATCAGACTCATTTATCATCCATCCCTTTAATGATTCAGGCAGAGGGAGAATTTCTGAACTGTCACTTTCTGTGTCTTATTCATGTGGTGTATATTTTTTCTTCACAGAAAATTCTGCCAAAATCTTGTGGGTTTATTTTTTTTTCCTCGTTCAAAATTTGTTAGCATTCTGTTTTTCATTGGGAGAATGCTTTGTTCTGCATATTTGTACCAACCAAATCAAACTGTCAGTATACAGTGACAAGAAATGTTTTCTTCTCAGAGCCAGAGCAAAATCTGAGTCTTCTGCCTAAAATCTTCCTTTAAAACATTTCCCTTCTCTGTGCCATCCAGTAAAAATGTTTCATTTTCTTATAGCTAAAACCACAATCTTGCGTCTTGGTGTCATCTGTTTTGTTTAAGGAAAAGAATCTTAAATGAAGAAATCACAATACAGTATCCATGTCTTCTGAGGTCTTCTGACAATTTTGCCAAAGCTCTCATTTGAGATTTTGTAACTGTTGGCTTTGAAGCTGAAGAATGCTCCCTCCAAGCCCCATGTGCTACTCAAGTGACTTGCGTGTTGTCATCCTGGTGTCACATGTCCTTTGAAATGAACTTCATTAAGGAACTTGGGATATGAATCCCAAGTCCAAAGCTTCATTTCATGTTTTGATGAAACCATTCACATAAAATAGCCATTTCTGAGGAGTTGGTTACCTCTACGAAACAAAATGAACCTCAGTCTTACATGCATTTTTTCTAATCTCTATACATCGTTTTACAAAATGCGCATATGTCTGTGGGAGGCCTAGGATCAGCCATGAAGATCTTCTGCTGTCTTGTGACAGACAGCATCTCAGCAGGGCTTTCTTGTGTTGCAATGGATATAGGAATGGAAATGGTACAATAATTGTGGGTGCAACAGCTCAGCCAACGTTTTGCCTCTTGACCTGGATGTTGTCCTGTCAGTTTTGCCAAAGGACCTTCACTTGTAGTAGAAGGAGGAACATTGCAATGACAATTAACTACTTTTTTTTTCCTTTCTACGTATTTGTACAGATGATGGTAAATCCCCTGAGAGAGATTGACAAGACAGTAGGGCAGCTAATGGATGGACTGAAACAGTTGAAACTGCATCGATGTGTCAATGTCATATTTGTTGGTGATCATGGTAAAATAACAAATTCCTTGTCAATATATAAGAGCTTAAGCAATGAAGCTGTACATATAATTGGTAGTTTAAATGAAAGTTCCATTTAAGACATTTTTGTGTTGATTTTTTTCCAGTACTTTAAATGCCAAAACACAGCCAGTCAATGTAGACTGATAACTCTACTCTCCTGTTAATTGTCATTGGAGGACATTTGTCTTTCGTATCAGAGATTGCATATTTATATCGACATTCAGACTATTTCAAAAATTGGCATTTTTAATATCACACCAAAGCGCAACCCTCCTGGCATGTACTGGAGTACCACAATATGCCTAGAATAATATTTTTGTCAGTTTTGGTAGTAGAAAACAATTTAGTAGCATTGTTCCCATTTTCATGAGGAGAAGAATAGAACATAAGAGCAAGACATTTCTTGGCAATTAGTGGGACAAGTTATTCTACTAGGAGAAAGACTGTAGTATCTGTAAGGGACTGTGTCCAGCTTCAATGGAAAATGTCAAAGTAATGGAAGAAGGAGGAAAAAGTTATTTTAGGATCAGATGAACAGTCACCAGAAAGCAAATATATTTTTGGTGGTTCTCATTTTTTTTTTTTTGGAAATAAGAAGAAACTTAGTAATTAGAAGAAATAGTAAATACTAGCAAAGACAAAAAAAAAAGCAAACAAACTTTTTATTAAGGAAAAATATGACCATGTTTGAGATAAACCTGCTTTTTCATAACACTTTAGCTGTTACAAAGGTCACAAATTAATCATGCATTTGTAAGGAGTACTGTTCAGTTTAGGTCTTTGTTTATGAATGTCACACAAGTACAGCTAAATTAGCAATAAAATGGAATATGCCTTCTTTCTGGCTTTGGGGAGAGAAGGATAAGGGGCAGGAAGAATTTCCAGGGGAGGTAGTGTTGTGCTGAGAACTGACTGGCAACGTGTTCCTCCCCACCACAAGAGACTGTGGAAGAGAATTGTTTATCTGTGGCTGCCTTAGAAAAGACCACCAACAGACAATACCTTTTGTGCATGACTTTTCTTAAAATCCTTTGTTTAAAAAAAAAATCAACAACCTCAAAGTAGTACATTAAACTAGAAACAGACTTTGATTTTTCCATGAGCTTAGTTTCGAGATGCGTCAGTGCACACATGGTAGATGTGCCTGTAACTACAATCTTGAGGCTGGTATTTCTCTTGTGTAGGCAAGTGCTAAAAGCACCCCTAATTTGGCTTCTACCAGTGTCTGATGTTGGAATTAGATGACTGGAAAAAAACAAGAATAAGATTCATCACCCAAAGGAAAAGAGTACACAGTCTGTTTGGGGTTTATTTCTGCGCTGTTATGGAAAACATGTTTATTTTCAAGCTGGATTAAATTTGCATTTTCCTTCTGAAGGGATGGAAGACACTACTTGTGAAAGAACTGAATTTTTGAGCAACTATCTGACCAACGTGGAAGATATCATTTTGCTGCCTGGATCTTTAGGGAGAATTCGCCCTAGGTCTAGCAATAACCTGAAATGTAAGTTAACTTAATTGTACTTTTTATGTCATGAGAACTAGACTCAATCCTTTCCTTGGGGTAAAGTTTTCCAAAGAGTGTAAATTTGCAGTGTGTTGACAGGAAATTCGGAGTTGAGCTCACTGAAGACCAGCTGCATTCCCTGTCTGTAGTTTGCAGACCCCACAGTGTCAGAGCTGTGTCAAGTGGATGGCTGAAATGTTCTGGGTTAAAAATCGTCTGTTTTGGTAAGGAGAGGTGGGCAACATTCAAGCCAGTTTCAGTCAGCAGCCTACATGTTATTATAAGCTTATTTATGCACTTCTCCCCTCTGTCGATAAAAATGGAACTTGAGGGAGCTCAGTGCTGCACAGATTGGATACAAGGAAAGCGTCTGAATCCTTTTCTGAGCTAATGGAAAAAGTGAATTATTAATTTTGAGTTCAGTAGCTTCTTCATGCTTCTGGCATAGAGGAGGAATAGGGCAGGCTGCTAAATAGGAACAGACTGTGGATGCTGAAGGATAAAAGGGAACTGCAGAGTGTGCATTCAGACTCTATGGCAATGGTAAAACTGGCTTTTTTGTGTTACGCTGTTAGAAGCTCACCCTGCCTTGGTTTTTGAGGTTAGCTGATCTTCAGCGACAGTGCTCAGGAACCAGATAGGAGTCCTCTGCTGAAACTTAACTCTGTGATTTAAGGCAGTACTGACCCAGCTGCCCCCCTATTGCTCTGGTGAGGAGCATCGCCTCCAGGGACGCAGTGCCGCAACAGGCCTTGTGCCAGCACCATGACTACTCTGGTTAACTGTACTGAGGCAAACCTGACTTTACCAGAAGTTTAAGCTAACAAAGAGTCAAACTCATAAACTAACTGTAAGTACCTATGTTGTTGCAAACTGTGCTGCAAGGATGCTAACTTTTGGCAGAGGAGATGATCAGATGGCCGGTACAGCCTATTGGCCCCTTGTAGTAATGCAGATATTTGTAGGCTGAGAACAGATTTTAGAAACAATTGGTCTTTGAAAATGAAAGATTTCTAGAATGGTAGCAGAAATCATAAGAATGTGATAAAACTTTTAGGTACTGCTTTATTTATTTTACGAGAAACTAATTTATCTGCCTATTTATGCTCTAGGAATACAGGATAGATGTATAAAGGTCTGTTGAAAATAGTGTGTACCTTGACGCAACTTACTAGGCTAGCATAAAGACTGAATTTCAGTCTACTAAAAACTTGTGCTTCAGTTCTTCCGAGATTTCTTTAAAGATCTTTCAATCCTTGAATTCCAAAATTGCTGAGCAAAGTAAGTTTTCTTTGGAGGATGAATGGCAATATCTTCCAAAAAGATCAGCTAGTCTGACCAACCCCTGAGTCATACTTCTGCTTTTCCCACAACACCATTTTCCTCTTTTGGCCTCTGTCCACAGCTTCCTAGCTGGATATTTGCAATGGCATATAAGGCAACAGGTTGAACGTAGAGCAAAGTGTATTTCTTGACTTCAGAAGTAGGGTGTACCCCCATCAAATGGCTGATCACCAGCCTTTTTATTCCTTTTTCACTGTCTCATTCCATAATACTGTGTCAAGACCTGCACACACACCCCTGCAATGGATAAGCCTGTCGCTTGTGTTTTGGGATTCAGTGGAGCTCATGTCAAACTCAGCAACATCATGTTTTCAGCAATGAAACAATAATAGTTAAGTAAGAGATTTACTAAGATTTTCTTTTTGCTTGTTTTTTTTTTTTTCTGTCAGGACTGAAAAATGAGTGAAATGCTAAGGGACAGAAAATGCCACATATTTATCTTACTGGTTTTAAGGAAGCATGTTGTTGCGTTCAGAAGTGTTTTCAAAATCTTTTGAATTTTGTATTTTAAAGGAAAATCATCATAAGACTTGAAAAGATATTTTCAGAAAATAGAATAAATGTTCAGCTAGGGCCCAAATCATAAAACAGTGAGCAACATTACCTGAGCAATCAAAATATCATTAAGTAAAGTATAACAGGTTAATCCTGGGTCATATTCAGGATATCCTACCTGATGTATACAGTGTACTTTTAGTAAGGATCAACCAACCTTTAGAAGGAACCCTTCTATAAAAAGACATCCTTATCTTGTGATTTCTTCTGCAAATTGCTTTTTTTTTTTTTTTCCTTAACAGATGACCCTAAAGTGATTGTTGCCAACCTTACAGTAAGTATTTAGCACTGCTCACTTTTGTGTCTTAATGTGGGGCATTTTTTAGCATTCTCTCCTCACTCTTTAGGTTGGAAAACCAACCATTAACATGAATAAAGAGTGTTAAATGGTTCCCTTCATAAGTACAGATTAATGTTTGTCATAAATTTCACTGTTTGCAGCTGTAGTAGCTTTTATAACCTTTTTGGGCAGTGCAGAACCAGAATCTGCCTGACCATCTTGACTCCCTGAATTGAGTCTATTTATTCGTTCCTTCAGAAATGGAAAGTAATCTTTTAGGGTAAATATTTTAATAGCATTTTGAAGATGCTGAAAAAGTTCATTTGATAGCCTTCAACCATAACCCTGCTCTTAATGGAAAAGTGTTTTAAATAAAAGCTGATTTAAAAAAAAAAAAAAATCAAATTTACTAACCAGACTGCTTTAAATATATCTGCAGATGAAATGTATTTTCAGCATTCAGCTTTCCTCTGAAATATAATCTTTGGTCCAGTTAGCTTACAGATGAAGAATTTTACTCTTAAGTAAGCATGACGTTTTGCATGATGCTTTCAAAAAGACTGCTCTGAGAATGAAATTGCCAAAATCTTTGAACTGACCCCCTGTGCCCTGGTCTTATGTAAATATTACACAGAAATGACTGGACCACGTACTCTAGATGTACACATTGCTTTCAAGACATCATCAATAATGCGTTTAACAGCTTGATTTCTGTAGTTCAAGGTTTCATGTGCCTCTGAGCTAACTGACAGCAGTGTCTGTAACTATTTCTTCTTCAGTGCAGAAAGCCAGACCAGCACTTTAAGCCTTACTTGAAACATCACCTTCCTAAACGCTTGCACTACGCTTACAACAGACGAATTGAGGATGTCCATTTACTGGTTGATCGCAAGTGGCATGTAGCAAGGTAAACTTTGCTTTCAGCCTGGTTTTTTGTTTTTGTTTTTTGTTCCTGAGGAAACAAAACACCTGCTCCTGCCATCTGGGAACAAGGGGAGTTTTGTACTCCCGGTGAGATTCAGTCATATTAGGTGCAGAGTCCCAGAGCACAAAATTGTTGAAGTTTGGTAAAATCAGTAGTTGGATAAAAGAGAAACACAGATTAGTTTCCCCAAACAACTGTGTGGCTTTTGACCGATTTGCTCATATACAGGAGCTGGTAAGCATTTTTACTAAGGTGCCAACTTATTCCAACCAGAAAGCAGGGAATATGGGAGAACCGGAGAAATCAGGGTACAGAGGGCTGAGTGGAGGCACTGGGTAAATGGAGAGAAAATGGAGACGTTGGCAGAGTGGGTGAAAGCCTGAGAGCATGTAGAAGGGTATTACAGGATCGCCATTGAAATGCCTGCAACATATTGTGTTGCAAAAGAAATCCACAGCAAACTAAGGTGCTTTAGATCAGAGCAAACCCTGTTTTGGATTGGCCTTTGCCATTTGCCTCTGAATTTTCAGTTATAAAATGTGGGCAATTTTTAATATTCTTGGTTAAAAAAATGATTGAGCAAAAAATGATAAAGCAAATCGGCACTTTATGTATAGGGTGAACGGAAGAGGAATTGCCTTTGCTTACAAATTGCATGCCTCTTTCTGATTGAATATATATTCTTTTTCTTTGGTCTTTTGACACATTTTGTACTACAGTAGGAGAATGTCTGGGTCTTAATGTATAAAGATGACTCAGTGGTTATTGGAAGATGACACAGATTTTGGCTCATGGCACTCTGCTATGAGCTTTAAATTATGATAGTTTTCTTTGCCTGCATAGCTGCCAGGCAAACACACAGTGTGTTGTAAGTGCAGTTTGACATCTGTGCTTATCTTCCTGTGAATTATGCAAGGATCACTCAGCCGAAGCAGTGAATGAGAAACCCCAATTGCTTTCTTGCATAACTCCACTAGCTAGTTGGCTGTTTGCCTCATACAGTTTCTGTGGCTAGGGTTCATGTACATTTCAAAGAAGTAGACTGAGGTTTAGGCCTATAAAAATTCTTAGTTTTAAGAATTTTACTGGAAATGATGGGATGGGGCTGAAGGGCCCAAGATTATTATTTTCTTATTAATTGGCTCAGACCTTTGCTTATTTATTCATAAGGTGTTCTGAAATTTTGTCCACCAATGATCCAATTGTTAGTGTTCCTGTAATTCACTGTATATTCCCAGCCAAGAAAATGATTGGTTTTGACCTGGTTGCTGTGACTCTAGTAATTTACAAGGCCAGAATCAGCCTTCGGCAGAGCATCGTTTTAGTACAGATAAATAAATATATAAATAACATGTAGGATAATGCTGTCCACTGCATGGGTTGCCTACACATGGTCCTGATAGTACTCAAAATAGTACTCAAAACAAGCTGATAATTACCATTCCTATGATATAGCACTTAGTCTTCCAGATATTTTTCCTCATTGCAATCTTTCTGTGTTTTTCCCTCTAGCTTTGTGTATTGGGTGGAAATGGTTGAAAGTGCTTTACAGCCTTGTATGACATTTGCAGCATCGTCATGCCTCAAGGTGCTTCCTTAGAAGCCTCTTTTGGCTTTTTGGGGACGGAGGGAGTATGATCTGGAAAACTTCCAGTCCACACGAGATTATGTGATATGAGTTCTGCAAAAATAATAACCTTACCATCTATTTACTTATCAATAAATAAGATTTGTCTCTTAGGTTTGCAGCCCTGTGTAGTGGGAGCGGAGGTGAGAATCCATGGGGTTGTCTCCACTGCTGTAATACAAGAAAGATGAGCAATGCATTGCCTTTAGATCTAATCCCTCCTGTCCCCAAAGTACATTGTCTGGTTAGCCACCATACTTCCACCTTTGAAAAAACTGCTAATACTTTTTCAATTTAGGAAAGCTGTGGATGTTTACAGGAAGCCAACAGGAAAGTGTTTCTTCCATGGAGATCATGGCTATGACAACAAGATAAACAGCATGCAGGTACGAGCAATGCAGTGATATTTACAGAAGGGTTGTTAAGGCAGAAGGAATTTGAGATCTCTAAAATGTAAATATACACTGAAATAAACCCTGCCACTTAACGCTGTTCTTTTGTGTTCTCCTTTTTATTTTTCTTTTTAAAGACTGTCTTTATAGGTTATGGACCTACATTCAAATACAAGACCAAAGTACCTCCTTTTGAAAACATTGAACTTTACAATGTGATGTGTGGTAAGCTTCCTGCTTGAGGAATTGTAAGAGAAATCATAGAATCATAGAATTGCTTGGGTTGGAAGGGACCTCAGAGATCATCCAGTTCCAACCCCCCTGCCGTAGACAGGGCTGCCAGCCACTTGCTCACTATATCAAACTGCCCAGGAACCCATCCTGCCTGGACCTCTGATCATTTTGGTGGCCCTCCTCTGGACTCACTCCAACAGCTCCACATCCCCTCTGTACTGGGGGCCCCAGGCCTGGACACAGTACTCCAGGTGAGGCCTTCCAAGGGCAGAGTAGAGGGGGACGATCACCTCCCTCTCCCTGCTGGCCACCCCTCTCTTGATGCAGCCCAGGATGCCATTGGCTTTCCTGGCTGCAAGAGCACACTGCTGGCTCACGTCCAGCTTTTTGTCAATCACAACGCCCAAGTCCTTCTCCACAGGGCTGCTCTCAAGGAGTTCTTCTCCCAGTGTGTACACACACCTGGGATTGCCCCGACCCAAGTGCAACACCTTGCACTTGGCCTTGTTGAACCTCACTAGGTTCTTGTGGGCCCACTTTTCCAGCCTGTCCAGGTCATGTGCTGTTTTACCCAGCAGGGCATATTTAGACACCTGTGAGCTCAGGTCCTGACTCCCTCCCAGTGTCCCTTCCCCACTGCCACCTTCCCACTTACTTTTTGGCCAGGAGGGCTGAAAGCATTTCTCGGGGGGCCTGGGCTTGCTCTGCTCTGGCAGATTGTCAGTAAAAAGGGTATTAACATAATTCTGCAGCATGCAGCTTGGCAGAGATCAAATATGCACCACAGTATGTGATGTCCATGCTTCTTCAGTCCAGGAAAGAGGCATCTGCATATCTCATGGGGGAGCTCAGGGGCATCACTTAGCTTTCTGTGGCATCTCCTAGTATGACTGTGTTTCCTAAACTCTTACTGTGGCCATGAAGTAGAATCTGCTGATGTATACTGTTATTATGTATCATCTTTTCTTCAGTAATGATTTTCCAAGGGAGTAAAACTTACTAGCTAAAGGTAAAAAAGCTAACTCTTTTTTTTTTTTCCAAGCATGCAATACCAAAAAGATAATTATCCCTTTTCTATAAAGGAAGTGCCTAATAATACTGTGTTCCAGACAGTACTGTAGGTTTGCATTGAAAACTACAGTAATTATGATAAAACTTTTCCAGTGTCTTCCTGAAATTAACCTTCTTTTCATAAAGGCTACCATGCTTTTAATGTGGGATTTGCAATTTTATTTATTGCACAAAAGATTATCATTCTTATTACATTAAAAGCATTCATTAGCATGTCATGGCATGGATGTAAACAGTATTGCAAATAAATGTCTGCTAAACATTTTTAAACTGCTGAATACATATGCTTGCAGTCTAGCAAGCATTTATTTGCCTTGGGTGTTTTCACAGATCTGCTTGGACTAAAGCCTGCTCCCAATAACGGCACCCACGGAAGTTTAAATCACCTGCTGAGAGTCAATGTTTATAAACCAACTGTGCCAGATGAAGTTGCTAAGCCACTCTATCCTGTGGCTCTACCTTCTGCATCAGATTTTGATATAGGATGTACGTGTGATGATAAGGTAGGTGTTTAGCATCTGCTGATTGTTCCACTATTAGCTGTGGTTGCCTAGTAAAGTTTGTAGTCGTTATAGCTATTTCAAGTGTTTGATCTGCAAGAATTCCCCAGATCCTTCCTGTGAAATGTTCTGTGCACTTCTGGAACAATTGATTCTTCTTGGAAAACAGGAAACAAAAAAGTTGTCCTTGCTTTATAGTGCTAGTTTTGTTTTGCTAGATGCCTAGTAAAACAAGATGTCAGAATGCTCCAGTGATCCTAATCTTGTTCCTTTTTTCTGTCATTGAGAAGAACAAGTTGGATGAACTCAATAAGCGCTTTCATGTCAAGGGAACGGAAGGTAAGAGCCTGATGCCACAGTTAAAAACTTGTTTTGTTTTCTTTTGCAAGTTAGTTTGCATCACTGATACCTGACAGACTCCTATTTTGTTTTAGTTAATGTGTAGTAAAACAACTTTTCAAGTAACAATGTCAAAAGAGCACAGAGGCATGCATGAGTTACACAGCCAAGACAAGACTAACTAACTAACGTGAGGAAGTGCACACTGTCTTTTGCTGTAACCAGAATCCCTCAAAGTGGGATGAGCTTTAGTTCTTCCTTTCCATCACTGTTAAGAGATTTGCTGTCTGCTGTGGAAGCAGAGAAAGAAGGAAAGGAGAGGAAGCACGAGGCAGCGTTGCATTTAACCACCAGCAATAGATGGGGTAAAAATGGTAGACCACATCTGCACACTGGTTTACTGATATTGGTCAGGCTTAAGTTTCACCAGGTCAGGTGGAAGGGATGCTGCTGCTCCTTTGACAATCCTTGACTGGCTCTGTAATGCTTGTTTTGTAGGGTGCAGGCTATCCACTAAACTTTCAGCAAACAAGTGCACGAAAAGCATCCCCTGCTCTTTCGGTTGCTAGTTCCTGGGCCCTTGATACTGTTGATAGCAGAGCTGATGCTCATGTGGCTGTGTTATCAGCCATGTGTCGGGCCTGTTATCCGGGTTAAAATGTAGCAATAACAACTGGCAATGTTCCACTCATGATAACAATTAAAATTTCTCCTTGTCCAGCTTAGCAAATCCTGAAGCTTTGAATTTAGGCTTAAGTTTAGACTCAGCTTTAGACTTGAATCAAACATCAATCTGAATTCAAATCAGTTAGCTTGCAGGACTGAGATTTTTTTTTCCATTTTCTGACAAAGCTAGTTTCGTTTTACTTCTGTGAACAGGCAATGCAGCCTATCCTTCAGTTTCCACAGGCGAAATTGTTCCTTTTCTCTGTGAGAATTTGCTTCTTTACAACCTTCATCATATTAAGCTGTTTATTCCAATTAGTTATGAGCTACTCCTGGCTGTAGCTATTTCTGGCATCTGGGGAAAAAAAAAGAAAAAAAAAGCTGTTGTACTCCTAGAAATCTCAACATCTTTATTTTGCTTTAGGTTCAGAGGCTTTTTCACGTCAGTAGTATAAAAATAGTAATTTTTTTGTTGTTTAGGGAATAAGCATATAAATCTTTTTCAGTTTCTTGTTTGCAAGCTATTAGTTAAGTGGAATTAGGTTCCCCTTATGTAAACAACAAGCAGTTCTATTTTGTGTGAATTATTTTGTTATATTTTCTGACAGACTTTAGCACATGTTCATGGATCTTCCTGCGTTTAGTTGGTAATTCCCTTCTCTCACGTGGGGAATATTTACCTGATCTTGTTATTCATATGCAGCAGGAAAAGATTCCTTCAGCTTCTCTTGAATAAAGGAAGTTTATCATCTTTTCCTTAGACTTTTCCTACTTCACTTATTTTGCATCATATAAAAATATCCTTTATTTGGACACAAACACTGGGTAAAACATGCCCTTTGCTTTCAGGTTAAATGGCTATCTGTGAACAGTGTTTGGGCTGCTTACCTTGTTTCTCTGTTTTGACTTCCAAATGCAAGCCAAATGCATGTGCCAAATGGCCATCAAAATCAATGAATCATGCAGCACAGAGCAAGATCAGCCAGGAAATTTATTTTTCTTGTGTCTCATTTAATGATGTTTTTATCTTTTTGTAAGCAAGAATTATCAGAGGATCCAGTGACACTTAACTGTAACATATCACCACAACAGAAGAAAAGCAAATGTTGCGGAGTTGGAGGTGTCCTTTTGTAGCCAAAGTCGGGAAAAGTTGTTTGTTTTTCTTTGATATTACTGACAGAAAATAGACTGTAGATCTTCAGAATATCATCTATATCATCCAAGTGGAAAAAAATACTCTTTTACTGAGTAGACTCCTTTGCCTTCCTTTTGTGAATTACTTTGTGTTTTACAGAAAACACAGCAAGGAGAGAAAGGAAAAGAGAAGGCAGGGAGTGATATGATAGGGGCAGATTTAAGGCAACAAAAATGTGATTTTAACCTCATGTGATACAAATGTGGGCACAGAGAGGCCTGGAGAAACATCCTTTTTCCATGCAGTGACCCCAACCATTTTTCAGGTGCAGAAAAAACTTGTAAGTCCAAAGGGAATTTTAAGCCTGGAAGTGGGATCCCAACCAAAACCATTGAAGAACAGCTACTCCCTTGGTTACAGGATTTCCTTAGCAGTTTTTTTTTTTTTTTTTTTTTTTCACCTTTAAGGCTTTGAGTGATAAATGTAAGTGTAATTTCTTCTGGTCTGTAGAGAAGCATCTCCTGTATGGGCGCCCCGCAGTGCTGTACCGCACAAAGTACAATATCTTGCACCACCATGACTTTGAAAGTGGCTACAGCGAAACATTCCTGATGCCTCTTTGGACATCCTACACTATTTCCAAACAGGTCAGTGCTGTTTTTTCTCTTGGAAATTGCTTAAAAAAAGTCTTAGGAAGACTGTTTGGTACCTGCATTATTGAAGTTGTAAAATTCCCCCTCCCAAGTATCTCTTCCCACCAGAAATTATCCCAAATACCATTGAAAATAATGCCAACATTCTTGTTCCTTTTAGGAAAAAAGAGTTGTTAAGGCAGAAGGTTTAAATATTTCTTTTCCCGTTTTCATTTTCTTTCTGAGATTAAAAGGGATTTGTCTCCCAATTTACTTTAATCAGCTACTTCATTTGGATTTCTGCTACTTGAAGGAGGGGGAGACTTTGTTGTAGAGCTGGGGTGCATCGTTGTACTCCACGCAACGCCTTACATCTAATCTGTCAACTATAGGAAATCATTTTCTTTCAGCTGTAAGTGCTGGAATTACATTTCTTGTCACATCTCACTGCAGGCAGAGGTATCTGGTGTCCCAGAGCACCTGGCCAGCTGCGTGAGGCCTGACCTCCGCATTTCTCCAGGGAACAGCCAGAGCTGCGCAGCCTACAGAGGTGACAAACAGCTCTCCTACGGCTTCCTCTTCCCTCCCCGTAAGTTCAGTAGCAAATCTACAAAATTTAAGGATTTCAATGTTATTTCTATGCATGACTCTTTATTTTCTTTTTTAAAACCTGAAATATTTTGTTTCACTAGATAAAACCTTAGGTATGAACAAACCCTCCCCAGATGTTAAAGGAAATTTTTTTTTTTTTTTTTTTTGAGATTGTTGAGAAAGAATATAGGTAGGAATGATCTGATTTCCTGGGGTGATTCTTTCCTCCATTATGCCTTTTCCTTTTCTACACCAGCATCACATATGAGGCCACATGGGATGGATGTATTATTCTTGCTGCATGTGTTGAGGACGAGGGGCTGAATGCCACAAGTTGGCCATCATGGCTGAGACCTTCCACTTTCACAAGATTGGAGAGATACTCAAGCTGGTGCCCAGCTTCATGCACAAAAATGAAGTGTTCCACTTGTGTTAATAAAAATAAACATGAAGGAAGAATTGTGCGGAGTAGGAGCACAAGCTAGAAGAAGAATCTTCCAAAGCTGGCCCCTTTAATGTCAGTGGACATATGAGCTAGAAATCTAGTCAGTTTGTAATTTTGACTTCAAACAACCGAAGAATAAATACATTTAATGTACACATGCAAGTAGGAAGTCTCTGTAATTGAGTGTCCCGAGTTCTGCTGGTTCAGTTAAATTTGTTAAGTCTTGGAAGAACTTGTGGATTTAGTAGATGTTTATGGGATGCAATTTTGCTGTCTCACATCTGTGAACTTCGTTGCTCTGCCTTCCTCACTCAGTGGCTGAAATATTTTAGAAAGGATTTCTAGTGTTGAATTACTTGTGCAGGAGACTTGCTCAGAACTGGAAGATAATCCCACAGTCCTCTGCCTATAAATTTTGGGCCTGTTTTGTAAAAGCACACAGAGCAGCTGAATTTTGTTTTGATGTCAGTATTCCTTGATTACTCTCTGAAACCACTTTTGAAAACATTTATATGTTTTAAAACATACTAAAATGTATGTAATTCTGACATTTCATCTCAATATTTTTCTTTTTTCAGAATTAAGTTCCTCAGCAGAAGCAAAATATGATGCTTTTCTAATAACAAATATCATTCCAATGTATCCTGCCTTCAAAAGTAAGTTCTAGTTCCATGGCTTTATTTCTTTTTCCCCAGTTTGTAACAGTTTTTTAAAAAAATCTCTGAACTCTGGAATGAATTGATGGGAAAAGTTTAGAACATAAATCCAGTTACCTCTAGCCAGCAGATCATACATGTAGTAATCTGTATAGTTTGAGGCACAGGCAGGCAAACTACCACAAGAAATGTTTAAGTTTTAAGAGTTCATTTTCCTTTGTGCTGGGCTAGGATAAGAGCGCAGACATAGTCAGTTCTGTAGTTCCGCAGTTTTACTGAAGTGCCAAAGTAACTCCGTTTGTGCAAAACCATTCAGACTTTCTTGTTTGTAGCCCCAGTTTGTGCAGAATATACTCAGGCAACATGTTTTTACTTCTGAACTGGAGCAGTCTGGGAGCGTGCACTTTGCATGTTGTAGTAGTTCAGGAGCAAGTCGCATCTGGGTCACCTTAGATTTTTCTATGCCTGCCTTTAGAGGTAGACCAAAAATCTTTGTTACCTTTAAAGAAAAAGGAAGAGGAAACCAATTTATGGAAAGTCAGGAATGACTTAAAACCAACTGCAACTTTCAGCACTGCAAGGATGTACTATTAACGTTCCTTTTGTCTGCACATCACTTTTCTCTCTAGTGTTGCCAAGAGGTAGGGAAACCATCAGACTATTCTGGTGGCATTTTTGGCTTGGCAGGAATTGGGAAGCCTTGGAAGAATCTCAAGAGCCTGTTCTTGTGAGATTTCCAATTCAGATTTTAGGCCAGAGAGGTTTGGACAAGCATCAAAGCCTATGGGAGGCTTTTTCTTTTTAACCAAAGAAGAATGTTTTTAACTGCAAAGCCTCAGAGTAGGAACAAGTGGTAATGTTTGCTAGAAATTTGAGCAAAGTTGCACATAGCTGATTACAGACTGCAAAATTATTGGGGATTTCCCACTCTCAAATCACTTCATAAAAATGCTTTTTATGCTAATGTTAGTCTAAGCAAATTAGCTGAGATGCTAATCACAGGAGAACCCACCACCAGCAACTCACTTTGTCCAGTGGTCTTCCACTTCATCACAAGCAGGTGAAGGATCCCCTGAGAACAAATGCTGTAACTTGTGTAATTCCTGGGGAATTATGAACTAATGCATGTGTGCAGGTTGCAGCGGCAGTTTTATTCTACACTGGCTTTGGTGGCAGTGGTGGCTGCAGAGACTCCCTCCTCTTTTTTTTTTTTTTTTTTAATTTGCTATTCACTGTCAACCCAGACAATAATTCTGTATCCATCTTCTCTGTAGGGAGTCTCTCTTAAGCAGTTCCCACTTTACTGGAGTTGCAGGATCATGCCCCTGGGCTGTCCCCTCCACTGCTTTGGCATGGCTGTCTGTGTGGCTGCAGTGGGAAACCAATGGGGGAACTGATTCAGCTGGAAAACTCAGAGAAAATGCTTTCCTTCTGGGGCTATTTTTGTTGTTAAGGCTGATGCATTGGAGGAGCGAGCAGCTGGAGGAGTGGGGCTGCCAAGTGGTTACCGCAGCTGAAGTTCTTGTTAGACCAGCACTTGCGGGTGCTTCTGCACCAGCCTGAGCAGGGAACTTGTATGGCACTGAATATTCTTTGGGTAAAGTGCACTGGGGAAGGAAGTTCCTGAGGGTTGTGCTGCCGCCAGTGCAGGCTGGCAAGGCAAAGGTTAACCTTATATGAGTTTGAGATGTTTTGTTTACACACACTTCTGTTAGTGTTAAAATAAAAAGGAAAACAATGATGTAGCTGGAGATCCCAGCATTTCCCAGTGCATCTCTATAAACATTTTAACTTGTTAAGATTAAAAAGGTTGTGGTGGGAGAAAGTGTCACGCTCTTTACAAAAGTCATGGTTAACATTGCCTGCTAGGGGACCCTCTGCTCTAATGAGATGCCCTGTTATAATCTGGTCATCCTAAACCACACCTGATTCAAAAGTTAGGCTTTTTGTATCCAAAGAAGATTTGAGAGAAATAATATAACCGTGGCATTTCCCTGTCTTTTAAAATATTTGGTTTTGGCATTAAATCATGGTGCTACTTCCTTTTTAGAATTAAGAAAAAAAAAAAAAAGAAAAAGGGGGGAAAAAAAAAAAGCAACAATCCCTGTAACTAGATAAAAGGGACAAAGGAAATGTTTACAGGAACATTGACAGTGTGTGAATAGCTGTTTCAACTGCTGGTGAAGGAACAGCAAGCTCTCTGTGCAACGTCTAGAGCAATGCCAGCCTTAGAATGGTACCACGCATTGTACGTTTCCTGTATCACTAGCTGGGAAAAAAACTTAAAGAGAGAACAAAGCAGTCTGAAAAGGCTTTATTGGCCAAAACCAAGTGAAGCTGAGGTAAATCTGTAAGCTTAGTCTTTGATTTCCCCTACCATTTTGTGAATGATGTCCACTGGATTTTTATCTTCATGCAAGAAAAGATTATAAATAATCTTGACATGTTTCGGTTTATCTAATTTTAGTTTTTTTGTTTGTTTGTTTTGTTTTTCCCCCTGCACAGAGGTATGGAACTATTTCCAAAGGGTTTTAGTGAAGAGATATGCCACTGAACGAAATGGAGTCAATGTTATAAGTGGACCAATCTTTGACTATGACTATGATGGTTTACATGACACACCTGAAAAAATCAAACTGTAAGAGTTTGTATTTAAATTGGTTTGCTGTTGTTTCTCTTAATGATAACTTTATCTTAAATAATTCATAGTTCGCACATCATATGATTTTGGAGAGGAGATGTAATTTCCTGGCTCTTTCTACAATGGTTGTTCGTCAAGACTGAATGCTCTTCTAGGTAGGACAGGGGGAAAAATAAGGAAATGACAACTCACCACATAACTCTTCACCATGAGTTTGGAATGAAGTGTTCATTCACCCTTGAGATGAAGCTGATTTATGTTCCAAATAATGTTTTCTCTAAAATTCTCTAGAACTGAAGAGTTGCGGCTGGATACCGGAGCATACCATACTGCTGTAGAGTTAGACACTCCAGGCTTTTGTTAATTCAGTAAAGCTTTCTCTCTATTCCCCTGAACTGAAGAAGCCTTTCAGCATTGACATGTGGTATTTCTATGGCACAGTATCAAAACATGAGCTAATTGAAATGCTCATTCTTAGACAGAGCTCAGGAATCAAACACATCTTAACAAAGTACGTGCATCCTCACATGTAGAGGAGGAAGGACCACACTGTTTGTTAAGCCTTCTTCCAAATGGAATAGTCCTTTGTGGATAAATATTTGCTTTATTTCCCCAGGTTTGTGGAAGGCAGTGCCATCCCTGTTCCTACTCATTACTATGCCATCATAACCAGCTGCCTAGATTTCACTCAGCCAGCTGACAAGTGTGATGGACCACTCTCTGTTCTCTCATACATCCTTCCCCACCGGCCTGACAATGACGAGAGCTGCAATGTAAGTTCTCCTGTGCTGCTGTAGTCTGCTGGTAAATAATTCCCTGGGATAGTCCCTTGTTTGAAAGCACAGGGTAATGACTCTATTAAAGTGTCACATTCAACTCATTAGACAAGAGCACTCCTCCATGACAAATGGAAGTGTCAGAGAAAGTGTGGAACTGTTACTGCACCTAAAATTATCTGGAAGAACTGACATGCGGTAGATTGGTAGTAAACAATGTGTGTTTGCCAAAACGTAGAAGCCCACAGTCAGAATAACCTCCAAGCAGGTTGGGAAGGGATGTGCGCCTAGAGGCATTGTGCTGGCAGCCAGCCTGATGTCTTTATGGAGGTCTGTTTCCATATGCAGGTACAATACAGTCTGTCTGCTCTGACAGTCTGAGTGTATCAGACAGCATGATTACATCCAACCCACACAGTATTAAAACTATATGCTAAAACCTGCTGAAGGCAGAGTTTCCAGCAGCTCTTGCTGTTTCCAGACCATGCCTTGATTCAAGTTTGGATTCTCTTTATCAGAGATCAGAGATGACCAGCCTCCCTCTTCGTTCCTTTTCTATCTTCCTTTGGGATGAAAATTCCTGTGCTGTAGGTGTCTTGGTGAAGTACAAAGGCTTCTGTTTGCTCAGAGCTGCTAAAAGGAGCACAAACACTCTGTAGCTGATCGTGTGGCAGGAGAGCCAGTTGGGTCCCCATGGGCTCCAGCACTCTGCAAGGACAGCAGTGCTCCCAGGCATCTGTATTTAGACTTGTTCTTCCGCCTGAACTTGTTCTCCCATTGCACAGCTGTGCGGATTCCTGCACACAGATTCTTCACTATAGGCTGCCAGGAGTCTGTTTCCTGAATGAACACATTAATGTTATGAATTTTGTATTGGCACAAAAAGTTAGGACTCCCATTCCAGCTACAAGCAGAAATAGTAATTCCAACTCTGTACACAATTCACCTGGAACACTGTTCCTTTCTCATTCATCAAACATCGCCTGCTTTCAGGTCGCTCTTTTCAAAACCGCGCTTTTGGAGCACTACCCCTCTCTTGAGCAGGTCTGGCTTCCCTCTTTTTATGCTCATAACTGCTTTGGGCAGAGATGCCTTCTACCAGAAGGCTTGGACAGTC
>VXAV01000156.1:306497-323064 GCA_013399715.1 Alectura lathami | reverse complement strand
TTTTTTTTTTTTTTTTCTGGGCTGCATTCATCTGAATCAAGGTCTAGTAGGTGATCTGGAAGTTACTATCTTGCAGTTATCTGTCCTTGTATTTCTGCACATATGTGACTTTATTCTTCCCTATATTGTTATAGTGTTTTTAAACTGCTGCAAACATTTTTACTCTTTGATTTCTTATATTCCAATTCAAGCCTCTTTTCTCTGTTGGTCATGCTACTTACGGTACATGTATTTACAGTTCTGGGTGCAACTTCAGTGCTACTACAACATCATTAGCACGTAGTGCTCCATGCTTGACATAGGAAAGAAGAACTCCAAAAATATTAAAATGGAGTTCTTGAACTTAGGCAAAACTTTGCCATTCAAGTACAGTTTGTCTTACTTTTGCACATGATATTCCATCTGATGTATTCAAAGAAGTGACTGTGTAAAATCTTACATAACTGATGTGTGAAATGCATGGGATAATATAAGAATTTTCCCTTAACCTCTCCACCACTTTCTTTTAAGATGTGAAGAAATATTAGCTTTCCCCTGCTCTGCTCTTGTCGCACACACTTTCTCTCTCTTCACACAGCCGTTGGAGAACACCACCACTCTTCTCACTAGAATTTGTTCCATTTCCAAACTGTGTTTATTCATGGTGAGGTTATACACATTTATTCTTGTGTCAACATTTTTCTATGGCTTAAATAGCCCTTCAGTGGTCTTCTTTGGGATTTACCCCTGCTGATGATTTATGATGATTCTCAAAGCATACACTTTTCTCTGTTCATGGGTGAGCCAGGATCTTTTCTGCTCTTCTTGTAAGAGAGGACAAGCATTTTAGTATCCTTCCTATGTATCTGTTCCTGTCTGATTTTTTTTTTTCTGGAACATGAATGAGATAAAATATTCCAGCTTAGATCTCAAAATGGACATTTTTTTTTTTTTTTCCACTTCACATGACTCCTCTGGTGCTATCTAGGATTTGCTTTTTCTATAGCTGCTTTATAGTGCTGGCTCAGAATATCCCGTAATAAACCAGCACACCCAGGACCTTCTCTTCTGTCTGCTGTTTCACCTGAAAATCTCCCAGCTTAGCAGAAATTTTTGCTGCTGACATGGATAACTGAATTTCATTCTATACCAGGGACTCCCCCATCTGCATCCAGTGTGGTATTCCTCTGCATTGACAAGAGCTCCCAGTTGTTTTTCAGTAGCAAACTAATGACCTTGGCACAAAAAGCAACTATGAAAATGTGAAATAAAGTCCTTTCCAAGACCAGAGCTGGAGGAACAGCTAAAAACTTCCTCCAGGACACAGTTTCTTTTTCAGCAGAAACTTGAAATTTCTCTTTCAATGAGCAAGTTCCTTGCCAACCTATGTAACCCTGCTCATCTTTACCTTTCCAGCTAACAATCTGATATCCAGAGACATAGATATCACAGCAGTTCTTTTATCTAGAATATTTGGTATCTGGGTTTTAGGTTAGTCTACCATTTTAGTGCTTATTTCTACTCACTCCATGTTCTCAATAGTTATTTTTCCTTCTGAGACCCACTGCACTGTTGAGGTGAGACTAACAAGCACAGATGGAGAAAACAGTATCATTTTCGAATGTACACACCTAGTTTGTTGTTCTGCAGCAATATAATACTGTTAACTGATTACTGTGCTTAAAATCCTTGCTGCTGGACCTGAGATTTCTTGGGCCAGTTATGGAATGGAAAAAAAAGAGTGTGGACCAGTTGATTGATATTCTAGGCTCATGGCTGTGTCGCTGGACTTGGTTTAAAATGACCACATAGTCCTGTGACCTATTCATATCGCTGCTCTTTTGCAAACTCTTCAGAGGCGTTCTCATATTCGAAAAACTGAAATTTGTGGCAATGGGACTTCCCCTGAGCTATGATCAGATGCAATTTCCTGTTAAGAAGGAAGGCTTGAAGACGAGAGAAACATCACAGTGATTGCATTTAACCTTGCTGAGGCCCTTTTGCAGACTAGCAACCCAATCAGCTGAGCAGGGGAACTCCTGTGGCAGCATGCTGCCATGTGGTGCTCCTGGAGCATGGCACCACAGGCAGAGGAGAAAGAGCAGGGCATATTCCCTTCTTTTCCCTCTTAATCTCTGTCTTTCTTTTCATGCTTCAGACATGGCTTTGGGCCTCAGGTTGCTACTAGCATGGAGAAGAAAGTGGTTTTGAAGCTGAAAGCTTCAAAACAAATGAGCGTTGACTGGGTCATGGACGTTTGCTTTAGAGCAACTGGCTGTGACTTAACTGGTACTTCATGTTCTCTCTGTGCAAACAACCCTCCTGGCCTTTACAGAGTGACCCACAGCCTGGTCTGTGGCACATCTGCTGCTTTGGGTATGGCATCTACTGCTCTGGCATGACTGTAGCTTAGTCCTTACGAGTGAGAGGGTTGCCTTCCATGGAGGAGGATGTCCTCTGAGACGGTCAGAGGCTCATTTCAGGAGCAAGCCCAGAAAGGCAAATGTTATCAGCAAGATTTCTAGGCCATACACACGGGGTCCAAATGCCCTGAGGCAGAACCTCTGTTCCTAATTCATGTCCCAAGCCATGGTACAGATGTACCAGCTGGCAAGGACATAGGGGGGAAAGTCCTGTTTGCTCTGTGCTTTTCCCACGTCTGCTCCCCACGTTGCAGTCCCCAGGACTGGCTGGGACATGACACTGGGCACAACTCGCTCAAACAGCCTGGAACTGCAGGGTTTTGCAGGGCTGGTCTTTCTGATTTTTTTAGTGAGCTAAATTAGGTTGTGGATGGCTCCAGCATGTGCTGCAGCTGGCAGCAGGTGTGCAGCAGGGAGCTGATGTGGTGGCTGTCCGTGTCTCTTGGAGCAGTTCCCTAAGGTAGATTACACCTAAGTAACCCAACTCCCTCACTCTGGCAGTAACACCTTCCTGATTGTTTTTCATATTGGTAAATGTTTAGTGAAAGGTTTTGGTTTTTTGTTTTGCTTTGTTTGTTGTCGTTATTTCCCTATCAGTGAATAATATGTATATTTTAATAACAGTATTTATTGCAACAACAGCAACAAAAGCCATAGTCCCAATTGTATAATGAATCATAATGGTCTACTAACAGTAAGGTGGAAAGATTAAAAACACCGTTAGATTTAAGGGCAGTGTTCACAGGTAAACACCCTAGAGTCTGGGCTTTTGCGATACAGAACGATCAGCCAATATGGAGCTCTTTCTGTGATACAACTTTTTTTATGTGGTGACCGCATAAAAGTGTATGGCTGTTCTTCTGAAATAGCTGCAACGTGGGGTCAGCTTTTCCCAGATGACTATGGTCCTTGTCTCCCCGTGTCGTAAATGATTCTGAAAACAAATCCCTCATGTGAAGTTTCAAATCTGTTTTCTTTGAAGTCATTTACCTGAGTTGTTCTTGAATATGTCACAGAGATTGTTCAAATGGATCTTATGTTTAGAAAAGCTACCTTTACTTTCAGAGTTTATTTTGGTATGGCAAGTCNCTTTTTTTTTTTTTTTTTTTTTTTTTTTTTTTTTTTTCCAGAGCTTGGAGGATGAGTCAAAGTGGGTTGAAGATCTCCTTAAGATGCACACTGCGCGGGTGCGTGACATCGAGCAGCTCACAAGCTTGGACTTCTTCCGAAAGACCAGTCGCAGCTACACAGAAATCCTCTCCCTAAAGACATACCTGCATACGTTTGAAAGTGAAATTTAGCTACCTAACCTTACTCAGTGCTTCCTTTTATCAACTGGTGTATATTTTTATATTGTTTTTATATTTATTAATTTGAAACCAGGACATTAAAAATATTAGTATTTTAATCCTGTATCAAATCTTAAATATTAAACCCTTGTGTCATTTGTTTTGTTTCTCTAACATTTAATATAGGTATGTCTCTTGGTTTATTTAGTAGCGCTTGTAATACTGCAGCTTAAGTCCTTACTCCAAGCTTTTAAGTGGTGCTGCAGGATTTGATACGTGAATCAAGGAAATATTAATTTCCCATGTTCCTTTACCACACTTGTAGTCCTGTACTGTGTATCAAAATACTGAACATGTACAATTACATTCATTTACTGTTGACTGTGTGACAGACATATTTAAACCCTATAGACAAATAGCATCTTAAATATAATAAACCACACATTCAGTTTTTTTAATGTCTTTTGGTTTCCTTTCACAGGGACTTTCAGAGGGACTTGTTAACAGCTGAGTGCTGCCAGATCTTTCATATTCACCCTTCTCAAGAGCTTAGGTTTTCTGGTAAGAGGAGTGACGGGAGCCCAGATATCCTGCCCTGATGCTTAGCTTTGAGACCGTATAATGGACACCTGCAGTAGTAACTACTGGTTAGGTTTTGCCATAGGGACAGAGCTGGGAGAGAAGGTAGGCTGCTCACATAAGTTCACCAGGAGACCCCTGCACCTGTGGCTGCTTGACCCTGCTCTGGGCTGGGGAGAGGACATGAGCTGATACTGTCCACTGTCACCTGTTGAGCTGTGTCACATCCCTTCTTCCCGACTGCTGCTCTGGGCTGGTTCCTGGGAATACCTGCTCCATCATCCTTTGCTTTGACTTTGAGGGGAGCTGAGGCAAAGGAGAGGCTGAAGGAGGTGACATTGCCAAAAATCCAGCAATGGATTTCTAACTAGGTGGAGAAAGTCTGATTTTCTGTATCTCATTCTAATGGTCAGAATGTGCAGTGTTTTCACCTAATCTGAGGCTGATTCCAACCCCCATTCTCAGAGGAACCTCTCTGGCCTGATTGCACATATGCAACTTCAGGCAATGTGAACCTCATAGAGTGCATGTGATTCACACCTATCAAGTGGTCAAGCAGGCCAAGTCTCTGTGGCTACTTCTGTGCAGTCATAGTCTCATAATCCTGACAAGCCCCTAAACATGACACTAATGGCACAGCCCCAAACCAATGGAAGAAGCACTGTTACATCTTGTTTCTAGACAAGAGCCTGATTTGACTTGGATAGTATTTATACAAGGCATATGGTAAGGAGCATTAGTAGAGACTTGCATTAATGTTAGCGTAGTTAGAAGATGTAAAAGAGAAATTATTGTGTAGAATGCCTGGTGAGGAATTTGGAAAAGCAATGAAGGATGAAACAAATGGTGGCTCCATCACAAAGCCATCATTTGGGGTTGCAGAGTTCCCTCTTTGCTCCAAAGAGGGCATCTGTTTTCTCTTCTGTAGGAGGGAAGGGGTGGAAAGCATCTCAGCCACATATGGAAATGAGTAGTCAGGTCTCCTAAGTAAAATTAATCTGCCAAAATTTTAGCAACTTATGTCATTGTAGCATCTAAGAGAAAGTAGTAAACTGGAATTAATTATGTTAACATTGGTGATTTATCATCATAATGTTTTAATTCCTCTTACCAGTAGACAGTCTTATTATTTGACCTGGACAGGCTGGAAAAGTGGGCCCACGAGAACCTCATGAGGTTCAACAAGGTCAAGTGCAAGGTGTTGCACTTGGGTCGGGGCAATCCCAGGTGTGTGTACACACTGGGAGAAGAACTCTTTGAGAGCAGCCCTGCGGAGACGGACTTGGGCGTTGTGATTGACAAAAAGCTGGACATGAGCCGGCAGTGCGCTCTCGCAGCCAGGAAGGCCAATGGCATCCTGGGCTGCATCAAGAGAGGGGTGGCCAGCAGGGAGAGGGAGGTGATCGTCCCCCTCTACTCTGCCCTTGGAAGGCCTCACCTGGAGTGCTGTGTCCAGGCCTGGGGCCCCCAGTACAGAGGGGATGTGGAGCTGTTGGAGCGGGTCCAGAGGAGGGCCACCAAAATGATCAGAGGGCTGGAGCACCTCTCCTATGAGGAAAGGTTGAGGGAATTGGGATTGTTTAGCTTGGAAAAGAGAAGGCTCTGGGGAGACCTCATTGCGGCCTTCCGGTACTTAAAAGGAGCTTACAGGCAGGAGGGGGACTGACTTTTTGCATGGGTGGATAATGGTAGGACAAGGGGGAATGGGCTAAAACTGCAAGAGGGGAGGTTTAGGTTGAACATCAGGAAGAAATTCTTCCGTGAGAGAGTGGTGAGGCGCTGGCACAGGCTGCCCAGAGAAGTTATGGCTGCCCCATCCCTGGCTGTGTTCAAGGCCAGGCTGGATGGGTTCCTGGGCAGTTTGATGTAGTGAGCTGGTGGCTGGCAGCCCTGTCCACAGCAGGGGGCTTGGAACTAGATGATCTCTGAGGTCCCTTCCAACCCAAGCCTTTCTATGATTCATTCTATTATTCTATTCCAGGTGCCAAATTCTGTTTAAATTAGAAGTGCACAAAATACAAGTGCTTTAAAATTCTCCAAAAATGTTAGGATGGAAATTCTGATAACTACATGAAACTTTGGGAAACATCCTATTCTTGCAACTTAAAAATTGTCTCTTGTGGTTGTCTGGTAGCGCAGAAAAATTTGTCTGTAAGCTTTTGGCAGGGCTTCCTGCCATGATAAACTTTACGTTCTTACATCTGCTACAAAGGGTATTTCCTCTGGATTTAAAACAGTCTTCAGTTAAGACTTAATTTCAACACTGACTTTAGCAATGATATAATGTGCTTGTTCATGAGCTAAACCAAAGACCACTACTACTGTGTTGCTTTGACATTTGTCAGTTGCTTTTTTGTTTGTTATTTTTAATAGAATCTAGCAAATGATGTAGTTCTTTTATTTTCTCTCAAAATAAGGTGATATTTATACCAGTAGGACATATAAGCTCTGAAAGAAGCATTTTTTTTTTTTTTAATGTGCTGAGATAAATTTACTTTTGAAACACAGTTATTAATGATCGTTGGGAGGAATGGTTTACCTCTATCTCTGATTCACTAAATGATTAGTATCTAGGGAAATAGGACTCATTTCTTTTTTAACTCAGTTTCTTGCTGTGAGAATAAATACTGGGAATTTCTTCTTGTTCTACTCACTTCTCTTCAGCCCTGTGCTGCTGTATGGTATTGCTGTTTTATTTTACCACGCTGGCAGAGGTAGCTGTGCTGGGGAATGTTTGTGGTGACCTCTGTGAATCGCGTGTTCTTTTTTCCTGTTGAAAGATGTCTTATCAACACAAAAGCTCCAGTGCAAAGCTAAAGCCTTGTAAATCCCCCTAAGCAGCACGGACTCTGCAGGAACAACAGACTTTTTAAAGCAAACTTTTGAATTTCCCTTTTGTATTCATGGGGGTGAGTGTTAGCTGAGGGCAGCATGTAGGAAGGAACCGCTCTACTTTCCATTCATGTTAGAGCACTTTGAAAATCTGAAATACTGTTTGCTTCTGTTGCATGTTTCCTTTCTTGATATTACTTTGGCTTCTGAAAGAGGTCCACTGAGGAGAACAAGCACTGAATCTGTCTGTCAAGCAAACACCAGTTTTGAGGGTTTGGATAATTACTGTTTGCAATTGGTGATGTAAATGTGAGGCATGTTTAAGGAGTTAGAGGCAGTTCAGTTGAGCAATTGTCAAGGCAACAAAAACCGTAGGTGTCCTGCACACCTAACAAAATTCTTTTGCTCTGGGAAAAATTCTCCAGAGGTAGTTATGCAACGGGAATATCCCTGCTAAGGGAAACTGTTACTTTTTTAACCCCTTTTTCACAGTCACATGCCAGAACAAAATCAGTAGATAAGCACTAGAGCAGGTCAAGTAACCTGACTTACGGTATGGTGTGGATAAGACAGCAAAACTATAGCGCAAGACACTATTCTATACCACTGATTACATTCAGCTAAGAGTTTTGTTAGAGTCATGCTTTCTGCTTGCTGCTACTTTTAGCTCCCAGTGAAGAAGAGAATTTTAAATATAGAATTTCTAGGTCTGTGTCATCTTGTGAAGGTTTTCCAGTATTCATAGGGATATCATATGAGTATAGTTAAATACCCCTGTTTAATAGGCCAGTCTCACTGTGTGCCTAGGGGCTACTACAAAACAAACCTGCCACAGTCCCCAGCTTCTCAGTGCTTTATGTGCAAACAGTTGTCTACTGTGCATAGTGAAGGTTTTAAGAAATGAAGCGTGCATGTTTGGAAGAAAGATCAGAAAAACAATAAAGTTATAAAGAAATAAGTTTGGAAGTTGCCCACTTCAGGAGACTGTAGAGACAGAACATTTTGAAGGTCCAGGAGATGCTGGCAGAAGGAAGCGGGCTCTGGAGAATATTTATTTGGCAGGTTTATGAAGTCTCTGTTGACCCTGCATCCAGCCTCTTCCAATAGATCAGTCCTCCACATAGAACAAATGAAATAGCTCCCTAGTTTCTGCACATGTCCAGGAAACAAAACTTCTCAGGAATTCCCCTCTGAGGCTGTCACTGGTTGTAGGAGAAGCACAAAAACTCTGGCAGTGTTTGGGGTCTAGGCAGTGAGGACAGTGCAGGAACTGACCTGGAAGACACAGATTTTTAGCAGCTGGAGTTGATGTTCCAGTGATGCTTCACTTCAGTCTCACATCCACCCCAAATGTCTTTAACTTTAGATTCATGTTACAGAGCCATTCAGCTTAGTTGAGCAGCTCTCCAGGGGAGACGGAGGAGATGTTGCTCATGGTGCTAAGCAGCGTGAGAGAAGTCCTTTTTGTGACTCTAGTTTCCACTCCCCTTGTTGCAGTCCTACACAACTATTGCACTTGACCCCAGACACAGGGTACCTTCAGCACTACTGTGAGTCTTCTCTGGCCAGGATAGACCTGCCAGCAAATGATTGGTACGGAGTTAACTGTACATCTTCCAAGTGGGGCCATACATGTTTGAAATGTTTAAAGGTCAGCCCTTGTTCAAGACAGGAGGAAAAAAAAATTAAACACTGTGGAAAAATACCTAATCTCGTTTCTTTGCACTTGTTGTGTAAATATAAGATAAGAGCACTATTCCCAAGGTTACTGCAAACAGCCCATCACTACAGAGTACAAGCTAACATTTACTAAAATGTATGTTGACATAAAAAGCAGCATTGCTGCAGTCAACTGTGGTAAGAGAAACCATAGCTTTCTTTGCCTTTACAAATCAAAAGTTTGGGTTGCAACCTATTCAGACCTGCCCTCACAAAGAAAAATCTCTGCTCTGCTGTTAGCATCCACAGTATGTGCATTGTTGTTCTGGAGCCTTACCTTTCCCCACTGTTTTCTAAATACTGCAGGTTTCACCATGGAGACAGATCAGCAGACAAAGTAGTTAGTAACTGTGGATTAGCACTGCTGTAACTGATTGACCCTAAAGCTAGAATTTACTAGAAAAGAGGTGGGATTGTTATCATAAATCCTCAGCAGAAAAGGAGGAAATCCTTTTCAGGGGATGTTTTCATGAGAAGTTTTCTCTTTCCTGACTCTGTTCAGAAAGTAGGGAGATATCTGTTGTATGCAAAACATTTGTCTACCAGAAGAGGCTGGGTACAGGGAGAACAAGGATTTCATAAACCTGCCAAATCTTCTCCAGCCCCTCTACCCTTCTGCCAGCATCTCCCAGACCTTCACCACGTTCTGCATGTTCTCTCTCCTCAAGAGGGCAACTTCCCATCTTATCTCTTTATCACTACTATTTTTTTTCCTGGCCTTCCTGTTCTCTTTCAGCTTTGAACAGTTCACCATCTCCAAATAGCTCCAGTGTTAGCTTAGCTAGTGCAATTTCTGTGCACATGCATCTCTCTACAGCAAGGATTGTTGCCAGCACTTCTAGCTCTTACTTCTATCAGGTCTTACATATTCCTGCAGGGAGGATGTGGGTATATCTCCAGTTTCTCCTCTAGCACAATTAAACCCCAGGACCAGCTTTTGCGGGTGAAAACTCTATTCAGAGGGCTTCAGGTGGTGCCTTCTATCTGTGTGTAGCTTTGCATGGAGGTATCTAATGTCACTGAGGGCAGGACGATGTCAACCAGGAATTCTCCACACAGGCCTTGACCAACTAGCCTGTTAATAACAACTGAGAAAATACCAAATTGCTATTGATAATGGCAGTATTTTCTCCTCTGGGAGTGTGAAGTTTGAGCCCAATCCAGCTGAATCAGAGGCTGGGAAGTGTTTCAGCACTGACTTCAGAGGGAATTATGGCACACCGTATCCTCCACTCATCTGTCCCTTTTCAACTAACAAATTCCCAAGGATGGTGGTGACGGCTATAGTTTTACCTGCCCTTTTTTTCAGATACACATTGTAATTTGCACTTTTAGTCCTTTCCGTATTTCTAGCTGGCTGCTAGGAGGTGTTCTGGGGTGCATGGGCATGGTGTTCCAGAAAACTTCAGTCAATAGCAACTGCATCCTTCTCTTCCTCCTCCGTCATACAGCCACATGAACAGTTATCCCTATCCCTCTCTCTAAATCAGGTGTTCAACTGCCTTGGCCACAAATGCCTGCCTATGCCCGGGAACCTCTGGCTGAATTCTGTAGTCGATTCCCTTGCCGCACTTGAACTTATCTAGAGAAAAAGACAGTAGAAATGAGGGCACAAGGAAATGGCCTCATCTGCACCAGAAAAAGAAGTCTGCAGAAAGATAGTACCTTTTGTTCATCTATTTCATTGAAGAAAACCATTGCATTGTGGCATGCTCAGCTGGCGTGGCAGGCACCCAGTCTGAACTAAGGATGCAACTCCATGATTTTCATCTTCCATGCTTAATGATCTATTTCTAGCCTTTCTCAAAATGTTTCCATATGCATTCATGAAACCTGGGAGCCCTCCTGTGGTCAAAATAATGAGCTAGTTTTCTGGTTGTTACCCAAACCTGAAGTAGTCCTTAATCCAGTTCTAAACTTTATTTTTGGAACATTCATTGAGAAAAGTTTCAATCAAGAAAAGAATAGAGGCTGGATGGTTTCCTGGGTCTTTGAGGGTGGACTTGTTACACCTCACTCCCTTGGCCTTTGTTTGATGCTGTCCACATCTCCTTCCCAAGATCAGGGGATTGCCTGATGATCCGTCTGTTGTTCTCTTTCTTCCCTCCATACTCCTCTTCCCTTTCTGCTGTCCTGCATAGGTGATCTAGCCAGGTTCTCATCACAAATCTGTGTGATGAGCTTCCAGTTGTGCATTGGATGACGTAGTTAGCATATATGCCATGATTATTGTTTCATTCTCTTCTGAACTGGAAAAGTTGCAATTCAGAGAGCTTTGGTGTGCTTGATTTTCATGTTGCTCTGAAGTTGGAGAAAACGTTCCATGGTTCCTTGGGAAGATCGCTTTGTGATCTTTGTCCAGTGCCTCAGGAAAAGTTCTGTCTACCTCATGGGTAGACTTGCTTTTTAAAAGTGTTTCATTGTACAAGATAAACGGAAGTGTCAGCTACCTGGAGCAGGTTTAAGAGGGAGGCAGATAGTGTGAAGTAGAGATGGGGAAGGAAGAGAGGAGTAATAGCCCCTTTGATTTTGCCTTTAACTTAACAGCTCTTGTGCTGTGTATTCTTCGCTGCTGTGTAACTAAAGGGGAGCAGCTGCACAGTTGGGCTAACACCCGTGACATCACGGCTGTTTGTGGTCTACATCGCAGAACCTAGGATGGTCCATCGGAAACGTTGGAGTCGCTACACAGAGTGACTTGCAGGGAAGGGCCAAGAACCTCAGCTCTTCCCAGTATTCTCCCTGCCATGGAATATTTAAAGGCAGATAGATACTCAGGAGAGTAAGTACTTCAAAGCTTGTCATTGGTAACATTATAATATAGTGCCGACCACAAGGACGGGAGGGCAACGGCTGTCATCTACCTGGACTTGTGCAAGGCCTTTGACACGGTCCCGCACTGTATCCTTATCTCTAAACTGGAGAGATACGGATTTGATGGGTGGACTGTTTGTTGGATAAAGAACTGGCTGGATGGTCACAGCCAAAGGGTTGTAGTCAATGGCTCTACGTCCAGGTGGAGGCCGGTCACGAGCAGTGTCCCCGATTGGTCTGTCTTGGGACCAGTGTTCTTCAACATCTTTATCGACGACTTAGCCTGCGGGATCGAGTGCACCCTCAGCAAGTTTGCTGATGACACCAAGCTGAGTGGTGCAGTTGATAGCCCTGAAGGAAGGGATGCCATCCAGAGGGACCTGGACAGGCTGGAAAAGTGGGCCCACGAGAACCTGATGAGGTTCAACAAGGCCAAGTGCAAGGTGTTGCACTTGGGTCGGGGCAATCCCAGGTGTGTGTACAGACTGGGTGATGAACTCCTTGAGAGCAGCCCTGTGGAGAAGGACTTGGGCGTTGTAATTGATGAAAAGCTGGACATGACATGGCAGAGCGCTCTCGCAGCCAGGAAGGCCAATGGCATCCTGGGCTGCATCAAGAGAGGGGTGGCCAGCAGGGAGAGGGAGGTGATCGTCCCCCTCTACTCTGCCCTTGGAAGGCCTCACCTGGAGTACTGTGTCCAGGCCTGGGGCCCCCAGTACAGAGGGGATGTGGAGCTGTTGGAGCGGGTCCAGAGGAGGGCCACCAAAATGATCAGAGGGCTGGAGCACCTCTCCTGTGAGGAAAGGTTGAGGGAATTGGGATTGTTTAGCTTGGAAAAGAGAAGGCTCTGGGGAGACCTCATTGCAGCCTTCCAGTACTTAAAAGGAGCTTACAGGCAGGAGGGGGACCGACTTTTTGCATGGGTGGATAATGGTAGGACAAGGGGGAATGGGCTAAAAGTGAAAGAGGGGAGGTTTAGGTTGGACATCAGACAGAAGAAATTCTTCCCTGAGAGAGTGGTGAGGCGCTGGAACAGGCTGCCCAGAGAAGTTGTGGCTGCCCCATCCCTGGCTGTGTTCAAGGCCAGGCTGGATGGGTTCCTGGGCAGTTTGATCTAGTGAGCTGGTGGTTGGCAGCCCTGTCCACGGCAGGGGGCTTGGAACTAGATGATCTCTGAGGTCCCTTCCAACCCAAGGCATTCTATGACATGAAGGAGGTTTGAAGCTTCTAGGCCGTACTATTGTTATGACATTTGAAGCTATGGAGGACCATGGAATACCGCACTCAGAATCTTAGCACAAAGTGTGAATTGAGGAGGAATTGCAAGGCTAGCATAGAATGAGGCAGAGTTTGGACCCCTGCCTATACCATAAGCATTACCTGATAAAGAACAAAACACCCAAAACTCCACATCTTAGCATCCACACTTCTGAATTTCACCCCCACTTTTCAGACCGCTGCACCCCAACTTGACATTGAAGGCAACTGGTGAAAGAAACTGCTAGCAAGAACTGCAACAAGCTGGAGCTCTGGTGGCGTTAAGCTGTTGGCTTCACTGCTCTAACTGGAAGCTAGATCCAGGACAGTAATGATAAAAAATGACAAGCCTAAATATGTTCATGGTCAGATTAAATCTTCTTATCCCTTTTGTGTCAGCATCATTCTTATCTTAACAAGCTCTCCTTCTTTTCTGGTATTTAAATAATACACCCACTCTCTCCCTACTTGTATTTTTTTTTAAGCTGCAAGCACATCTCTTCTGAAAAGACATGGAACTGTTGCAACTGATTCCTGGAAAAAGGACTTATTAATTTTTGTATTTATTTTATGGATTTAGATTTATGAGAGCACATGTCTACATTTTATGCCCTGAATACTTTTGCTTAATTCTAGTTTTAGTCATAGAGAGGATTGTATTTCCCTTTCTCATAATTAAATGTACACCAGTAAATAAAGCTTGCACAAAGATAATCCTTCTCTAGCAGCCACTTAGTCTGTCCCCACATAATTTAGTGTTGTTTTTTGCCTAAGGACATATTCCTGTGGGACTTTCTGGAATGACTTAACTAGTCACCACCTCCAGCAGAAGGCTAAATTTTCTGGCATTGCAGAAATGGTTTGTGTGATGTTCCTGGGCTCTGGACATGGACTCACTACACTGAGCTGGGTGAAGAAATTACTGCTTCCTCTCCCTGCAAAGGTTATTGTTTCCTCAGTGCCTGCAGAATTGTTTGTCATTAACCCGCTACAGTTGGAGTTACAGATGATTCCACTGCACAGTTTAAAATCTAGAGATTTACTTATGTAGCCCATTTTACTTGGAAATGGGTCAGGAAACAACACAGAATATGCCCGGTTAGGTAACCAAAAGGAGTGGTAATTGGTGATGGAGGGGCTGAATTAATCTAGAAGGACTATAGACACTTTAATCTGGGACTGGAATTAGGAGAAATCCTTCACAGGCCCCATCTGCTTTCAACACAAAGCAGTCTGATTATTTTAATTCACCTTTGCTAGTGGTTCAAACTAATCCAGTTACCCGTGTTGATGTGGGCTTGTCCTGTAGTGCTAAGCGGTGGCTGAGCCTGCAAAAGAGCTCTCTGGTACTCAAAGGTGTGGCCTTACCAACTTGTATGGCTGTCCTTCCTCATCTCCCAGTGGCCTTGTGCTGGTCCCAGTCCTCATCTGATTAAGCCTTCCTCAATCCAGATCACTAACGTGCTGAAAATTGAGTTTCTTTTGGACTGAGCTTCCTGCCAGCTCACAGGGCTGTTGCAGTGCATCCAGTGAGGAAGTTGGAGTCAGACCTTGTCTTCTGTGTGCTTCCAGCTCAGCCCAGCTCCTGGCACCTGATCCTTGGGCTGCTCCCCAGAGTGATAACTGGGTGCTCAGCTGTGGGGGCTGCCAGCCGCTAGCAAAGCAATTCTCTGCTGCAGTTCATGACAAGTGGAAACGAATAGAACTTTGCTTGTATGCAAGTCATTATTTTACAGAGTTCAGGTAGTTGCCTGACTACCTGTTTACTCAAGTGGATACACTGTGTGCTTTTTAATGTTGCTGGCAGTTTCCATTGACTCCAGTAGGATTCATTCCTCGTTCATAAGCACTGAAAACAGGGCTTTGGCTCTACTGAGCTCTCTGTTCAGCAAAGCATTTCAGGAACTGCCTGTGTCCAGGTACGTGTCAGTGTTTGAGGCCGCTGCTGGGAATGGTCTGTGAGTGAAAAACATGTTCCTCCTCAGAGTGCCAAGGTACTTCTGGCCAGTAATGAGATCATGCAGTTCGTGTGAGCTCCTCCCTTCCACAACCTTTGTGTCTGCAGACCTCTTTTAATCAGTATAACTGTGGGGTAAATGTCTGAAAAATCTGGGTTCAACAGGTGTTACAAATGTGAGTGACGGGCGACCCAGAGCTCTGCCTGGGGGGAGGACATCTGACAAAGGATGTGCACAAACTGATGGACTGCAGACCGGCTTGTCAGGAGGAGGCAGGAGGTGCAAACACCATGTTTTGGTTTCTATATGCTTGTGTATGTTCTGTGTATGCCACTTTCCTGAAAGGGAGCGACCAGTTGTGAGGAGGGGTGGGGCTGCTGAGGTGAAGTTTCAGCCTGTTCCGCTGTACCAGACACTATTCATGGAAAATCCCTGTTAGATCATCTTATTCTTGCCTGTGCAAACATTCCCTGCTGTGTGTTCTCAGTTCACTTTAAACCCCGAGGGCTGGGGTTTAACCAGTTCACTGGGAGCCCTTCCTTGCTGGACTCCTTGTTGGGAATTTTTTTCCTGCACGCAACATTTTCCTCATTGTTTCATGCTTTTTTTTTCCAGCTGAAGATCCTCTCACTGCACCATCCACTGCCCATTGTAGTTGTTTGTCAACTATTACACCTTTTCTGTTTCAGGGAGTGTTTTTGTAAGGCTGCAAGAACAGGAGGAAGAGTATTTGCATCACTTTGCTGCAAGTGATAGTGTATGTAGGATCTCTTCTTGAGGCTGTGCTTAACATTTGAGTGAAAAAGCTCATATGTAGTTAATTTGTGTTTTATTTGATACCCTCTATTTGCTATATGAAAAGCGGTATTTCCCTCTGAGAGGTGCTTAATCTTTTCCCGTCTTTCATCCTGGTCTTATACTGAATTGTCTTTAGATCATGACTCTCCATGGTGAATTATTTTTCATCCACCCTGCCCAGGCAGAGGTTTGCCAAGCCATTTACTAACTGCATTTATTGAGGGAACAAGGAGATTAGTTTCACATTGTGTCTTATATGTGGTCAAAACTTGGGATTCTCCTGGTTACCCAATATGTACAAATTAATACATTTATATGTAAAACAGTTCCTAAAAGCTCCTTCCCAAACAAGAGTAATTTCAGTGTGCCAGACCCTTCTAGGAAAGATGAGTGTTTCTTCCTGCAGAACATATTTTATTGCTAGAATAGAGGAACACTAACTATTACAGCAAAATAAATTGAATAATAATGTATAACAGTTACTTCTTTCTAACCTGGCTAGTTATCCAAAACTCTGAAGTCTTAAAGGCTGGTTGAGAGGAAGAACTGGTGATGTTGCCCCTCTGATATCATTTGTTTCCAGGGAAGTCTACAGTTTAGCGAGGGATATGAGTGGGTACTATGGGAGACATTACCTATGGTGCACCCAAGGATAACTCCTGCCCTAGGAGTCCTGGCTGCTCTGAGCATGCAGCACCCTTGGACATTGCAGGGTGCCAGAGCAGATGCACAGGATGAACGCAGCACATCTGGTGTCTGCTGGGACCACAGCTGGATCCAGAATATCTCATAGCCAGGGCTGAAAGGCAGGAGGGACCAAGCCTTCCGTGTGGATGCTGCCTGGACAAACTTCCCAGCTGGAGAAAGAAGAGGGTCTGTGGGAAACATGGCCTCAGAGTAGCTGTAATTAAAAAGTTTT
>VXAV01000156.1:288541-306475 GCA_013399715.1 Alectura lathami | reverse complement strand
GACAGTTTTTTTTTTTTTTTTTTTTTTTTTCTGGATAAAGCAGGAGCCAACAAAGGAGAAAACTCTTTTCAGCGCCTCCACTGTTTTCTACCTCTTTCATGTAGACACCTACCCCTTTCCAGAACAACTCCTGAGTGAAATACTGGACTACTGTACCTAAGCACAGTGGGTATGCTGTACCATGCAACTGCCTTGGCTTTAAAAATATGTCTGTCGTTGGAATGTGGATTCAATCAGTGACATCAAACCTGTGTCAGCGTGTAATCCAGCAGGATATGTCAGTGCATGCTTAGATCACACTTGCATATTTAAATCTCTTTAATTTTTGAGGGCACTTGAACATGTGTTTAAACCCATAAAGTGTTTTTTTACATTGGGTTTTGGTTTGGGGAAGGAGTGCATTGGGGTGCTGGAAAAAATATTTATGAACTGCAAACCTTTTCATATCTTTTGGCTTGTCTGCTTTGTCTGCCCGCCTCTCTGCAAAGCAGAGTAATACTCTCATGTACTTCTGCAAGATCATTGTGAGAATCAGAAAGCATTCCACCACACTTTCTAAGTGTAAAATGCTACATCCTATTGCAGTCGCAGTGTAGATGCCAGATTTGACTAATGTCCACTTGAGAATAATTCCTCTTACATTGGAATAGGAGCCTTTGTATTAAAACATATTTAGTCTCTTGCACCATGAATTACAGGATGGGACTCTTACATAGTGATAACAGCTGTGACTATGATACATATTCCCTCTGGAAAGAAATCACAGTTTCCAGTTTTCCAAGTTTGTCTAACCATGTTCTTGGCAAATCATTGAATCATCACTCCCAGTTCCTAACCTGTACTAAAAATAATGTGGACTGATTTTCCAGAAATGGCAATGTATGGTTGCAGAGAACCTTGATCTTTATAAATAAGTATTATGTCTGTCATCTGCAAATTACGTGTACAAATTTTCTTGCCCGTTGCATTTCTATACGACTTCTGCATAGAATCATAGAATCATAGAAAGGTTTGGGTTGGAAGGGAACTTAAAGATCATCTAGTTCCAACCCCCTGCCATGGGCAGGGACACCTCCTACTAGAGCAGGTTGCTCAGAGCCCCCTCCAGCCTGGCCTTGAACACTTCTGGGTAGGGGTCATCCACAGCCTCTCTGGGCAACCTGTTCCAGTGTCTCACCACCCTCACAGGAAAAAATTTCTTCCTAATATCTAGCCTAAATCTCCCCTCTTACAGTTTTTGGCCATTACCCCTTGTGCTTTCACTCCATGCCCTTCTAAAGAGTCCCTCCCCAGCTCTCCTGTAGGCCCCCTTCAGGTACTGCAAGGCTGCTATCAGGTCCCCCCAGAGCCGTCTCTTCTCCAGGATGAACTCTCTCAGCCTGCCTTCGTAGGGGAGGTGCTCCAGCCCTCTGATCATCTTCATGGCCCTATCGAGGATACCTCCAACAGCTCGATATCCTTCTTTTGTTGGGGGCCCCAGCACTGGACGCAGCACTCCAGGTGGGGTCTCACAAGAGCAGAGTAGAGGGGCAGAATCACCTCCCTCGCCCTGCTGGTCATGCTTCTCCTGATGCAGCCCAGGATGCAGTTGGCCTTCTGGGCTGCAAGCACACATTGTTGGCTCAGGTTGAGCTTTTCATCAACCGACACCCCAAAATTCTTCTCTTTGGAGTTGCTCTCCAACCATTCTCCACCCAACCTGTATTTTTGCTTGTATTTGCCCCGGAATAGTATTGCATGCCAGAATAGTAATTTTTTGCTCCATTAGCTTGAGTTTGTTTCAAAATGCATGGCTCAGGGGATCTTAGTTTTGCTTATTTTCTTGTTTTTAAGTATTATGAACTCTGGTAAATTCTTAAATTCATTAATTATGCAGAAGAGCTTATAAAAGAAAATGAGAATATAAACATATGTCTCTAAGTGTGCCTGAAAAATAGCAGTAATTAAAAGACCTGGTATTAGTGTTAGTATTTCATGTCCTGTGATGTAGTGGACTTTCAGTAAAAACAAAACAATCTTTGCCTGTTGATCAGATGTTTTGTATCATAAATTATTGAACAATGTAAAAATTACCTTTTATTTTGGTTAGATAAAGTTGTCAAAAATGTTTCTGGAAAGTTCAGAGGAAAGAGGGAAAAAGGAAAATAGGTTTTGGCATTTTTGACTACTGTCTTGATATGAGCTGTTGACTGCTCTAGTGTTTTTGCTGGGCTGGTTTAAATCACAAACTTCAAGGCTTAGTCAAGCATTTGTTTAGCTGTCCTAAAAACAGACACTTGCCAATGCCTTTCAAAGTCTATTTTATTCAAAGTGGTACATTCATCTCAACTGATTTCTTCTCAGTATAGGCAAAATTTTAAATGTTGAGCCATGGAAGATCTGTAAGCACTTACCACTGAAAATAGTTCTTAAGTGATCTTTAGATGTTGAATTAAAATCTCTTTTTACAATGAAATAAAGGATAAAATACATTGATAACTGTTAGGCAGATAGTGTCATGGCCAAAGATAAAAACACTAAACTAGCACCTCTTTGTAGACTGCTTACCTTCTTTTACACATACAGGTCAGTCTTTTTTTTNGTTTTTTTTTTTTTTTTTTTTTGACACATTGTGTTAAATCTGTTCAAATGTATCAATAAAGCTAATGTGTTAAAAGAACAAGGTAAAATCAAAACATGAAAAATCAAATAACTATTTTTTTTTTCTGAGCAGTAAGGCTTATATCAAATCCAGATTTTTCTGAGGTTAAAAGATGAAATCAGAACACCAAAAATCTGTAGTTCTTGTAAACTTTTAATGAAGCAAACCTCCCACCTAAAATTTTCTTAAGCAAATGGGGGCATAATTTAGGGCACTACATTTTTATTGAGCAATGCTCCTTGAAATAGCTGCCAAGCCTGAGTAAGATTTAAATTTGGGAGCATGTCAGAAGACCTTCCAAAGACATGCCCAACCTCTTTGCTCTCACATCTCTTTGGGAAATGAATAAGATGGAAGTGCTCACAGAAGATATTGGTCATCAGATAATCTGAGACAGGGGAAAAAATGCCCCAACTGGTGAGGGAGGCCCCTGTGGTGTTCCCCTCTAGCAGGATCACTCCTCAAAGAAACGCTGTGGTTGCAAATAGAAACTTGGTGAGCTTTCTCTATTTCTTTTGCTCATATATATGTTTGCAGTTCATTTCTAAGGGTATTTGTGCCAGAGTTTGGGAATCCCATCTTGTATATCAAAAATAAACAAACAAAAAAGGGATCTTGCATCAGACCAGCTGGGATTGCCCAAGGACATTTTGGTGGCCCAGAACCAGAGCAGGAGCTGCGGCCAGTCTCAGCCTGCCATCACAGGGTCAAGCCCCAGCAGCTCATTCTCCTCTTCAGCCTGTCCCTTAAATGTGGCAGAATCAGGCAGCAAAGCCTTGTTTTGTTGAAACTTGTCTGTGGTTGTGTTTCTTCCTTTTCTTAATAACCCTTCAATTTTCCTTCTCTTTTTGTTTTTCCTTTTTCTTTTGTTCCTGAGGAGAACGGGCCACAAAAATATTGTTTCAAGGTTTCTGTTAAGTCTCATGGAATGGAGTACTACTTGGGTTTTGGTTTGGGGTTTTTTGTTTTTCTCTTTTGAGTAATATTCAGGCAAAAGCCTGTCTGGAGAGCTGGAATTGCAGCATTGGGCTAAGAGCCCTGGGTTTCTTGCCCAGGTCTGAGCCTTGGCTGCAGCTGGTGTTGACTGTGAGAAGAGTGGGAGATACCCAGAGCCGCGGGAGGCCTGTGCCCATCCTGAGAGCCAGAAGGCCCAGACATGGGAGGAGCCTGCGAACCACGCGGCCAGACTTTACTGGAAGGGAAATTACCAGAAGAAAGCTTCAAGACAACTTGGGATTAAAATAAAAAAGCTACCTCCAAGTGGCATCTCCAATAGCTGCCAGACTTCTCTGTTCCCTCCAGGCATCTTCTCCAACCTTTTGCTCCCCCTTGGCCAAAGAAGGGATGTTTCCTCTGCTCACTGCATCCTCCCTGCCAATACTTCTCTCCCCTTCCCAGGATTTTTGGGGAAGATGCCGTCTCCTTTCCCCACAGATGTCTCGGCCTGACCCAGAGCACGGCAGCAAAGCAGAGGAAAACTGGTGGCATTTCCCTCTGTTGCTCGGCCAAATCCTTTCAAAAGAACGTAACGTATTAACATACAACCAGCTGTGAGCAAAATGCATACCATCTGTCACAGCAATTTAAAACCCCTGTTCTCATGGCCTGACTTCTTGGAAGTCATTGTGAATGACATGGATCAAGTTAGCATAGGAGTCCGGACTTTGCAGTTACTTTAGGGATGCCTCTTCTAGGGCAGATGAGTGCATTTCCAGCGAGCACAAGCACTGACGTCAATGATCCTTCAAGGCTAGGGTGTCAGGCTGTATTAGAGGCTAAATGAACTGGCAGAAAGCCTACAGAGCCCAAGAGGTCATGTGTCTGTGCAAAGTCCCAGGCCCTGCCATGTCAGAGACTGTGGGAGTTGGCCATGGAGGGTGATGGACACTTTGAGCTGCCCCACTCTTGCTGCACAGCTCTTCCCCACCTGCTGCTGCTGGCTGTAGGGACTGGGCATTGACACACAGTTTGGAAACCTGGGTCCAGTGTCAGCTTTGGGTAGGTCACACAGCTTGCTTTGGACTTGTAAAGTACTCAGAGGCCAACTTGTAAGCAAGTGCACAGCCCGTGCTGCTGTGGGGGGCGTGCATAAAGGTGGATAAACGCGCAGCATAACATCCTAGCTCTGGAGGGAAGTGTGAGGTGCTCACACCTGAGAGAGTGACCTCCTGCAGAACATCTCTGTCAGCCTGTCACTAACACGATCCTCTGGTCTCTGGGGTCAGTGTATGCCTGACCTGGGAACAGTGGTGGGACAGGGCTGTGCATGTAGCCAGAACAGGTACATCTCGTGCCTTCCTCTGCAGAGACACTGGAGAGTTCTACCTTGACTAGGCACCTTTGAACACAGTAATTGTGCACTAAACTGAATTTCTGCTGTTGCATTATTTTTTCCCTGTACTTCAATTCCAACCTGAAAGCTCCCTATGGAGATTTAGGTACATGGTGACAACATTATGGTCTTTACCAACAACATCTGTAATCTCAAGAGAAAGAAGATGTGTGTTTGTTTGACAGGGTATATTTCTCATGTATCTGTTGCAATTAACTGCATTTCCTACTGCCGCTTCACTCCCAGTTCTTTGCTAACTCAGCCCCACCACAGCTATTCTGTTTTTCTCCCTGCACTCAGTGTTAGGTAGTTCAGTCTGCAATTATGCTGCCCTGGTCCCTTCTTCTGAAAACAAGTAACACTTCAATTTTTTTTTTTTTTCAGTCCTGTATGCTTCCCAATGCTTTAAGTAGCTGAAAATCAGTATTTAAAAACCTGTCTCCTGGATGAGGCATTTGATTGAAGGTGATGTTGGCCTTCCACTTTATTTAGGTCTACTTATCAATACCTTTTTCATTATTGCATTTCAGTAGCACCCCCATCAACTGTACAGGACCGAAGCTTCTGTTTTCCTCCAAATGCAGGAACAGAAAAAAAAAAAAAAAAGTTGTGTGGAGAGGGGGAATGTTCCTAGAATCTTCTATTATGATTCATAGTTCTACCATCTAACAGTGAATAATTACTACTCTTGGGGGGCCTTTTCCCTCTAATATACTTAGAAAAATCCCTTCCCACTGTCATTCTGATAGCCCGCTCCCCTTTGTATCCTGCTGCTCCCCATCCCAGTCATCTACCTTTGCTGCTGTTTGATATACAGCTGTTTTCAGCAGTTCCTCCCTTATTCATTATGATATATGTGTTTTTGGTTTGTTTAATATTCTGTTGCTGGGAGAATGGTGGAGGGGGATTGTTTGTAGAGGTTTTTACAAAAGCTGATTTAATTTCCTCTCAGTCAGCTTGTGCTTTTGTTTTGTTTTGCTTTTGTTTTTAACTCCACTTGACCTCTTTTGTGCAACGCCAGAATGTGCCTTTTGGGGCATTTAGAAATTTGTGTTTAAATGGTTCTCAATTATCACTCACATTTTTCCTGTTTAAATTCTGCCTCATAAATAATTTGGCTCGTAATTGTTTTCAGCTTTGCACTTAGATGTCTTGAAAGCACTAAGTGTATAGAATTGCTTAATCTGGGTTGCATGCAAATAATGTAAACCAGCCTCTCTGATTCTTTCTTTTGTAACTGTCAGGATGAGTTTTATACTGGTGTCACCTCGAGTTGGCTGCTGCATTTTTTTATATAAGACTTTCTGCAGGTGTCATTACATGCCCACTCCTGTAAGAGCTGTGTGCTCTCTCATCCTTCACATCACGTTTTCCTGCTTACACTTGGGAACCCCCAGGCTTCCATCTCAAACTCGAGGTGTTTCTTGATGCTCTTTGACATGACCAAGTGAGTAAGAAATACCCCTCCTCCTGTCTTTTTTCTCTTGCTGGTAAGAAGCACTGAGATAGAAGTGGATGGTCTGTGACAAAATCCAAACTAATGTTTCCCCTTGCCTTACTCAGTGTGGGAGCCTGTCCCCATGGTGGTGGGGACACCTGTGAGGGTTGTGCTCTGTTCACTCCTCCACTCGAGGAGGTCTGTATATGTGAGTGCCTCTCTTCAGGCACATATATGGTACAAGCAGACCAATATGGGTTGTCCCTTGCACTCCTGCTGCTGTTGGCTCTCACTGCAGGTAATCCTACAGCATCCCCAGTGTGAGAGGAAGCAACAGTCACTGCTCAGCTTAGTAGTTGTGCGTGCTTCAGTTCCACCTGCACTGAACAGTTCAGTAAAGCAAATTTATGTTTTTAAAGAAAAGATGAGACTCCATTCTAGAGCTACATGTTGCTGCCTCTGGGTTAGTAGGGAATTTAAACTGCCTCCTGTGCCCACCATGGGTTTATTTCCCTGGATGCTCCTGAAGGGTTATACAACATAATGTCTCTTCAGCTGCAAAATATTTATTTCTTTGTTCTTTTTGCCAAATGATTAAATTGTTTCTCACGTGCTTTTAAACTTATCTCTTCAACTATATTTCATTGTCAAGCATCCAGGATTTTAATTTAATTGTCTTAGTTTGGCACATAAAAATCTGCATGAATCATGGGAAAAAAAACAGCATGCCAAAAGGGCCACTAATGGAAGATGATAACAGCCTTGCACAATGACAGGAGGTATGGTACAGGGCAAACAAAAAGCCCTTTTACAACATTATAAGGTTGTTCCCTTCTGTTTTGCTTAAGGCTCTATTCATTTTAAATTGAGTGGTATCTCTAATTTCACACTCTCTAATTTTTCCCCTTCCAAGAAGACATTGATCAGTATCATTGCCTGGGTCACCATGTCGGATACATGTAGCACTGCTACTGTTTACTCCCTCCCCAGAATGCTAACTCTGGTTTATTTACTCATCATTAGTAATCCCTGAGGTTTATCTATTTTTTCCAAACCATATGATGAAAGTAATTTTTAGTCTGCTCGGAGTAAGAAGTCCACAATGTCTTTAAAAGCACAGCTGCTGAATCAATCTATCCTACGTTTGCAAAGATGGATTTGTATGGTTTAAACATCACTGCACAGCAAGGGCAGTTGTTGTCATAGTTGCAAGTTGATCTGTCTCAGAATTTGCTCTCGGTTTCAACTCTCTGGACAGGGCAGCCCATGACAAGTAAAACTATATAAATAACCATTAAAGCACACACTAGGGAAACCTTCAGTGCTTGCTAAACACAAGTAGTAGCAGTAGCTTCTTAGAGAGTGGGTTAAATAAGCAACAGCTGATATCAACCATGATAAAGGGAACTATGAACAAAAAATCTGTTCAGTCTGAGAAAAGTCTCAGTTACAACTATCTTTGTCTGAGATAAAGCCTTTAATTTCAGTTACCAATGTCCCTGGATCCTGATAACGCTGGTGCAGATAGGTAAAATCTGCTATTAGCTGTGATTTCCTCTTGCACAGTTTACTCTGGTTTCATGCAGGGGTGAGCTGAACCAATGTAAATTGTGGTTTTTAGCACATTTTCCTGTGTAATTAAGAAGACGGTTTAACCGCAGCAGCTGCAGTTCCTGAATCTGGGCTTTTGAGTGCCTGATCGGCCACCAGCAGTAGGAGCTGCTGAACTTTTCTGCCCAGCCCTGGAGAGCCAGACCACCACTGCTATTTCTGGAGAAGGCATGGAAGGATGGGCAGCTCCTGCTCCCATGGAGTCCTCAGCAGTGTCCAGTGTCCTCCCTGCTGCCTTGGGTGGCCACAGACCAAAGGTGAGACTCAGGATGAGGACGAATACAAGAAACAAGTAGCAGGGCTTCTCCCTGCACATGCCCTGGGTCTTTGCTTGGTGGACACAGCCTGGGGGACATCGGTTCCTTGTGGTGGTCGTTCAGCTGCATAGTCTCTTCTGGGCATGTGGGTTGAAGTGTAATCATGCAGTTTAATACAGAGATGGAGTGACAGCATCAGTGGATAAGGGAAGAGCAACTGACGTCATCTACCTGGACTTGTGTAAAGTGTTTGACACTGTCCCACCTGGCATCCTGGTTGCTAAACTGGAAAAGCATGGGTTTGATGGACGGAGCACTGGCTGGATAAGGAACTGGCTGGATGGTCGCACCCAGAGAGCTGTGGTCAATGGCTCAATGTTGAAATGGAGACCGGTGACGAGTGGCATCCCTCAGGGATTGGTACTGGGTCCAGTGCTGTTTAAGATCTTTGTTGGTGACATGGACAGTGGGATTGAGTGCACCCTCAGCAAGTTTGTGGACGACACCAAGCTGTGAGGTGCTGTTGACATGCTAGAGGGAAGGGATGCCATCCAGAGGGACCTGGACTGGCTTGAGAGTTGGGCCCATGCCAACCTCATGAAGTTCAACAAGGCCAAGTGTAAGGTCCTGCACCTGGGTCGGGGCAATCCCAAGCACAAATACAAACTGGGTGGAGAATGGTTGGAGAGCAACTCTGAGGAGAAGGTTTTGGGGGCATCGGTTGATGAAAAGCTCAACCTGAGCCAACAATGTGCGCTTGCAGCCCAGAAGGCCAACTGCATCCTGGGCTACATCAGGAGAAGCATGACCAGCAGGGCGAGGGAGGTGATTCTGCCCCTCTACTCTGCTCTTGTGAGACCCCACCTGGAGTGCTGCGTCCAGTGCTGGGGCCCCCAACAAAAGAAGGATATCGAGCTGTTGGAGGTATCCTCGATAGGGCCATGAAGATGATCAGAGGGCTGGAGCACCTCCCCTACAAAGGCAGGCTGAGAGAGTTCATCCTGGAGAAGAGACGGCTCTGGGGGGACCTGATAGCAGCCTTGCAGTACCTGAAGGGGGCCTACAGGAGAGCTGGGGAAGGACTCTTTAAAAGGGCATGGAGTGAAAGCACAAGGGGTAATGGCCAAAAACTGTAAGAGGGGAGATTTAGGCTAGATATTAGGAAGAAATTTTTTCCTGTGAGGGTGGTGAGACACTGGCACAGGTTGCCCAGAGAGGCTGTGGATGCCCCCTGCCCGGAAGTGTTCAGGACCAGGCTGGATGGGGCTCTGAGCAACCTGCTCTAGTAGGAGGTGTCCCTGCCCATGGCAGGGGGTTGGAACTAGATGATCTTTAAGATCCCTTCCAACCCAAACCTTCCTATGATTCTATGATTTTGTTGAAAAAATATCTCCAATGGATCCAGAATGACTTCTTAAAAATGCTGTTTCATGTATATACTCATATTTTTAAAAATAATATGGAATGAAAACCAATTTCCAGATGTCAAAACATTCCTTGGAAGAGACACTTCTTGTCTGTATATGGCTACACATTGCAGTTTACATCAATTTTCTTCAATTGTTGTAATATCAGACTGTTTTTTTGTATTTAATCTGAATTGTTTCCCTAAGAGAAATGCAAGATAGTAACAGTGTTCTTTTGATTACATCCTCCTTAGGGTTCTTTCCTTTTTTTTTTTTTTTTTTTTTAAAGAAAAAATCAGCTGAAGCTTACTGCTATTTTTCAGCAATTGTTTAATTTTTATTTTTTAGTACATTTAGCCAAAATACTCCTCTCTAAACCTCAAAATAGTCAAACAATTTTTTTTTTTTTTTTGATCAGCAGTTGGTTTGAAGCCAATATGAAATATCATGGATGGGAAAAATAGTACTTTTAACATGGGAAAACGAGCCTTTCACTTTCAGGTCACTGGTTCAGATCCTGCAAAAAACAAACTGCCCTCAGCTCCCAGATTCATGGTGCCTCTCTTATCAGAGCCAGGCGCCTGGCCTAAATATCACATCAGATCCTGCCCATACATCATAACGTACAGTTGCATGTTCTGGTTTTGCCTCTAGTGACAGACATTTGTATCTCTGGGTGTCAGCACGTCTTTCACAGGACTGTTGGTGTGAGGGCTTCTGCATAGCTCAGGAGAATGAGGACAGCTCAGAGATGAAGCCCATGTTGCATCCCACCATCAGCTTCCTGCCTCTCCACAGATCTCGTGTACGTCCACATAGGTTACGGTGAGCCATGGCGACTCACCGGAGTGTGACGAGGAGAACCCAGATGGGTGTACAAGCTCCTGTCATTGGCGCAGAGAACAAACCACCTCAGGATCTCAGTGCCAACAATGTGTGGCGTGAGGAGCAGCCCCAAGGCAGCCCGTGGGAAGTAGAGCACACTGCTGGGCCTGATGCTGGGTGGGGTATGACTGCTGAACCAAGACACGCAGGGCTGGTCCTTCTGTCCATTCAAACCTAGCATGCTGGCAGTGGACAGAGATCACTTCAGCAAGCTGTCTCAGTTTTAGGCTGATGTCAGGGTGACTGTGTTTTAGTAGGAGATCTGGCTATTCATCTTTTCGGGTTGAGGAGGGTGTCCAGCCTCAGCCTCCCTCTTTCTGGACACAAGCCTTGACATCTAGACAGAGAAGATGTGTTGTGGTTGCACCACATCCTCCAGCTGCCTCATCAGGAAAAGCAGCTGCATTTTCTGAAAGAAAGCCTGATCCTGTTGGTGCCCATTACTGCCCATTACTGCCCAGATGTCTCTGCAGAAGGGGCCTTGGAAATAGCTGCCCCATCCAGGTGACTGTGTTTTGTGGATCACAGCAAGCTTTGTGTAGGGGTCTGGGGCCTTTGAGTTGAGCGAGCAGAGCCCTGAGAGGCCAAATGGCAGGGCTGGGGCAGCTCCCTCACCAAGGAGTTATTGAAAGTCTCTGGCTGGAAGAGAGACCTCTAGGAGAAGTCTCATAGATGGCCTTTGTTTTTCAGTTGTCCTGTGAGTGGGGATAGGTATTTCTCCATCTTCCAGGCATGCTGTGCCACAGGGAGAAAAGATGGGGCCTCAGGGTGATATGCTGTCCCCTATATGAGCACCTCCTTGGTATTATTCTGTCTTTAGGGTCAGGAGGTGTATCTGAATCCTCCTGTCTACACTGTTGGACACAGGTAAGTCCCACAGCAGCATTTAAAATGAAGAGCTCTGTTAGCTCCCAGTGGAGTGAAAAGTGACTGCACCTGAGGAATTAAATCCCTTTCCTCTTCTGAAATTGAAGATATTTTTCGTTTTGTTTGTTTTTATTAAAACTAATTCAAAAGCCATCTTGTTGAAAAGTTGAGGCAGGATCCAAAGACACTGTTTGTGGAGGAGCAGGTGTGGGGAGACCATGCTGTATGCTACGTCAGTTCCTGGCAGGAGGAGAGCTGCCTTGCAACACTGCTGATGGGTAGGAGGAAAAAACATGATTTGTCCTGTGAACGTATCTGCACTTGCAGACCACTTCTTAATCTGACTCCCACTGAATAGTCCCTTTTTCAGCACCTGAACCTCCAGGTGTGCTGTTACTGGATGATGCCAGTATTTATGGGCATATGACTTTCTAAAGCACTAATAATACAAGTTCAAATATGCTTATTGAATGCACTAGAACATGAGATTTTATTTATTTATTTATTTATTTATTTATTTATTTTTTGCATTAGAAAGTGAAGAGTGATAACAGACTTATTTGGAAGAATGAAGACAACAGGGGGATCATTTGCTTTTCATTGTTACTAATACCAGTACCTTTTATTTGACTTCAGTAATCTGAAATATAAGGGAATGGAAAATTAGACTAGCTCTTTTTGCAAAACACAGCAAACAGATGGATCAAAAAGCTGTTCTGAAGTAAGGAGATAAATTCACAGAGCAAAAAACTAGTTTGTAAGTCTGCTTATCCTGAAAGGTCATGAAGGGCATAGTCAGAGATGGAAGGAGTTTACTGGTAGGCAGCTGGGAAATACAAATAAGGAAAAGAATGCAAAGGGATAGAAACAAAGTAAATATACACCACTTAGTGCCCTAAACAGTGGCAAACATCGTTTATGTAGCTCGATGAGTCATGAGGCATCTGAGGAAATATCATCTAAGTGAGCAGCACCATGCAGTTCAGAAGCATGTTTAGGGGAACACAAAGCTGGATTTCTTTGTCTGTGGGTTCTTTTTCTTTCTCTGCTTGTTTTTGAATTCCTCAAGGACCATCCAGGGTGGAATGAGATGAGATTAGGTCTAGTCTTCTTGCTCTACTTCCTCCAAGCAGGATCCAAGGCATCATGAGAAAAACAGACCTGTTATTTTAAACTCACAGCCTCCTATAAATTGCCAGCACTTCCCAAAACACCCTATTGAAAACCATGAAAAAATGCTTGTGTAAATGCTAGTTCACACACATAACCCTTACAGGAGCTTGCTCTCCAGTCTCCTGGAGAGCTGCAAAACTGCAGGACACAGAGCCATCATCTCCCTGGGAGCTGAGCTGTGGTGGGTGCAGGACCACGAGGGGGTGTGCTCCCAGACCAGCCTGCCGTGGGCTGGCTCTGAGCACTGGAAGAAGAAGACAAAATCTCTCTTTCTCCTGTTTCCACAGTGTCTTAGGACTATTTCATGATATGTCACATTCACTTCTCAGTTAAGGAGACCAAGTAGTAGCACTGGAACAGCACACTGTGGTGCAGTGCCATGGGCAATGGCATTAGCATTGGTATTGTGCCAGTGTAAAACGAGTACATGTACATGATCTTTGTATGAAAAAAATAATCTCCACAGCTCCCTCCATCTCCTGAAGTCATGTGCTGTTGACATTTTTTTTTTTCCCAGAGCAGCGCTTTGCCCAATTTTGCTTTCATATTCATATATATATATACATATATATATATATATTTTTTTTTTTTTTCCAAGAAAAGGTTAAGGATAAAGAAACAAGTTTCTGTAACAATCAACCAAAGACGAGTTGTCTTACTGGGTCAAGTCCAATCTTGAAGTAACTTTGTCTCTTTCCTTCCCTAATGTTGCACAAGAGATAATTTGTCTCCTTGGACTTGGCCTGGGAGGACTGCTGCTGTTCCTATGTGACAAACAGCCTTTCAGGGGTGGTGTGTAATGTCTTCCTCTCTGTGATCTTTTCTCCAGATTTTTTAATCATGCTCTTCTCTTGCTTCCTCCCTTTTCTGTGTCTGGCTAAGTGAAAGATGCCTTTTGCAGCAGTGGGTCAGGAGCACAGAACATGTAATCGGCACTCCCCAGTTCGGTTTTTGGCCCTGCCACTGACTTGCTGTGCGATTCAGAGCAGCTGACCCAACCTTTCTGTATTCAAATGATAGCGTACCGTTTGCTTCCCAAATGGCCAGAAATGCTATCCGCAGAGACTTACTGAGTCCAAATCAGAAAGTGCCAAAGGCGAATTTTACATAGAATGTCTTCTCAGCCTTCAAATGCATTTACAAGTGTTCACTTTTGGAATGGTCATCGAGCACCGAAGAGGCCCATCTGTCCTTCCTGGCAGCTTGAAATCCTCCCTTTGTACTTCCTCACACTTCACATTTTGTAACAAACTTGATGTCACCTGGGGACTTTGCTGCTTCATGGTGCTTATGCCCCTCTCCACAACAGAGAGAGGACTGAATGCAATTTTTTTTTTTTTTTTTTAAATTCATTTCTAAAGGCACCAAGGACTCCTGTAAGCATATAGTTGTAGAGATATGTCACTTACAATATATGTACACTGCTCTGTGGTGTCCTGATGACACTGTTTGTGGTATCCGAGCAAGCTGGTTCAGAGACAGCTTGGGCTTCTCTACCTTGTGGTGTACATGCTGACACCAGCAACGAAAAGGCCGGCCCTTAAGGTCCCCTGGGCTTCTGGGCACAGCTCTGTGCAGCCCTCAGCAAGGTCATTGAGTGATAGTTAAGGCTTTACTGCACAGCACCTCACTGTCCTGCAGATAAACCCCCTGTGTGTGTGTGCATGTGTGTATACACGAATACTGCAGCAGATTAAACAACTATCTGCTATTCAAAGATTGATGTGTATTTAGAGTTTGGATGAACCTAAAAACATAAACCAAGAATTCAAGAATGCCCAAAACATATAAGAAAACTGTATTTGGGCAAAACTCAAAGTAGTCATTTGTGGCTAGAGATCTCTGGTTTTCCCAGCTCCACCTCCTCTGTGAGAGGAGGAGAACCAGGCCTTAAAATACAGACCCACAAGACTTGGGGACTTTGAAAAAGCAGCTCAGGCCCATAACTAGTTAAAAAATGAGGCAAACAAGGAGCCCAATTAAACTATTTTATTAGATGAAGGAGAACCACCAGTTATGAAATTTACTGGTAGCCAAGTTTTCCTCCTGGCCCTACCACATATAATTATGCCTTAATTGTAGCTACTGGCTGTGGCACAAAGCTCATGCATATAAACAAGTCCCAGGATGTACTGCAAAAAAATACACTGTATGGGAGGCATTAGCAAGAAGACAATCAGGAGCTGGAACTGCATTCCCACATGGAAAGCTGCGGGTGGTATAAAGAGCTCTTATCCATATGGGTAGTTATGTGTAAGGCCTTTGTAATGACATTAGTACACTGCCATTGCTTTTTCTGGCATGTTTCTAGCCTTCAGTTGCTTGGCCTGATAGTTACCAAACTGTGTTCCTCAGACCACTGGTGGTCCACGAGGTTACGGCAAGTGGTCCACAGCTGGTCTGCAGAACCATACTGAAGAGCTTTCAGTTGTGTTTTCAATTAAAAGTTTGACAACACAGGGTACATGGTGGTCCACAAAATGGTCTTAGCATTAATGGTGGTCCCATTACCTTAAAAGTTTGGAAACCACTGACCCAGACAATCATATAGATCAACATTCTATTTGTGTTATGCTCTGTGAAGTTAAATGTTACAGCATGCCCTCTCCTTTCATATGTTAGGGGCTGCATTGCCTGCCATACTTGTCACTTTTAATAGTAATGGTATCATGAGGTAGTAACAAATAATACTTAGCGGTCTGCTCTTCCCAGTTTATGATTTATGAAGCTCATCATTACATACGTATTACAGTAGTCGTGTATCAGAAATATTTCCCCCATACTTGCAATACCTCAGCAGGCAATACCCTCCTGAAAAAGGAAAATTTTCAACCATAGAAGTGGGAGCTGGGCAGATGTGGGGACAGAGCTGAGTAGCAGAGAGACTTCTGAGAGAGCCATTGCTGTCTGTTGGGGCTCATTAAGCTGAGATGGGTAAATAAGGTGATAAATCCTATTTTCTTTGGGAAATTCTGTTCATCCTTTTATTACTTCCTTAGGTTAAAAACAGGGTAATTGTCTAAAAGGGAAAGTACCTCAGTTTAGACTGGATATTTAAGATTAGGCAAAGGTTTGTTTGGTCTTTGTAACCTCTGGGTGGAGGCTCACAGCTTTTAAAGCAAGCACTTTACAGATTTGTCAGCTAACAAGTAGGAACAGCACAAGGCTGTGCCTCCAGGGAAGCCCAGTTCCCCTCCTGTACCTGGAACTCCAGGAACACTATGGGAGCACTGTGGAGAAGGCACTTGTGGCCACGCTTTATTTAGACTGCAGAGCTGGTGAAAGGTGGCACAGGTTGCCTTGTCACTTGGTCCTACCACATTCAGCTTCTGAAGGTCCTGTTAGTCTGGAGGATGGTGAATTTCAGCCTCATGGGGTGTGTCACTTGAGATGAGTACCCCATCCAGGGCAAGCAGAAGGATGTGCCAAGGACAGGATAGTGTCAGAAACCCCACTCCTCCCTGCAGGATATCCCGGAAAGGCTTTGTTACCCTCAGCCTAGAAACCCTCCTGAAGACATTTTTCTCTGAGATCTGAGAAGGTGGAGATGGATATGGTACTACTGCAGAGGTGCTGCAGGACATGGCCTGACTGCGTCACACCCCTGACAGCACAGAACCATAGAATCATAGTCATAGAATCGTTTGAGTTGGAAGGTACCTTTAAAGGCCATCTAGTCCAACTCCCCTGCAGTGAACAGGGACAGCTACCGCTGGATCAGGTTGCTCAGAGCCCTGTCCAGCCTGACCTTGAAGGTCACCAGGGATGGGGCATCCACCACCTCTCTGGGCAACCTGTTCCAGTGCTTCACCACCCTTATCATAAAAAACTTTTTCCTTATACCTAGTCTAAATCACCCCTCTCTCAATTTGAAACCAGTTCCCCTAGTCCTTTCACAACAGACCCTGGTAAAGACTCTGTCCTCTTCTTTCTTGTAGCCCCCCTTTAGATATTGAAAGGCCACTATCAGGTCTCCCCGGAGCTTTCTCTTCTCCAGACTGGACAGCCCCAACTCTCAGTCTGTCGGTAAAGTCTTTCTTTATCAGCATGTATCTCCTGATAAAGAAAGATGGGGAGGGGAGGAAATATATCCATCCGTACTTGTTTTTGGTGGTTACAAGAGTTGTCCATCACTCCAAACCCTCAAGCAGTGGCTTCTTCGTCACCAGCTCTGGACTGTTCTGGACTGGGCTTGCTGCATTGCTCTTGGGGAAACTGCAGGGAAGAATTCAGGATGCCTTGGAGGAGAGGAGGAGCACAAACATGACCTTTTAATTCAGGGCACAGGGCATTCAGCTGGGAAGGAAGTGGCCTGGCTTCTCACCTCTGATCCCAGAGCTCTTTTATGTGTCTTTAACCAATGTCTGGTAAAATTACAGAAAGACTCCTGGGAGCAGGGACAAGACCTACATTTCCCTTCTGGTCACAGACTTCTGACCACCCCCCTCGCCTTCTCTGCCTCACTGAGCACTGTGGTCCTTATCCCACACTGAATGTAGGTCAGAGCAAGTTCTCACCAGGTCCTTGTATCCCCCACTGGGCAATTTTTTATTATTGTTATTCTTTTTATTTTGCTAGTATAAAACAAGGGGAGAACAGCATCCTTGTCACTGTCACCTCACTGAAAGCAGAATGGGAGTCATGTGGGTATAGATGTCTGATATGGCTGGCTGGTGGGCCTGCAGCAAAGCTGACTCCTCAGGTTGAACTTCTGAGCTGGTTTAGGGGGAGTAAAAGTCAATTTCTGCATCTCAGTCAAGATCAGGTGTCAACCAGGTTCTCAGCTGCTTCTTCTGGTAAGAATGAGCATAGCCAGGATTGCCCAACATCTCAGTCTGTAAAGAAATCAACCTCAAACTCGAGCCCCTTTTACTGCGCTAAAACAGATGGTTCAAATGATTTTAACAAGCACTGCCCTGGAAATAAGTTGGTTTTGTTCTTTTTCTCTTCCTACTGGAATATGCTGCTGACCTCATCAGTTAAGAGCCCTTTTAAAATTTCCAGCCTAAACTTCTTCACTGCCAGTCTGCACCCATGTATCCTTGGACAAGGTTTTCTAGTTTATTAGATCTTTTCCTTCTTTGTTGCTGGTCTGTCTTTCTGTGCTTGTACAGAGTAATCATGGTTTTTCTCCATGAGTTTTTGTTTAAGGTTAATTCAGATTCTTCTAATAGTCTCTTCTAAGACAGGCTGTCCACTCCCCTGTTTTCTTTGTAGCTACTCTTGCACTAATTCAAGTATATTGAAGATGGGTATTTAAGAAAAAAAAAAAAAAAATCCATATCAGATACTGTCCCTTCTCCTCTTCCTCCCCCTCCACCCCC
>VXAV01000156.1:242263-270735 GCA_013399715.1 Alectura lathami | reverse complement strand
GGCCCCACCGCCCACGGCCCGCCCGGGCCGGCGCTGCCCGCTCCCTGCAGGCCCCACATCGAGCAGGGGCCGGGGCCCTGGGGCCGCTGTTGTACCCCGCGAAGAGACGCCTCTTGTCGATGAACTCTTCAGTTTCAAGTCGCAAGCACTGCTTGTTGGGAACTGGAGGTGCACGGAGAGCTCTGTGCAGCACGAGGCGGTGATTTGGAAAGAAGACATCACGCCTGTGCTCGCACTTTGCGGCTGCGGGTGCATCAACGTGTCAAGCCTCAGGAAGGCTTTGAAGACCTGACTGGTGCTGTGGAGCTGCTGGTGTGTAGGTACCTGCGGTGATACAGGCTGAGCATACAGGAGACTGGATCTGTGAATGTGTTTCACTTGTCAGGAATTGTCTTCTGCCCAAGGCACCCTTGGGTCTTTGTAGGACACAGATGTTCTGTATCCTCAAGTGTCTAAGGTAGTTCATAAGCACTGGATTCTGTCATGGCTTGTTAAAGAGAAAGTATTTGAAAAATAAACAGAAGTTGTAGACAGCCTAGTGAAAACAGGATCCCTTTTAAGCTTAAGGCATGACACACGTGGTACACGTGAATTTACAAGGCTGATGTAGCTCTAAGCCAAAGTAATACTCAGCGCAAAACCAGCAATCATCAGACGCGACTTTTGTTTTGGACAAAAGTCACCGTTCCTTTCCTGATGCCGCATGGCAGCAGCTGGGTTTCTGGAGCAGCCTGTTGTTCTGGGTACAGCAAACTTCACCAGCATAGAAACAAGTCACATATTGGCCCTTCATTTTCTTATTCCCAAACAGCGGGACAAGCCAAGGGGAACAAAGGGTTGTTCAAACCTTATCAACAGCCTGGGCATGGGTTCGAGGTTATTTCAGTTGTCTGCTGCCTCGCAGGTCATTTCAGCTTATCTCCCTTTTCTGTTTTTTCCTTGCTGCGTTGCCTCTTACCTCTGATTTAGGCAATTAATGTAAAGCCACTTTTTATAGTACCTTGCTTGTGAACTGAATCACCAATGCCCTTGGCCAAATATTAAGTTCTACTAAAAAAAAGCTTGGCTGTTCCTGCAGTTTTCCCAGAGGCAGGGCCATAAGCCAGAGGGGCACATGCGAGATCTGTTTTTTTGCCTGTCCCTCTGATGAGGTTTTCAGTGCCAATAACCATTCACAGCCACTGAAAGTTACTTTGCTCTTACATATCTCCTAGGATTTTATAGGTTTCACCATACAGAACTGCAGAGTTAAAAAAAAAAAAAAAAAAAGAGTATTTACCAGCATACTTAATTTTGAAAATGTAACTGCTTTATGCACATCTGATAAATTTATTAAGGTCCTATGTCCTTATTAAATACCAGTTATAAAATAAGGTGATGCTGCAGTTTTGTGTGATAGGTCTGAATACCTTTTTTCCAGACATTTCTGCCATTCCAGAGCAAGCATAATTTGGAGTCAGTTGGAGTTACGTGTTCTGAGATGCTGCTTCATTTTTCTAATGTGAATCTTTTTGTCTGTACTTGTTTTACAGCTTTTTGAAGGGTGACATAATTTTTGTATCGTATGAAAGTACTCTTTGTTATTCTTGAGCAAGCAAAGCAATGTTCAGGTGGAGGGGTTTGTTGCTGGCTCAGCTTATGCTTAAAAACTAGTGTGTACAAATGAATATTTTAGTTTCTCCAGGTTTGCTTTTTATACAACTGTATTTCAGTGGGTTAATGTTTGGGTTGCCACCTTGGCTACAGCTATTGCAAATAGTAATCCCTCCTAAGATGTAAAGAAATTGACCTTTGCTGTTCATTTTGCAGGAAGACGTAGTTGGTGAACAACGTGGAGAAGTGTGAGCTCAGGAACAGAGTCCAGCAGTAGAGTTCCAGCTCTAAGAATAAACTTAAGGGCTTTCCTGTGCCAAGGTCGCAGTCAAGTAGATTCTTGCATGGTACCTTGTAAAAGGAAAACTAGTCGGGAATCTGCAGTTTCTGTTAGGGATATAAAGTGCATGGTGTGTAAATCACTAACTAGAGGCCATGCAAAACAAGCGCTGAAGTGTTCTCTAATCATACACTTAAAATTAAGCTTCTAATTGCTGTGAGTGCTTAAGCAAGGAAGGTAATGTGTCTTACGTTGCACTTAAACAGTGTCAAGGCATCAAGGCACAATGTGCTTTTCAGATATCTTTTCTTTCTGGAAGGAATACAGCTGAGGGTTTTTTTTTGTTTGTTTGTTTGTTTTTTGTACAAATAATGTATAACCAGACTCAGCCTCCTCGGCCATGATCTCCTACATTGGTCAATATCAGCCTTTGCAGGAAAAGATTTCTCACTCTGGATTTCCACATCTGGCTTGGGCTAAATTGCTGGCAGGACTGTCTGGCCATGATATTTCACTCTTTACCTCCACAGAGCTAATAACGCTAAATGTGTCGCTTTTACCCAATCTGTCTACTTCCACAACACCAGATGATTTATGGATGCTTTACCATCAAAGCACCAAAGGAAGCTCTATCTAAAAGACTGGTAACAAATGAAACTGGCTTAATTCTTAGAGAATTTCTAGTTGCCAATCCTATTCCTATCCAGAGGTGTCTCTGTATTTAATAAGCTTTACAAACATTCAAGCAATCATGTCTCTTTTTAAAGCTAGCCACCTGTCCAGCCTCCTGACCCCTGCTTCCCAAAGAGCAGTTGCACAGAATTTGTACATCTACATTTGTAATACAAATGTTTACATTTACAATTACAATCTTTTTCTTGAAAATACTGTAATTTTGGATTTTAGCTAGTCCTTTTCCATTTAGATGTCAACTTTAAATTCCTGGCGTACTTTGGGGCTGTTACTGTTGCATGACCTAAATATGGAACAAAATCTATGTATATAAACACCACGGTTTCATATTACCATATTACCGGTGATGCTATCAGCTTTCCATACACATTATACTTGATGTACTAATAGCAAACCAGCAGGCTTAATAACGAACTTTTCTTGTGCCTTGTTTCCTCCCTGCGTATGGTAGCAGCATGAGAGGTTCTTCAGCTACAAATGAAACAGCTGTAACTAGAGCAGCCCTATCGGTCTGAGCTGATGGAGATGCTGGAAGATTTGTTAGGTGTTAGTGATGTAGCTCGCTCAGAGGGGTGGGTACCTGCATCCCTTCAAATCAGCCCTGCCTGACTATGGCATTCTCTGAAGCATGTACCACTGTCTCTTCTGAAACTGTTTCAGAAGAGATCTGTCCAAGACGTTAAGTGGAATCTCCTACATTTGTCTCTGTTTATATGGCCAGTCTATGTGGGTAGTGTGGAGTTTTGAAGACTGTTTGTCTTTGTAAGGGTTTAGCCTTCTGCCTCCTGGGCTTCCATGCACGCTGCGTGAAGAGCTAACCAGACTCAAATATTTAACTGAGCTTTTGAGTTTATACTCAATATTTAGAGCTTTAATATTGACAGATGGAGTGATTAATCTTGGAGATGGTACCTGCACTACAAATACTAGATGCCAGTGACATTACTTCTGATGCCAGTTTTAATGAACTGCTTTATTTCTCATCAAACTATTCAGAAAAAGTATGAGAAGATTGCTTCCTATGAAGAGCTGCACAAATTCATGAACAGTCTCTGCAGCATTTCACCGAGACACAGTGTCTCCTGTTCCCGGTAGGATGCCTGTTGCCATTAGGCAACACAACTGTGCTCACAGAAGTGGTGAACATCTGTATTTTGATACATCTGTCCTTTGCAGTAGAATCTAATGGGGAGCATCAACACCCAGAAGATATGCTGAGTGCCCCACTGGAAAGATTGTGAGAAGGAATGTGGTATGGTACCTTACAGTCTGGTCAGCTGGGAAATCATCAAAGGAGCAACAGCAGCTCACCATGATGAAGACAATCCATTTCTGAAAACATCTGCTCATGCTGGGACAGTTCACTGATAATCCTGTTGCATATCTCATGATAGGGATGGTGAAGATGTGGCAGGCCACTGCAGGCCGATATGATCTTGTGTGCTCTTGCTGGCTGAACCAGGCCAGTGAATCTTCCTCCCTAGTATGTGCAGTGAACACAGTAACTTCTCTCTCCAGAAGGCATTCTGTTTAAACTGAAAGATGGATATTCCAGAAAAACAGCTGGTTTGCTCAATGTTTAACACTGTTTCATTCTTTTAAGTAGTATTTAAGGTGTAATTATTTTTCTAATGACAACATTATCAGAGTCAATCCCTCAGACTTAAGCATGGTTGTGTTTTTGAGTTGAAATTAAGTACAAATTATCCTTCTGCCTATAGAAGCATTTCTCTACTTTTTATTCATTTCAGCATTTCATATGTGGTATTTCACAATTCCATTTAGCCTAAGAAACAATACAATCAGTTTTGCAATACTTAAGAATTGTGCAAGTGACAACGATTGGATTTTTTTTTTTTTTTTTTTTTTTTTAAGATATGCCTCCTGTATCATAAAAGAGAACAATTTTGGCAACTTAGAAATTTGGGGGAAAAGTGTTGGAAGCAAAATATCTTTATATTAGAGATTTATCTTTTAGATTTTTGCATTTTTTCATACAATTGAAGACGGCTTTGGAATGAAATAACATTTCATAAAAAAATTGAAACGTAATTAGAAAATATCAGAATGAATTATGTGGGAATGAGGAGTTGCTCGTTGTCATTGCTTTTGACTCAGTAAATTTTATGTCCTCAAAAGAATTCCCAGAATGTTCCAATTTAATCCAGTCAGCATGTTCCACCAAAAAATTTCTTTCTTCCAGATGTATGTAAGATATAGGATCTGCTGGGAATGCTGACAGCACAAGTCACCAGGTGAAATTGCTGTGTATGGATTTGTTAATTTGGGAACATAAGAGGAATTTTGGATTTTTATTTACAGATATTTACAGTATTCACTGAGTGAAATTAATTTTGGTGCAGATGGTCAATGAAATCCTTGAGAAACATATCACCTAATTTCTGTTTCAAGAGCTTCAGATGAGGCTTGTGAACAGATCATTTGGAACATATGTGTTTTTTTGACTCTTTTTGGACAAAACAATTATTACATGGTTGCCTGTCAGAGTGTTCTTTGAAATAAGAACACGCGTGAGTAAGGGCTGCAAGAACAGGCTGGCGTTTTGGAGAACCTCATGGTGTTAAAGTTGATGCTCTGCAATCAGAAAGTTAGCTCAGCAGAATGGGGCTTCCCCATCTTTCTTTGCTCCCTGCGGAACAGCCGTTCTTTGAGCATGTCTGACAGAAAGGGGTATGGCTAAATGATTCAGCTAACTGACATCTCCTGATGCTGCCAAGTAAGGTTTATTGCAAATGGCATGATTCAGGGCTGTCCTTCATGCCTGTTTCCCATATATGTATTGGTGTCTGCCAAGAGCTGAATAATCTGGCCATAAGTAACAAAAACATATTTTATAGATCTCATTTCATTTTGCAATATGATTTTGTCATACTCTTTGTGGCCCTAACTGAAAAATAAAAATCTTGGGAGAACAAACGAATCTTATAGTGTGTCCTGGGAATGAGCAGTTCCAGAGGTTTTGAACTGGGAGAGATCTGAATTAGAGGCTGTGAAACTGCTGCGAACGCAAGCCAATGAAAACAAATGAAATGCAATTAAATTGGACCCTTGTATCTGGAGCACTCTCTGTGATCTCTCTTGTTGCATTGTGCTACAGGTATAGAGGCAGTCTCAGAAGTAATTCTTAACCTTTAAGGCTTTTAAGGTTAAAAATGACTTTTGGTCATAGAGCAAGTTACTAGCCAGTGAAGACAGAGAAGTATGATAATATGTTCCGTGCAGAGGAATACCCCATAATAAGCACTGACACCCTGTGCAGCAGCTGCGCTCTGCTAGAGGCCCTAGGAGTGCGTTACAGCAATCCTGGCTCAGTGAGGAGGGCAGGGACAGAGAATGGCTAAAGAGGGCTGTATCAGGGACACCTGCCGCAAGGTGTTCCCCTCTTCTTGCCAGAATGAATTTGGAGACCGTACATTTTGGATCAGATCTACAGTTTGGAGCATCTCTCATTTGTCTTGGTCAGTAATACATCTGCATTTTCTCCACCATCTGCTGGGAGTTCCTGCAGTGTCCGTGAGTAGCACTCTGGGCTGCCTGGATGCCCTGTCAGGGAACCGTTCCCAGCCATAGTTCCTGGACCAGCCGTCTGATCTTCCCAAAATCTCTTTGCTGTTTCCGTAAGTTAGGGCGTAAAAATACTCATAAGGAAATACTGAAATTTTGGTCTTGTGATAGCCAAGCCTTTTCTGTTGGCACTCCAAAGACATTTTTTCTCCTTTAGACAGCCATATGATATCAGCATAGCGTACCTTGTAACTGCATGTAATGGCTTCTGCCAAAGGAAACATTCTGGGTTGAGCTTCACCCACCCAGAGGAGTCTCTGGGTCTGAGCTCTGCGTCAGCCATCCTGCAAAGAAATCGAAGACATGAGGGGTGGAAGAAACGATTGGTCACCTAATCTCTTTTTCTGTTTTTTTTTTTTTTTTTTTCCCCCAGTCTTGTGTCCAGGATGGTAGTGTATTAAAAGGAGTCGCCCACACATTCACTTCACTTACAAGCTGCCTCACTGTACTAACAGCATTTAAAAATAAAGTTTAAAAATGCTTGTAGACTGAAAATGTTATTGTGTCATTGTTTAGACAAGCTCAAATAATTTAAGTATTACAATATTCCTTGTAAATGATCTGTTCAGATTTTTTCCTGTGTTTCTCTGAGTTCTGTCCAGGTTTTCCTACTGAAACTCATAGAGAAGAAAAAGTCCTTTCAGAGCAGAATATCTTTTTTTTTTTTTTTTTTTTTTTTCTAAATCAAGAGGTTGTTTATGGGGAGTGCTTTAATGCAGTTTGTTCCATTTTCCCATTTTCTTTACTTTGGTCCTTCTAGAATCTTCCAGGACAGTCCCCCATTATTTTCCCATTTGTGGAAATGGGAATTGAATATGCTTTTTCCTTGGGACACTTGTGCTTGCTGATACATTTGCTTCTAATTTCAGAATAAATGCAATGCAAATATTCATCAAGGTTAACATGACGTTCATTTGTTCGGTAAGCATTACCAAATTCAAGGAATGGGCAGAAGATCCAGAAGTCAGTGGTTAAAATTCGGGGTTACTCATTAGTGTTCCCTTCAAATAAGTGATGTGGGAGGAATGCAGGTCTTGGAAGAGAAGCAGTCCTGCCCCTGTGGGAGCAGGAAGCCCCATTCCTGGGTGTGGTTCAGGCTCATGCTCTGATCCTGTGATCTCATCTCCTTTTTGAGGATTTCCTTCAGAACTTCCCCATGAAGCTTCTGTGGAGTGTCTTAAACACCTGGAGGACACAGCATGGAAGGCAGCAAATCTTCAGAGAGCATCAGTTCTCCTGGGATTTAAATGGCCCCAAGATGCTGCCATCGTTCCCATCGACATCCCAGGGCTGTTCCTTGCTGTACATGTTATGGTTGATCCTCTGGCATCAGTTTCCTGCAGCCTGTAATGGATGTTTTTTGTTGCTTCCTGTCCATCAAGAATTGTACTTTTGGTGACAGGGTAGATGTTTCTTTCAGCTGATGTTTATAACTCCTGGTACAAGTCAGTTAGAATCATAGAATCGTAGAATTGTCCGAGTTGGAAGGGACCTTAAAGGTCATCTAGTCCAGCTCCCCTGAGGTGAACAGGGACAATAACACAGGAGAGCCAAGGATGCACATGGTATTTGTAAGAAATAAATAAGAAATAATCACGGTGTAGCGTGATTACTCTTCCTGGTGGCTGTTGGTAGCACCTGGTGCAGCGTACACCATTATGCCTTGTGCAGCTGGGGAGCAGTTGTGAAGAGGACAGTGTAGTGACCAGGCGAGACTACTTTTAAGTTATTTTTAAGTTATTTTGAAGTTCAGTTCTAGAGGTGATGTGACAAGGAGCTCCAGGGCAGTGCTTCTAACTTCAGGTCGCTGCTTCTGCCAAAGCTGGAGAGAGTGCTGGAGTGGCTTTACCAAGGTGAAAGATGTGGTAGCCACCCAGTCTGGCACATACACTGAGTCTTGTGAGAACGGAGCAACTTCGTCTGAAGGAAATTGGTATCCTTACAGGCTAAGTGCTCGACACACAAACCCACCTCTTTTGGAACACTACAGCCTCAGTGTTTTTGCAGAGGTGGGTGGGGTACCATATAGGGCTGTCTCATCATACATGAATTTGTCTGTCACTTTGCCCAGTCTGTGTCCCAAACCCTGTTGGAAACTGAACAACTTGCCATTTGCTTAATGAGTTTGCTCATAGCTATAATAAAAGCAAATGTTAAACAATTATGAATGTGAATTTTTCTAGATTATTACTGCATATAGAGGCAAATTTCATAATGTCCTGAGAGTGTCACCAGCCATTATCTGCTGAGAGTCCACACAGCTGAGGAAATAAATTGAAAAGCATTCCTGCTGTAGATGCTGTAGAAAATGAAGTGCATTAATTTTCATTAGTGACATTCACATTACCTCCAGGTTCATGATTTTTGAATGTGAAGTATTGAGAAGAATATTTACAGGAAGCTGGAGAATTCTGCATAATATTCATATATATTGATATCTGTGGCATTTGAACTACAGTCCAATCTTTCTGTCACACTGAAAAGGTCTCTTGACTAGTCATGTGGTATACAAAACAGCTAGAACCTTTGCAACAACTTGCAAACAACGCTTAGATATAGAACTGTAACACAAGTCCCACTGTGTGCTTCAGTGATTGCCTGCTTAATGCTCAGATTATGAACAAATCTAGATGCTATCATTTGCTCCATCAGAATAATTACAAATAAAATCAAAACAGAACAAAAAATTAACATTATAACCAGACTTTGGATAATTTGCAAGAAAAAAATAAATTTAAAAAAGAAGAAAGAAATCTTGGAATAAATATTAGCCAGACAGTAATTTGACCGCTTGCTACATCTGTAACAGGTGAGGTTGGGTTGGAGATCACAGACCTGTGGCTGGTGCACTAAACATGGCAGGGGTTACACTGGGAATCCTGTGGAAGTTCTGTTGGAAGTAATTAGGGACTGTAAAGTATAAATGGAGTCACCAGAGCCAGGAGTGGAAAATCATACCCTTTATATCAAACCAGATGGTCAGCAAGCCGCTCTCTGCACCATCCCATGGCCACAGTAATTTCAATGCAACAGTAATTCCAGACTCCATCAGTACTGATGTAGTCATCAGGAGCAATCTGAAGGTAGATTTCCTTGTTCTTAGAAAATTGTGGATCATTAGATCCACCAAAGGATCATCCTGTTTGTTCTTAATATCAATTGATGTTGGGGAATGAAGGTTCTTCAATAAACACAAATCTAAATGAAAGACAAAATATTAAAAGAGCTGCAAGGGTGAGAAGTGAGAGTTAAGAAACTTCTAAGTGAAAAAAACGGAAACGTTTGATAAATAATCACTCACTTCTTTAGTTAATGAACGGAAAAGCCGCGATCCTTCAGACTGCTTGCCGTCTGTGCACAACTTGATTTCCTCTGAGGAAGTCTAAGTGTAAAAAGGGGGAGAGAGGAAGGGAGGATGGCAAAGCAGAGCTGTGCTTTGCTCCATTTCCTTTCATGTGCTTGCTCTGCTCTTTAATCACTGCAGCAGCTCATATAGGTGTTAACAAGGCTGGCACACACAGCTGGGGTATCCTGCCTACCGGCACCCATTTGTCCTTCAGTACCAGTGCCAGGCAATTATAAATGACTGTAAAGTACTTTTAGTTCATAAAAATTTCCAGAAATATTTGCTTCGGTATAACCTTTCAGTTTAAATATGGTGCAGACAGCAGGCTAGGTATGTGAAATCCATGGCTACAGCAGTATGTTTGAAAGTCTCTATGCCACCAGTGCGTTTCTGTTGCCAAGAAGGGAGGAAAATTTTTATAAACTGGAAATAGAAATAAAAGGAGGTCAGAGACAAACCAGGAGAAAGGCAAAGAGGAGTTAGAGAAATACAGGCAGAAAAAAAAAGAACAAAAAATACATTGAATAAAAGGATAATGCAACTTTTTAATCAGCTGTTATGCATTTGAGCCGTATCTCCAAAAACAGTCAGGGCAGAACTGAGGGCTAATATGGGATCTTAGAAAGCGCAGTAAAGCATATTTTATACCTTGGAAAATGCCTTGCAGGAGTAATTCACTGATACCATACATATGATTATTATTCATTATTTATATTAACTATGTAATAGATATTAGATAAATAGTTTTTGAAAGGTATTATTGCAGCTTCCTCTAATAATATGTGATAGGCACAATACAGGTATAGAAGAAGACACAAGCTGTGATCATGACAGCTTTAGACCTAAATAAAATTAACAAGATTATTACATCATAAGGAGGTATGGACATTAGTTGAAGCTGACAGCACATGTAACAGTGTCAATAATCGTGCTGAATAGTTTCTGCAAGGCATTCTTAAGCTGTTGTATTTGTCACTCCAGGTTTCATAACATAAGATAAAAGCTGTGAGGGTTCGTCCAAATATTATCTCAGCAATATCCTCCTGTGTTAAACAAATGTGGGTTCTTTGTTGTGTAGATGATCTATTTTCTTTTCCGTTTCTTGAAAATACTCTCCTTCTTCCTCATATAACATGATTTCTATCTTTACTACTCTGATTCCGCTGTGACTTGAAATATTTTCATTTGAGTAATTTGATTACATCTATTAATGTACTTAAGGGCATTTAATATAGAAGTGACAGTTTTTAATATAAAATCTAAATGAAACCTTTTTAAAAAAATAAATATATATATTTATATATACATATTTTGTGTATGATCAGAAAGAACCTGGCAGCATCTTAAGAAGATGATACTTTTACTCAAAAAATGTAGCCAGCAGACAAAACTGTGGCTCCCCATCTTCTTGACGGCCTCCTCATAAAAACTCGGGCTGCTCTTAGGTCCCCCCAAGGCCGTCCCTTCTCCTGCTGAACCCGCCCAACTCCCCCAGCCCCCTTCTTGAACAGACTAAAACTGAAAGAGGGGAGGTTGAGGTTGGACATCAGGAAGAAATTCTTCCCTGAGAGAGTGGTGAGGTGCTGGCACAGGCTGCCCAGAGAAGCTGTGGCTGCCCCATCCCTGGCTGTGTTCAAGGCCAGGCTGGATGGGTTCCTGGGCAGTTTGATCTAGTGAGCTAGTGGCTGGCAGCCCTGTCCACGGCAGGGGGGTTGGAACTAGATGGTCTCTGAGGTCCCTTCCAACCCAAGCCATTCTATGATTCTATGAAAATCCGGGTTTTCAGTAATGGTCAAACTAGGCCTGAAACACCTACTGAAGAGGCAGCACTAGTTCCAGTGAACACGTGGAAAGTTAGTGCCAGGTTGTATGAAAATTGGTAGTCCAAAATATGTTAATTTTACAGTTAAAAAATTATCATTCCAATTAATATATAAAATATCTTTATTTGTATATAAGGATTCTACTGGCAGTTAAATCACTTGTAAAAAGTCTCGATGGAGCAGCAGCTTAGAAAAGAATGTATGGTCATTCTTATGCTGCCCATGCTCAACAGGAAAGTTAGGCATGAAGTACTTCAGGTATGATTATCTGATATAATTCAAAAATTTTTGGTCCTGTCTGATGGTCTGATTTAGCTGATTATAAAGCTTATGAAGACATGTAATATTTTGTGATGTAGACAAACCTCTAGTTCAACATCTGCAGGACAAATAGCCACAGCACAGAAAGCATTAAAATGAATGATATTGTGACCAGCAGCATGAGGTCAGAGACTGGGGGTCAGGGGAGTAGGAGGCAGCTGGAAGACCTAAGGATTAGGTTATTTTTTTGGGGGAAGACCTAAGGATTAGGATTTTATTTTTTGGTTTCAAATTGAAAGGGGGAGATTTAGGCTGGATATAAGGAAAAAGTTTTTTACAGTAAAGGTAGTGAAGCACTGGAACAGGTTGCCCAGAGAGGTGGTGGATGCCCCGTCCCTGGAGATCTTCAAGGTCAGGCTGGACAGGGCTCTGAGCAACCTGATCCAGCTGTAGCTGTCCCTGTTCATTGCAGGGGAGTTGGACTAGATGGCCTTCAAAGGTTCCTTCCAACTCAAACGGTTCTATGACTCTATGATTACAGCTGAGTAGCCCTGAAAACTCTGTACTCCCTCTCTTTCGGTGGTCTCTCAGGAACATTCAGATGATGACTTTTACTTATGACAAAGTGTACTCTCTAAATACTCTTTTTTTTTTTTTTAATATATGATATTAAAACATTTTAAAAGTGAGAATTAATGCAATTTAGAGCATGTTAAATGTGAATGGAGGAGTATTTCATCATTCAGCTTCTCTTGCAGAAGGAGTGAAAACCAAGCTCTCCAGAGATTTCAAAACCAGTGGCTTTCAATCTTTTTCCCACTTCAGCTTAACTTTCAGCCATGGAGATGAGATAGAAGGTATGTGAGCATTCATGTGTGTGTTTTCATTGTGAGTAAGCTCAATGCTATTTCACCCAGATGTTTCTGTACTGTAATATGGGTGGAAAGTTCACAAGATTCCTTAGGCTTCAAAGATTCACAGCCTTAATATGAGCAACCCACCAGCTGAAGTATTAACCTGTTATAACAGCAATGATCTCCACAGGGAGATTTGTCTTACGATCAGATTTTGCTGAATATAGTCCTTCTTGGTCTTTAGTACCTAGGAAGTAAACTTTGATCATGTTGAAGAAAGAATTATTAGAGAATAAATGGACAGGGAAGAAAGCAGTGCAAGCAAAGCCTGAAAATGCCTGTAAAGATTTCAGGGGGAAAGAGGCAGTAATGCCCAGTGTTGGAATGCAGCTTTCTGAGTTTTCCATATAAAAGTCATCAAAATAGGGATCTGCATATTTTGTAAAATTTAGTCCAGTATCAGAATTATAACAAAATAGAATTAAAGCAAAAATATCCAAAAACATTTACAAATAATGACTGGATTTGGTTTGCAGGCTATTTCTTACTTGACAGATGGTAGTCCCTGGAGATTTGCTGATCTGGAGAAAAACAGGCTCCTTCCCTACTACCAGTGGAGATTGTAATTCATACTCTATAAGGCTGTTTCTTAACTAATTAACTACTTTAACTTATTTAGGTATATTAATACCTTCATTGGTTTGCTGTTTTGTTTGTTTGTTTGTTTTGTTTTGTTTTTTCCTTTCTCAGGATTTAGTCATCTCATAGTTCTTTGATTAACTTCGTGACTCTCTGCATATTTTCCTTCCTTTCCGAATTGACATTTCAGTCATTTATTGATATTTCATTCAAAAATTTCCTGAATTTTTTGACTTTCTGCTTTTCCTGCTTCATAGCGTTCCTGCTTCCACCCTCTCAAATGCACTCTGAGTTTTATCCAGTACGCATTGATGTTAATAGTAAAAAATTCTGTCAAAATCAAAGGTTTGGGGCAGGCTTGTTCTCTAGGTAATTCAGTAACAGCAGGTAGGAAGGGCATGTGTAGAGCAGAGCTATTATACTAAGGGTAAAATGTTGATTTTTTTTCCAGACTTCATGATCCTGAGCAAAGCACTTAATATCTTGGAACCTTGAGCTCCTTCTGCTCTCATGACACTCATGAACTACTGATGGTACTCACAATTTAAAGCAATTAAAATCTTAGAACCAAAACCTGTTATACAGCTTCTAGCCAGTATTATTCTGCCCCAAGATATTCCCACAGCATGACCTAGGAAACTCAATCCAAAGAGAAAGCCCCTCACACACCTTTGGGTGTCCAACTGTTCAGAGCAAGGGACTCTGATTATGACACTATCAGAAGGGGCACAGCAAAAGCAAGTAAGATTTGACAAGAAAATCCAGAATCCTCTTCCTGTTCAAAGGATGCCGTTGGAGCCCAGGTATCCATTGCAATGCTTTTCCAGTAGGATGTCTGGTCAGGGGAAAGTTAGGTGAAGTGACTCTCAGCAGGACAGTAAATCTCTTTTTATTTTCTTCCCCTTTCTTCTTCAGAATGGTTTCTTTCTGTAAGAATGCAAAGTAAAGCCAAATGTCTCTATGGTATCATTTCAACAGACTTCCAATCTGTAATGATAGCTCCAACTGCCAAAATATTTAAAAGACCTCTGAAAGTCAGAGCAGATATAAAAGCCTTTCCCAGGCCTGAAGAACTAGATTATAGTATTTTTATGGAAACCTTTAGAATAGGACCATAAAAATGGCAGGGATGAAATCTTGCCTCTTTTTCTACTAAATAATCCCTTTCAGGAAGTCCATTGCAAGTTGTATTTAAAATTATTTTGGCACCTGCCTGTAGCATTTATCTGATTTTCATTCAAGTTACTTCTGTCAGCTGAAAAAGTCCTTGTGGTGGCTGAAACTGTGCTAGATTCATTAACTTCTGTATTAATGCAAAAGCAAAGTTTTTTGAAGATATTTCCTTATCCCTCAGCTTTTTAGAGGATCTGATAGAGGATTTTTTTTTGTCTTTCAATCTCAATTTCTCTATATTCTGTAGACAACAGCAAGTTAAGGCAGCATAGGGTTACTGATTTCCTTTTAGGTGGAAATGACCTATTTGATAAAGAGGTTAAGAATATAAATAAGCCAGTGTACTAGCAGGAGGAGGGAGAGGGTGATATGCTTCCCTCATTGCCAGACCTAAGCTGTGGGCCCAGATGGTGCACATCTCAGGCATGCCTTGGCTTATGTGCACATCTCAGGCATGCCTTGGCTGTGTGTCAGAATCACACTTTTCTTCTCTTTTCCTTTATTTCTAGTGAGAGAAAATCCAGGCTTCTGGGCCAGAAGCTTATTGTACTCCAATAAGCCCCTTGGATTCAGTGTTCAGGAGGCCTAATTTACTCACCTGACCTGCAATTTAGATGCATGCTATAGGGTTAATGCCAACTCTCCTGTCTGGGATGGAAAACCAGAAATGCCTCTTCTACCTTTCATATGTCTATAGCTCCCAGCTGAGCTCTCCATTCACCATGCTCTTCCCCTTCTTCACCAGGCTGACCCCAGCACTGAAAAACATTTTAATGGAGGTGGGGGAGGATGGAAATGAGAGATTGGAAGCCACTAAAGATGAGGATGATTGTAGTTAGGTAAGGCTGAAGAATTCTTCAATTTTGCGATGTTGCTGTGAAAGTCCAGTGTGTACTTCAGCAATTTACTTATGCCAGCCTATTACAGGTTGCTTTTCTTTTTTTTTCCCCTTTTTTCTTTTTTTTTTTTATTTTTTTCTTTTTTCTTTATTTTTTTTCTTTTTTCTTTTTTTTTTTTTGACATTGCTATTTCCTAGAGAAATATTCCTATCTTTAATTTGTTTGTCCTAGTAGTTTTCCTTTACAAGTTAACCTGGTATAAAAACACTGGAAGCGAGACTTTTGGCAAAGGACTAAAAGAAATTAAAACAGACTCCACCTTGTCGAAACTGATCTCTTAAAAGGCTTTCAAAAGAGTTATCAAAACTTGATAGGAATCTTTGACTAGGCAGGTCATGATAGCCAAATAAAACAGACATTATTGTTTTAATGCAGATGTTTAAAAAATGCAAGAACAGCAAGCAATTACAAGCGTTCCAGTGTAAATACAATACCTATACAGCTACGGCTATGTCAGAGCATCACCTTTTACTGTTAAGCCTGTTGTTTGACATTTTAGTACATATCTGTGGAGTGGATTGCTGGCTAGGCATTCCCACTAACAATTCTACAGAAAGAACAGTAATGTATCACTAAAAGAAGTAAGAAGTAGGTTCCCATCATGAAAGGCAATCACAAGATCACAGCGTGGCTGAGGTTGGCAGGGTCCTTTGGGTCCATCTGGCTCAGCCCCTGCTCCTGCAGGGACACCCAGAGCAGGGTGCCCAGGCCCACGTTCTGTTGGCCTTTGGAGATCTCACAGAACTGCTTCCTGATGTTCTGAGGGAGCCTCCTGTGTTCCGGTTTGTGCCCAGTGACTCTTGTCCTGGCACTGGGCACCAGTGAGAAGAGCCTGGCTCCAGGTATTTGTAGACATTGATGGGATGCCCCCTTAGCCTCCTCAGGTCTATGCTCTCAGCCTAGTTCCAGCTCTCTCAGACTTTTGTCACGTAAGAGGTGCTCCAGTCCCTTCATCATTTCTGTGGCACTAATTAAATCATCCACAGAGGACGATCTTCCAGGTTTGATTGTAATCAAAATGGCAGGTCTCAATATATTCAGGGTTCATAGATAAGATCTAATAAAGGCACAGCCCAAGAAAAAGGGAGATAAGGAAATAGAGTGGCTCTTCAAAGAAGTCCCTCTAAAGGCCCAAGTCCACATAGAAGACAAATTTGGAACCCAAAGAAAAGTTATCAATATGCTGAGTGGGATCTTCAATACTGGAATAAATTATTTGAATGATGGAGTAGAGGGCTGTAGGAATAAGCTTGCCAAATATGAACAGCTGAAAGAGGCTTCAGGAGTGCTGGAGAACAGAATTAGGAATTGAAGATACAGCAAAACAACGGATAAATCATCAAAATGGTGGTCTAAAATTCAATGGAATAAGAGCAGGTTATCACCAGGAACAAGCAATTACCTGTGTCCAGGACAGGAGCATATGGCTAGCTGGCTGATCATTTAAAAAGGAACACTGCTTCGGAATGAAGATGACCAAAAATGGCATGATATCAAAAAAGGTAAACTATATTCTGAGGTGTAAAAACAAGGGTATGGCCTACAAAATATAACAATGCAGGTGCTATGCTCAACAAGTGGAATAGTCTGGTGCTGAGCACCTGGCTTTGCAGAAATATGTAGATAGCTGGAGGAAGCTCAGACCAGCAAGGATTTATCAGAGAGCTACAACAAAAATGCATGATGATGACTTCTTTGGGATTCTTTAACCGAAGAAAGACAAGGCTGAGCGTGGAGCTAGGCTAACGGTCTTCCAAGTATGTAAATGTTAGTTCCAAAGGGTAAGGCAGTATCTCAAGTGAGTAGGGCAAGAAATGATCAGCCTAAATCACAGCAAGAAAGGTCCTGGCTAAACATTGGTATGAACTGCTTAGCAGGATGGATTGCAAAGCGTTGGAACAGATCGCATGAGAAAACTGAAATCACAGTCAGTGAGGTCTTTAAAAACAACTCATAATAGGTATTGATTTCATCAGCCCTTTCCTCCTTGTGCTTGGACACTGCCTTCCTTACAACTTGACCATATTTTTGAAGTTATAACCAGAGAAAGAATTCCTCCTCATGCACTGCAATAAATTCTCAAGAAATTTTGGCAGATTAAGTGCAGAAATAAAATAGAAAGAAATGTGGAGAAATACAGCAAAATCAGATGAGGATATTAGGTTGTTGCACATTTTTCTAACACTTTTAATGCTCAAAGCATGAAAGACTTAAGGAGAGAGGATAAGTAGCAGTGAGACTCCAGGAGAAGGAAGGGACCTGACAGAGAGAGATTTATTCTTGTGAGTAAGGTATAATCAGCAGATATTTGTTCACAAGCATGCTGTACCCAGGGATACTTGAAACATGAGTTGAAATTATGAAATAATGTACTTGTTGACATTTTCTCAAGAGGACATGACACCACCTCCAAGCCCTAAGCCTCCTTTTCTGCAGTCCCTGCTTCTGTCATCAGATTTGGCCAAAAAGCTGCTTGCTGAAAATCTTCATCCTGAATGCTGGAAATGCTGGAAATCTCACTCAGTGTTGGATGAAAGCAAAGCAAGTGTTATTCTTTTGAAGAATTTCGTGCTAGGCTTGTCTATTCTCCATGTTGTGATAGATGGCAGAGCCGGTGCCTGTTATGGGCATACTTACGAGAGTTCTGATCACATCAATACATCAAATCAAAAACTCAGAGGATGTTTCTGTTCACTGCTTCCTATGGTCTGTCCAACAGCTGGAAGGAGCAAGACAGTGACAATTCCTTCTGTGTTAGTATAACTCTGAGCATTCATATGTTATATGCCATACATAACGCATATCTTTAAAAGTTTAAAACCTCAGATTTGATTTCTAAGCTGGAATTTTCTCACTTGATTTATATTTAATATCTTAAAACCTGTCTATTGACATAACCAAATGATAAATGTTAAACCTATTTCTGCCCTTTCTGATGTCTCTCTACCAAGAGTTGTGCTTGTAGGTACACTGCTGATTACACAATTCTAATGTTATTGCATGAGTATAATGAGCAGAAGATGTTGTTTTCTTCAGAAACTTGTTTCTGGAAGGTGATAACCTTCAGTATTCAGTAACTTCTTCAAAAAGAAGTCATTCCACGCTGGTTATAGAATTATGATTACAGCAAGCATGACTGTAGTCATAAGATTATTGATGAAGATGTATGTAAATAAAGATGCTAAGGATGCATATTTTTAGCTGTTTCCATATCACTGCTTGTTCTTGGGATTAACTTTTTATTTATTATAACTTACTGTTTAGCAAATTCTAGTGAGAAATCCAATGTTAAAAAGCACTGCATCAAGAATTTTATCAAAACTGCTCCCTGCTCTTTGTTTACATTTTAGATTTGAGTGCTGAATATCTAGATATGCATAGTTCATAAATAGTGGAGAGATACAAAATATTTGCAGTTTAACTCCATAGTGGCCAGTGCACATGAAGTGCTTCTGGTTGGGTTAAAACACACAGGGAGGTAATGCACAAGATGCAAACTCAGTTGCAAAGTGCTTAAAGCAAACTTTCCTTTAGCAACTTTCTCTTCACAAACTGTACAAGACAGAGAAATACGATAGCTGTAATCATTTTCTTTTTGTTATGTGATGAATCTTGGTTGGTTTAGATTTCATTTCCCTGTTTTTTTTTTTTTAAATTATTATTATTATTTCAAAGTTTGATTAAGGATCTAAAGAGAAAGGGAATAATTCTTGAACTAAGATAAAACAAAAGAAGATTTATACTGTCTTGTTGTCTTTTTTTTTTTTTTTTTCTGGCTCTGGTTTTCACATTTTTTCCTAACGTTCTGATTAGCAAAATGCCACAACCAGTTTGAGGAGAGACAAACTCATTCCATTATGACACAGCAGCTATGACAACCTCTTTTATTGTTGCTTAATGGTGTGTTCAAGAATGTCAACACAGCTTGCAAATATTTCTGGTTTTGCTGTTTCAGGGACATGAAAACAGCAGCTTCAATTGTATTGAAATATTGTTCTGAACAGCTTAATACTTTGGGAGCGTTTCTTGGCATCAGTGTACCTGCCCATATTCATAGTGATAAATTGTCCACTAGTCTTTGAAAAGTCAGTTTAAAACTCTCTGCATAGTCAAGTGAGCTATACTCAATAAAATGAAGGTGCCGTTTAATGGGGTGTGGAGACAGAATACTTGATGAATAGTTAACTTTTCATTTCTCATTCACAAAAATCACAGGACAGCCCAGTCTGCCATGACCTGTGGTTTCCATTTGAAATGACTGTTTATGATCGCCCACTTTGATATGAAATGGCTCCTGAACGGCTTTTGTGGAAGTGGTGCCAAATCATAAAAATCACCATAATAAACGACACATTATCAGCACTTTTCAGCAGTCAGAGGAAGGAATTTGCTGGACACAGTAGGTGAAATTTGCCTTTGGAAATAGAGTTTTAAAAGACTAGGCAAAGTTATTATCTCATAGTTTGGGGAAAATGTAATAAATCATAGGAGCATAGGAAAATTCGCATTGGAAGAGGATTTGGGAGGTCTCTAGCCTGACCTCCTGCTCAAAGCAGGGTCAGCTCTGGGGTCAGATCAGAATGCTGAAGGTTTTGAGCAAGCCCAGTTAGGGCTGAAACCCTTGCAGGATGGACACTGCACAGCCTCCAGGCAATCTGCTCCAGTGCCTGACTGCCCTCATGGGGAAAAGCTCCAGCTTACGCCCAGTCTGAACCTCTCCTCTTTCAGCGTATGCCCAGTCTCTCATCTAGCCAGCAGACAAAACTGTGGCTCCCCATCTTCTTGATGGCCTCCTCATAAAAACTCGGGCTGCTCTTAGGTCCCCCCAAGGCCATCCCTTCTCCTGCTGAACCCGCCCAACTCCCCCAGCCCCCTTCTTGAACAGACTAAAACTGAAAGAGGGGAGGTTTAGGTTGAACATCAGGAAGAAATTCTTCCCTGAGAGAGTGGTGAGGCGCTGGAACAGGCTGCCCAGAGAAGTTGTGGCTGCCCCATCCCTGGCTGTGTTCAAGGCCAGGCTGGATGGGTTCCTGGGCAGTTTGATCTAGTGAGCTAGTGGCTGGCAGCCCTGTCCACGGCAGGGGGTTGGAACTAGATGGTCTCTGAGGTCCCTTCCATCCCAAGCCATTCTATGATTCTATGATTCTCAAGGACAAGTGCTCCTGCCCCAACCATATCTGTTGCCTTCAACTCAAGTCCCTTCAGTTTGCCCATGTCCTTCCTGTGTTAGGGGCTTCAGAATTGGATCTCAGTAATATATCTCAAAATCAGAAAATAATTTCTATCTTCACCTTCCCTGGTGTAGAAGGGCAGCATATGACGTCACCCTCTGAACCTTTTGGGATGTTAATCAGGTCCGAGATTGGATATCACAGGCTTTCATTCTTGCTCTAGAGTAATGGTTTTCCTTCATTCCACACAGGTGTTTCTTGTCCAGTTCTTACACTCACACAATTTCTTTCCAGACCTTCGTGATAAAATCAGTTCAGATTTCTGTCTTCCAGTGGTACTGCAAATGTCCATTTTCAATTCTCTTTTCATTAATCCACACCTCTGATCCAAACATAAGTCTTTCTCTGCATCATCTAAGTTGAGAATGGGAGATAGAGCACTAGGCAAAAAACATTGGTTTTCTTCCAGAATGTGTGGGGAGAATAAGACCAATATTTTTTTTTGCTAGAAATCATTTTACAACTTCTACTATCTTTGCAGGTAATGGAGGGTTGAAGGAAAGAAAATTAATTTGAACAAGAAGTATTTAATCAGAACTATGTGAGGATGTTAAGGGGAAAAAAAAAAAAAGATAACAGTACAAGTAACACTATCATGACTATTTTGAAATAGAAACTGTCTAAATTTGTCCACTTTTTAGGTAACCTCTGTAATACTGTCTCTTACTTTGGTCCTCTGGACTGCAGAAGGATCCTCAGGAAGGGTTGATTTTATTAAGTGGAGATAAAGGCAATGCCATCTAGTCTGCTGAGTTTGTGGCTGTCTTTTTAAGCTGCAGGGGAACATTATTGTCTTTTGATCTGGCCTCCTGAGTAGCCACTGGGGAGAAAATCTGTCTGAAAACAGTGCTACACTCGTCTGAAGGTAAGAAGCAACAACTCCCCTGCAGGAATATGCAAGCCAAACCTGAACATTTTCACAATCCTCCATGGCTACCTTAATTAGTACTTTGTAACTTGCTATTTTTTTGAAAGAAAACCAGAAATAGTGCTGCATAGAAAGCTCAGTGAGTGCTCTGCAGGTGACTGAGGTAGCTGCACTGTGCTGCCAGCCTGCTCTCTTGGGCTGTCTACAGCTCCATGGTAGACAGTTTTATTTTCTTGGCCTCCACAAGCATGGTTTACATGGAGGATTTTCATCATTTTAGTGCATTTATACTCATAAAAGTGGAAAATAAATTATTTGAAAGAGAAGGGAGGATTTCGTTTCATACCAAGGTGCAAATCGTAAAAAGCTTATTTCTGCTTATATATAGCAATGATAATCCTTTCATGAGCAGGGAAAGTGGCTTTTACAAAGAGCTGTGGAAAATAACTTCCTAAATATGCCAGCAATTTGCGCTACGCTGGCGTGCATTTGTCCTCCACACCCCTGAAAATGTCTATAACTGGAGATTTAAATCTGAACTTCCTTCCACTTGTGCAAAGTTTTCTGGAGGTAAGATCCTGAGCCTGGATTCCCATGCAAGTACCATGATCCCCATTTCCATCTGACACAGCAGCATACAGAGGTTGGGGTGAAGTGTGCTGTGTTTAAGAGGAGATTCAAGACTGCCATCCTCCAAGATCTAAATTAAAAACAACCATGATCCATGCACCAACAACCATGTATACGGCTTTTGAATTGTCACAAGAAAGTGTTTATTTGTTGCCTTCCTACACTTTTGTCTTGTAGATTCAAAATTTTTGTTTGACCATAGTATCTAGCAAGTATTTGCATGAAAACTGATAGATTTTGGGTGATCCCACAAACCCAGCTGACATAGAAACTGTGTCTTTGGGGGAAACAGCAAGCATGGGGGATATGTCATGAAACTGCTTTAGCTTGTAGCTCTGGCATGAGGCTGCCATTTGTGCCGTATCTCTTCCGACCTAGCTTTGGTTTCTACATCCTGGAAGGGTGCTATGGGGAATGAACACGTGAACCCGGATCTCGTTCTGACATGGAATGGAGTGTTGGCCTCAAGTGAGGGCATGTGTCCAAGTCACAGGACCACAGGATCATGGAATCATAGGGGTTGGAAGGGACCTCTGGTGATCATCTGGTCCAACCCCCTGCTAAGGCAGGTTGCTTAGAGTGGTCTTTAGGAACCTCTCCCAGTTACCATGACCTTTCAAAGAGAACTGTAAGTGGCACACTTAAGACATCAGCCAGGACCTTCAGCATTTGTGGGCTCAACCCATTACATCCTGGGGATTTACGTATATCCAGATGAACAGCCTTCCTCTCTTCCTCACAAAGAGCCCTCCCCTGACTGCTTGGGATAGACAAAATCTTGGAACATGAACCCTTGTCACTGGAGCTCAGGAGACAAGTATAGAATACACCTTATGTGATGGACTGCAATAAAATGGTTCTCAGATCCTGTTTTGGATATAGCTGCAGCCTCATCACAGCTCTTGGTCAAATTTTGGCGCGGTAGGAGCACATCCTGAGAATGGTGTTCGGGCCTTTCCTAAACAGTAAGATGAAAGGTAGATGGAAGGCAGATGCCAGCCCTTCCTGGGAAATGGATATCTTACTGTATACGACAGTATATACAGTCACCAAGGAGGAGACTCCACAGCCTCTGGGCAACCTGTGCCAGTGCTCAGCCACGCACAGAGCACAGAAGTGCTGCCTGGTGTTCAGATGGAACCTCTTCCAGTTTGTGCTCATTGTCTTGTGTCCTGGCACTGGGCACCACTGAAAAGAGCCTGGCTCTGCCCTCTTTACCCTCCCTTCAGATGTTTATAGACATTTTTAAGATCTGTCTCTGAGCCTCCTCATCTCCAGGCTAAAAAGTTCCAGCTCTCTCAGCCTTTCCTCATAGGAGAGACGTTCATCTTCATAGCCCTTCATTGGACTTTCTTCAGTATGTCCAAGTCTCTCTGGAGGTCTCAGAACCAGACCCAGCACTCCAGGTGTGGCCCCACCAGTGCTGAGCAGAGGGAAAGGATTGCCTCTCTTGACCTACTGGCAATACTTTGCCCAAAGAAGCCAAAAATACCATTACCCTACTTTGCACCAAGGGCACGCTGCTGGCTGATGTTCAGCTGGTGTCCACCAGGACCTCCAGGTCCTTTTCTGCCAGGATGCTTCCAAGCTGGCTGGCCCTCAGCATATATTCATGCATGGGATTTCTCCTCCCCAAGGATTTCAACAATCTTTGATGTATTTTCCTCTGTTATGTTAAGAAATGGATATAGGTATTTCCCAATTCCCTTACCTGATTAAAGTGCCTGGAGGATTACACAGAAGCTGTGCAGTACTGGATTCCAGAGCAGTAGTTAAATCTTGCTCTGGTTATAGTTACGTTGTTCTATACCATTCCAGCAGGACAATTTGCCTCTCGGAATTTCAACCAACAGAAACATGAGGTCAAGAACTTACTGTCCGTTATGTACCTTGCCTACCTATTTTATTTTTTTTTGTAAATAATGATATAATATAGAGCGGCATCCACTTTGAACATGTTTTCCCATCACTGATCTACTAGCTCTGAAAACTGCTTTTGTTTGGATATTGTTATTATCTGCTTGAGACTGATAGGAATGTGGAGTCACTCACTGACAAAAGGAAACATGGTTCTCATTCAGAAAGAATGCAGCTTCGTCCACGCAGTTTACAGCACAGTTGTATTTGAAGTCGAGCCACAGGATCCTGTGGCAGTAAAAATCATTGTGATTTATAGGAAAATGTCACTCTGGCTGTCTCCTCTATAAAAGCTTTTTACTACACTTGTTGAATATAAATCAGAATTATGTGGCCAACAAAATGATGGTTTTGGCAAAATGTTGTGAAGACAAAAAATAAATGGGTTTGAATTGTCTTGGCTTTATTCTACAGAGAGATATTAATGGAATTTATTGGCTTGCCAACATCAATATCCCTGTCCTTAAAAATAGGTGTGTATAACTGTATGTCTAAACTCATATCCAAGATAATTTAAAGATGTTCACTGTGAAGCTTGCCTTCAAACCACAATCACTGTAGATCTTAACTGCTTGAAATGAAACAAAGCTGACAGTTTCAAAATCTTACTCTGGCTGTAACTGTGGTACCACACTTCAAACACTTTTTTTTTTTTTTTTTTTTCTAATTGAGCTGAGTTATATCCCAGATGACATCAGCTAAATGGGAAAAAATCACGTCTTCAGGCAGTTGTTTTGCTGTGCTGAGTAATGTTGGGTCCTATCCAGTGATTATGCCAACAAAGCACTAGTCTGCAGAGTGAAATGCCTCTNCCACTTTTGAATCTTTTTTTTTTTTTTTTTTTTTTTTGTCTCCTTAGGGGAAGATGTGATGGGTCTCAGCATACCTGACTCAAAGTTTGCAAAGTTCTGGGAGTTTAAGCAGGAGATGAACCTCCCCTTCAATGCTGTGCATTAGTTTCATTTCTAAGGAAAATGTGAAAATAAATAAGTGGTCATTGAACTAGCTGATTGTCACAGGTCAGTGTTTCTCCCTTTGGACTGAAGCTGTTAGGTAAAAAGATGAGCATTAGCAGAAGGTGGAGGAGAGTAGGAACAGCAGAGGGAGGCTAAGAGACTTTGGGGCTAGTCATAGCATAGCATAGCATCATTAAGGTTGGAAAAGACCTCTAAGATCATCTAGTCCAACCATCAACCTAACACCACTATGCCCACTAAACCAAGTCCCTAAGTGCCATATCAACACATTTCTTGAATGCACTACTTCTTTCAAAGTCATGGAGACAGTGAGGGTTTTGAGCCTGTGGCATTGTATCCACATGTGGTTCTTGGGTAGTAGTCAGTGCAGCTCTGAATCCGGCTTTGGATAGGCACAGGCTATGGGAACTTTGGGGCCAGTATCTACAGCTTGCCCTGAGATCAAGTAAACTCTCAGCTGAGTCCTATTCATGGATGGAGCAGAAGCATTCATGAAGACCCAGTGACATCTCTCACTATATATAGCTCCCTGAGTCCTCCGGGCACAGTGGGTCTCTGCCAAATGAAGGCAGGGAGTCAAAAATGTTCCCTTCACCTTTACGTGCTCTGCCATCAGCTACAGCGCAGTGTAAGTAACGTTTAGACAAACTCTAAACGTGCAGGAGGCTGGGCTAGACAGAGGTTGTAACACACCCTTCTGCCCTTTATGATAAGTTTACGGATCCTCCCATGTACTTAAAAGACCTTTACTGCTGGTAGTTGAGCACTCCTGCATGCCATCTGTTCATAATTAATTGTACAGCAGTTGGAGCAGCCAGCACTCTCCTGACTGGTAAATTATTCGGCATATCCAGTTCAGAGTGTTGCCCGGATCAGAGTCACCAGCAGAGATGTACAAACCACAGAAGGGCTTGAGCGTGCAGTGGGAGGGCACACAAAGGACTCTCCTGTCTTAGGTATCCAAGCCCCTGTTGCTTAGGAGTCTACATCTCAAAGAATATTGAGCAATGTCACACAGGGGTGTAGAAGGGGAAAATAATCCATCTCTTGTTTCTGTCAAAATTGCAATAATGATCTAACACAGAGATATGAGGAGCAGTCCCAGGCTGGGCCCAACATTGTTCTAACACTTGTTTGTTTGTTTGTTTGTTTGTTTGTTTGCTTGTAGAAAGTATCATTGAGACCAAATTAGTTGGAACAGAATTCCACAGATAGCTCACAGATAGAGCCCTGAGCAAAGAAGAGTTCCATGTCAAGTCATAAGTAAAAGTGTACTGTCGAATAATTAAATCAGAACCACAAATTTTAAGAAACCTGAATGAGATATAAGCAAAGGTTGATATAGACTTCAGAAGTAACATATGATCTATATAATATTTAGAAGCATGCACATATGTGGTAATGAGCCCTTTTTCATTCTATTTGCTGTGCACGAAAAATGCTGTGAAGGGCTGTTGTGGCATTCCCAAAGTACACTGGTCCATTTTGACCACTCTAATGAATATTCAGGACTCAGGATTTCTGACTTTGGAACTAGAGCGATATTGCACGATATTTCTGTCTCGATCTTCCTATCTGTGCAATGGATATAACTTCACCTACTTTCTTTTTTCAAGGAAGCACTGGTAGGATTAAATGATTAATACTTACTTAGGATTTTTAAAATAGAAAAGATGAGATGAACAAATTGCATTTCTTGCCTTATACAGTGAAAGATGTTTTCCTCTGTTTCTTTTGTCAGAAGACTAAAACAGTCCAGAATATTTGGTCAAAGCAGTTGTTGACTACACCCACATATTTCTGAAGCTTTTGGTAATAATTACGCAGTCTGCATACCTACAGGAATAAGCATGTACTGGTTCACACAAAAAATGAAGATTCAGCAATTTAAATCGTGTGCGGATGAACTGTGTCTATCTCCCTCTAGCTATTTACTGCAATTAAAGGAAACAAACAAACAAACAAACAAACAAAAAGGATTACTTTAAATCAATAATTTTACTTCTTCCTCCACAGAGCAACAGGCTTTCACTCCTCTTTATTCTATCATGCCAATGTGTCAAAATTGTCGGTGTGACAACTTCCAGTCACTTCAGTGGGATCAGACATTAAAAGACTACAGTGAGAAAGAAATTGGAATGAAAATCAACTCGCGATTTGAATAATACAGAGAACTTAAAATATTAAAACAGTTCAAGTCCTGGAAGTTTATAGTTAGCTACTGTATTTTTCTGAAGATTGCTGTATACACAATTTCTTAGCCAAAACCTCTGGCAGGACAGGAAACAGGAATATGGAAAACTACTATAAAACAGAGAACTATTGAAAGAATTTATTCAGTCTTTTCAGAGACAGGTTCATACTTAAATTTCCAGTGTAATACACATGACAGTGACATTAATATGAGTATGCAAAATTTTCAAGTTTTGGTCTGTAAAGTCCAGCTTTTCAAATAGAACATTAGAATTCTTGAGACAATCAGATTTCATTACTTTAGAGGAATCTGTGATGCGTATCATAATGCAAATCATAATATATGTTTATTTAATAATTAATTCCTTGGTTTAGGAAGAAAATGTTACAAAATATAGAAAAGCTTGACTATAACATAAAATCCATAATGTTTTCTTTTGCATATCTGTGTTTGCTTTCAAGGCTCATCTGTGGCAAGAGCCTTGTGAACCCTGTAATTGAAATAAATTTTCTAGAGTCAATGAACCCTTATTCTACCCATAGCCAGCAAGGCCCTAGATTGTTCTAGTCAGTCACTGCTCCGGTCCAGCTTCCTTGGCTGCTGTTTCTGACCTGTACATTTATTAACCTGTTTGGGGCACACAGCTACATCCCTTGTGTTTTAAAGCTTTTTTCTAGTAGCAGAACCAGGCACTGGCTCTAGTCTGGGGCTGCGATCAGATTGCAGAATGTCTCTTTCTTCCTTCTGAGAATGGAGAGCCCATAATTTAGCCATTTTCAGGATCATTGGGTTATTATGTAGAGGAAAGTTATAGCTGAACCAAATGATCTCACCAAAATGATTAATTTAATAGCAAAAAAAAAAGTACATATGCAGACAAAATAATAAATGTGCCATTACAAGTCTTGTTTTTTTGAGATTGTGGATCAATGCAGATTAAAGAGGTCAGATTGTCTCTCCTTCTTAATACCTATTATAAATGGATTTTCTGGTGTCATCTCCCTTAGTCCAAAACAACAGATGAAGGATAGTTTGAGAAGTTCCTCTCATGCCTACATCAACATTATATGCAAGCTGTCCAGTCTTGAGACAAGCTTATAACCCACTGTGCTTCCAAGAACTACATATATAGATTTTATGGATTTATTTTATTTTATAGATATTTTTATTAATTTTTTAATAAAATTTTTAAAATAGATTTTTAATAGATTTTTTTTCTGGCACCATATCCTTATCTCTCAACTGGAGAGATACGGATTTGATGTGTGAACTGTGCCCTGGATAAAGAACTGGCTGGAGGGTTGCAGCCAAAGGGTTGTAGTCAATGATTCTACGTCCAGGTGGAGGCCGGTCACGAGCGGCGTCCCCCAGGGGTCCGTCTTGGGACCAGTGCTCTTCAACATCTTTATTGACGACTTAGACTGTGGGATCGAGTGCACTCTCAGCAAGTTTGCTGATGACACCAAGCTGAGTGGTGCAGTTGATTCCCCTGAAGGAAGAGATGCCATC
>VXAV01000156.1:209785-241425 GCA_013399715.1 Alectura lathami | reverse complement strand
AGGACAGGGAACTGCTGGAGAGGGTCCAGCGCAGAGCCACCAAGATGATGAAGGGAGTGGAGCATCTCCCTTATGAGGAAAGGCTGAGGGAGCTGGGTCTCTTCAGCCTAGAGAAGAGGAGACTGAGGGGTGACCTAATTAATGTTTATAAATATGTAAAGGGTGGGTGTCAGGAGGATGGAGCCAGGTTCTTCGCTGTGACATCCAGTGACAGGACAAGGGGCAATGGGTGCAAGCTGGAACATAGGAGGTTCTGCTTAAATATGAGGAGAAATTTCTTCACGGTGAGGGTGACAGAGCACTGGAACAGGCTGCCCAGAGAGGTTGTGGAGTCTCCTTCTCTGGAGACATTCAAAACCCGCCTGGACGCGTTCCTGTGCGATCTGCTCTAGGTGTTCCTGCTTCAGCAGGGGGACTGGACTAGATGATCTTTCGAGGTCCCTTCCAATCTCGAACATTCTGTGATTCTGTGATTCTGTGATGTGTTCAAGGACAGGCTGGATGGGTTCCTGGGCAGTTTGATCTAGTGAACTAGTGGTTGGCAGCCCTGTCCACGGCAGGGGGGTTGGAACTAGATGATCTTTAAGGTCCCTTCCAACCCAAGCCATTCTATGATTCTATGATCCTATGATTTTGATTTAATCTGGATATTTTAAACTTAAGAAACCTGAATAAAGGCTTCAACAATCTATCTTAGTGCTGGGTGGCAGAAGGATTTCTTAAGAAAGACTTCTCTACTTCTTCTCTTCAGTGGATGACTCCTCTGTCTGCTGTCAGTCATGTGGTATCACTTTAGGGTGAAAAGTGTAGAGGAAAGGTGCACTAAAGGCTGATACCCATTATCTTGAATATGCTTGAAAGCAGAAAAGTCAGGGACCATCCCACTTGAAAGAATCCAATGAATTATCTCAGAAAAAACTCTGAAATGCGCCTGAGGGCAAATAATCTGGATGGGTGTTGAGTTTGGCCTGAATCCCAACCTTATGTCTACTCTTGCACAACAGAGTACACATGACCAGTAAAATTGGGTATAGGTCTATGGCTACTCACATCCTCAAGACCTTTGTGTTTAAGAAAAGGATAGAAGAAATGGTGACAGAAGAAATGGTGTAGGCTGTCAGGATTCACTGTGTTTAATATAGAGATTTCCATTTATTTATGTATTTATTTATAATGGTTTTACTGAATTTGGCTTACCAGACACAATGTTATCTTCCAGCTAGCATGGAGTAGGATATGAAGACTTAGATGGAGTAGAAACCAAGGATTTCTGCATCAAGTACTAAGAAAGAAAACAAATGACTGACATACACTGTTTCTGTCCAGGCTTGAAATGACTAATAAATACTGGTATATGAGTTTTTTTTTTTTGCTTAAATTTTTGATGGGTCATATAATCACGGTGTTTTGAGCTGTCCTGGCATTCCATGCAGGACTGTGTAGTGTACACTTACGTTCTGCCATTAAAAATAGCCTTATGAGAAAGAAAATAACCTTTTGGAATGTGAACTGAAAGAAAAATACATGGGTTTTGCCATAAGTTGACATAATTTGGCTGTCTTATTAATCTTCATAAATCAAGTTCTACAAATAGGTTAGCAACATGATTCTGCTGGTAAAGAGTGTCTGGCATATACCTGACAAGCATCTGATCTAGCCACCTGTGTTTTCAGTGCCTTCTTAATTAGAAACTCAGTTTTTCATGCCTTCAGGTACATGAGCTGTAGCTGGGAGGCATTCTGCCAGTGCTGGGGGCAAACTGTCAGAAGTGACAACATGAGCTCAGCTGTACCTGCAGAAATCCACATGTGCAAGCACTCCTACATCTTTCTTTCACAGTGCAGGTGATGGAATTGCAAAATGCATTACTTGGCATGTTCTCAGGCTGGACATGAATATAGAAGACTGATTTTGAAAAGATGAAGACAGAAAACACTGCAAAGCTGGATTCTGTCTTTAGGCATAGGCCACAGGATGGCCCACCTGTAACTTCGTGTTCTCCAAGGATCTCACAACAGGAGCCATTTTCTAAGGCTCATATGAGTACACAGCAAGGTTTTTCTGCTGTGATGCTGACTTACCCTCATGGCCAAAACTCTGGAAGCAGGGTCAAGATTGCACCTAGAATTGTAGAATATCCTGACTTGGAATGTACCCACAAGGATCATCAAGTGCAGTTCTTGGCTCCACACAGAACCACCCAAAACCCAAACTCTGTCTGAAAGCATTGTCCAAATGCTCCTTGAACTCCAGCAGGTTGGGGCCATGTCCAGTGCCCTGGGGAGCCTGTTCCATGCCCACCACCCTCTGGTACAGAATATTTTCCTCACCCCCAGCCTGACCCTCCCCTGACACAGCTCCATGCCGTGCCCTCCGGTCCTGTCGCTGTCCCCAGGGAGCAGAGATCAGCGCCTGCCCCTCCGCTCCACTAGGAGGGAGCTGTAGGCCGCCATGAGGCCTCCCCTCAGCCTCTTCTGCTCTGAGATGAACAAACCAAGAGACCTCAGCCACTCCTCACACATGTTGCCCTCCAGATTCTTCACATTTTCATAGCCTTTCTTTGGATGCTGTCGAACATTTTTATGTCCTTCTTATGTTGTGGTGCCCAAACCTGCACCCAGTGCTCGAGGTGAGGCCACATTAGCGCAGAGCAGAGCAGGACAATCCTTTCCTCGTCAAAAGGAGCAGCCACAACATAATTCAAGGTTAAAATGCCATCCTAGAGATAGCTGGCAATAGCTCTTGTGTTCTGCTGAGACACTTGAATTAATTTTGCCACCGATTCAAATGGAGTACTGGGCTGATTTCTGCTTCTATTTGGATTTTAAATTCTCCCTGGATCCTGCTGAAATTATTTCTGCCAGAGACAACTTATCACTAGGTATTACTGAAATACTCCCAAAGAGCACATTTCTTTCTTTCTTATTCTTGGCCTAGACCAGGTCACAAAAATGGGAGGAATCTTAAAGACAGTTCCCAGAAATGGCTGCCAAGTATACTTCTCTTTTTGCCCCAAAGTCTCTTCTTCCCCAGGTTCAGGGTGAACAAGTCAAGTATGGTTTAGCTTCACCCATATACCTGGTCTGTTTTCCAGGAGCAGAGCATGAAGCAATGTGAGCAGTGTAAATAAGTGCTTGGCAGGTAAGGGGAGAGAAGTGAGGGAGCATTTGGTGATGTGGAAGGCTGAATAGACTCTCCAGTTTCTCAGACACTCAGGGTAAAACCAGGTGGACCGTTACTGGGAATTCCCTTGTTTACAATGTTGGCAGTGTGCTTCTTCAATATTTTATTATATATTACAAATATTCCACCTGCTACATTTTTACAGAATTTCTGGTAACTAGTTCCATCTTCCTTTCTCCTCCACAAGAAGTCCATGGCCAGGCAACCTGTGTGAAGTTAAGCACTTCTCCATAGCTACTTCTCCCAGCAGCTCTTGCCAGGCCTGACCATCCATCAGAGCCTTCCTCCAGGGCAGGACCCCAGGGATGGTTGCTAACAGCTCCACCACTCGTCCTATCCAGCTCTAAATCCCTGGACCAATAGGTAGTAGCAATTTGTTTCCTCCTCCAGCCCTGTCAAGCACCTGGCTTGTGGCTCGGAATATTTGCACTGAGCACTTAACCAGAATCCAGGATCAAGTATTAAATATTTGTGATACGCAGGGAATGAATAAAGAGTAGGCGAGGAAAGACTGTTAACTAACCTTTCTCTAGTCCACTGGAAAGAAAGTGGCAAGACTGAGCGGATAATTTTCCTAGAGCCGGTACCAAAAAAGCCAGCAAGTGTTTGAAGTGAATTAGTGATAAAGGGCTCATTACAGATATTGGAGAAAATGTAACAAAAAGGACATGGAAGATTCCAGCTCTTTAATTTTAGAGTTCACTCCTGAAGGAATGCTTAGGTTTATATCTGCTTCAATATTTTAGCCGGATTGACTGTATTTGTAATCAACAGTGGTTTGTGTTCCTTGTAAAGTAGAAAGTGTTTAATTTGTTGAGAAAATTTGTTCTCAGAAAAATGTGCTTTTATAAAAAGGAATGTTTTTCTTTACATGTGGCAAATCACATTCATTAGGGACAGCAGACATGTCCTCTTTACCTGCCATGTTCTTGAGGTTCCAAGATTTGACACTGTCAAAGAGCAGGAAAATGTGCCAAACTTCTACTGTTTGAGATACCAGCTGGTAAATTCCCCCTGCCTGGAGCAATCAAAGACCCAGTCCCAGGGTCTGGTCATTATGTAGGAATGTGCCACCCCACCTAGAGCTCCATGGAAAGCAGTGGGGCCCTCTGCAGATGCAAAGGCAAGTAATCACTTCTAATTTGGATCCCAGACTTGCATTTCACATAGTCTAAACCTGTTATTTAGGAAAACTGCACAGCTGTACACAAGAAACTAAACACAGCAATGCACTTACTTATCCTGTTCAAAATAGCAGAGGAAAAGGATCTGCTAACTGTTTTTAAGAAATATAACCTTAAAAATATCACATTCATGATTATTCTGAGGCATTCTTATACTTCCCCAATAAATAAACTAAGATTTAATCTGTATAAAATAGATTTTAGTAGAATGTGAGGATGCATGGGAAAGTTTAAACCTTTTACTGAAGGAAACTTGAACTTCCTATGAAATGGAAACAATTTGAGAGTAGAACATTAAGCTCATTCATTGATTATATTCATTGGCCTTAAACATTTTATTTATGGACAGTCAGAAAAGAAGGGAGAGGTGCTAGACATAACCCAGCCACAGCATATAAATTTCCATTACTGATGCTAAAACCCAAGTTATTTTAAAGAGGATTGTTGCCTTTAGCTCACTTTCTGCTTTTAATAAAAATAGCATTTTCATAGAAAAAGTAATAATGGCCTCCCTTCATTCCTCCACATTTTGCATTTTGCTACAGCCTTCAGTATTGGAGTAGGCACAAGGTGCAACGTATGACTTCCTAATGATTACTTTCATTCCTAGCCATGGCAGTAAAATCCTACTTCTTTTATACATATGTATAAATGTATATGTAAAATGTACCATATATCCTTTAAGGTTAGGAGAAAATTCCATGAGTTATGTGGTGGAGATACACTACATGCACTCTGTATGTGATCCAGACATATGAAAGTCGGTGGAAAGACTATGACGTTCCTCAGGGGAGACTGGATCAGGCTCCACATGATTAAAGAAATAAGTGAAACATTTATTTAGCACTAGATGTCAGAAATACAGAAAATGTGGTCCAGTGATTATCTTCAGTTAAATTTCACATCTTTTTTGGACATCTGGCACAAAGCGTCTGAGTTCTTTGTAGTTACTGCAAGAGATTAAATGCTTGCACCTGAAGAAAAGCTATCTGATCAAAGATGAGGAGAGACAAACAGCATTGCAAGTGATACAATCCCAGCCTGACAAAAAAGGGAGCAAAAACTCCACAAGCAAGAGACTGGAAAAAATAAGAGAAAGAATCCCCCCCAAATACTCAAAGATCAATCAGTTGACAAGAATATGACTTGCAAAACACTCTGCAGGTCACAGTACAACATGTGGGTGGGAGATCTCCATTAGCATTCTGACCCAAAGCTGCTTCCAACAATCTGTAGGCTTTGCAGAGAAGGATCTTGCTGTGATGGGTGAGACAAGTATCAGTGACTATGACTGTAGGGTATATGTGGTGTATCTAACACGTTGAACTGGCTGCGAGCGTGCAGAGAAAAAAGATTCTCTAGATCTCAGGAGGCCCTTCCAACCCCAACAATTCCACACTTCTGTGACTTACAGCTCCTTCAACAAGCAGAAAATCTCTGCACTGTATCACTGAGCAGCAGCTGTCCATTCCATTGGGCCTGCCTGGAGACACGCGGCCTACATGGGGCCTGCAGTTACTAAGATTTGCTGTTGAAGAATCACCTGAGTTCCCAAAGAAATGTGCTCTGTGACCAATCTTACATTGTGCTCCTGCTGCTTAGCTGCCCAAAGCAAATCCATCTAAGTTTAAGTCAAGTCTCATTTATACCTTTCTGCTGTTGAGGTTTTCTTTGTTAGTGTTGCCAAAGTCATAGCACCATGGAGAAGCTGAGGTCAGAGAAGAGCACTGCATCTCTGGCCCAACTGCCCTGCTCAAATCTGTGTCTAGTTTGGTTTTGGGTATTACCAAGGATGGAGACTCCTCAACCTCTCTGAGCAATCTGCTTCAGTGTTTGACCACATTCACAGAAAAAAAAAAAAAAAAAAAAAAAAAATTAAGTTAATGCAATTCTTTTGTTTCAAATTGTGTCCATTGTCTCTTGCTCTGTGACTGGACGCCACTGGTTCTGTCTTTTTTACTCCCACATCAGGTACCTATGCACATCGATTAAACCCCCTTGTACCTTCAGCAGTGAAGTACTGGAACAGGTTGCCAGGGTTGCCAGGGAGGTGGTGGATGCCTTGTCCCTGGAGACCTTCAAGGTCAGGCTGGACGGGGCTCTGAGCAACCTGATCCAGCTGTAGATGCCCCTGTTCACAGCAGGGGAGTTGGACTAGATGGCCTTTAAAGGTCCCTTCCAACTCGGACGATTCTATGATTCTATGATTCTCTTCTCCAGGCTGAACAGTTCCAGTACTCTTGGACTTTCTCTGTGTGTCAGATGCTCCAAGCCCTTAATCATCATCATGTCTCATCACTTGACTCTCTCTCCAGTATCTCCATGTTTCTGTTGTACTGGGGAGCCCAGACCTGAACGCAGCAGAGCAGATGTGTCTCTGTAGGACTGAGATGAGGAGAAGGATCACCTCACCTGACCTGCTGGCAATGCTCTACCTACTGCAGTCCAGGACACTGTTGGTCTTCCTTGCTGCAAGCGCACATTTCTGGTCAGCTTGCTATCCACCAGGACCCCTCAAGTCCTTTTCTGCCCAGCTGCTTCCTAGCTGCTTGCCTCCAGCATGTACTGGTGCCTGGGGTTGTTCCTTCTCAGGAGCAGGACTTTGCATTTCCTTTGTTGAACACCATGATGTTCTTGTTGGCTCAGGTCTCCAGCCGGGTCCCTCTGGATGGCAGCACGACACCCTGGTGTATCAGCCACTTTTCTAACACCCTCTAGGATGGAGGATGAAGCCTTACTGAAAAATAAACTGTGATTGATAGCCTTTTGCTATAAATCCACTTCCCCAGATGTTTTTCTTCACAGAATCCTCTAAGGACATTAGCAAATGCTAGGGACTTAATCTGTAATTATTGAAAACTGTGTCCTGCTGTCACTTGGCTCGGAAGTCCTCTGCCACACCATCCATGTAGGAAGCAAGCTATCCGGCACCTTTCTTACCATCTCTTTTGGCCAAATAGCAAATCCTGACCCTCGCCAGTTGCAGGTACCATTCCACTCAGCTAGCACGTAGCCAGGCGGGCACTCAGGCATGCTGTAGTGATGAGGTGGGAGAGTCACTGCTTCTGTGCAAAACTAGCTCAGTTTGTGCAAACCCATTCTGGTATGTTAGCTTATGGCCTCCAAAAGTCCTAAGTCTTGTCAGCTGTGACTACTATGTTTAATACCAAGCACCCAGGAAATGCAAGATGCTTCCAGAAAAAGCCACGTGGGAGCTGGATGTCTTGGAGCTGGGGTTCAGTATTGTTCCGACTTGCATGCAAAGCTGTTAGTGTAAGCCCCAGTGTGAGCACTTGGCAGGGAAACTGTACAACAGTGGCTTGCCAGAGGCTTGTTGTCTATGCCTACATACATTTCTGTGGGGAAATTTCACACCTACTAGGCAAGCCAACATGTCCTCAGCACTTCATCTGGAACACTCCCCGCAGAGGCGCACCCATAGACTTCCTGAGCTGCTCACATCCCAGCCTTTGTCACTGGCACCCCAGATCTGGTTCTAATTCTGGGACATTCAGTGCCTTGGAGCATCATGGAGTCAGTGATCATCAAAAATGTCTTTTTGGCACTCCGTAGCAATGGGACTTATCATCAGTTTACATTATATAAGGGCTGAGCCTTGGAGCAGAAAAATCATGAAGAAACTTTTCATGGAAATGCAGTTTTCTAAGCCTTTTTCCTCTCATGTCTTCTGATTACCTTAGATTGGGAGATGCTTTACGAAAGCCAGACCATATTAATGAATGGATTTGCATGCTTAGTTTCTGTCCCTAATGATGAAAACCTAGACTTAAATTTTTCCCTGAAATGCATAAATGCTAATTACACAACAGGAATTTTGCTCAAAAGCACAGAAGGTTCTCTGCTAGGGTCATCACTTAACACTCTGCAGAAGAGAAATAAGGGACAAAGTGGGGCACACTATATAGAGAGTTTCTTTTCATCCCTATGAGGTACTGCGGCTGTTGGAGAGCAAGGAGACATCCTTTTAGGCAGTCCTCTGGAATTTCACTATCTGCTCCCTAGTGAGTCAACAAAGTCTGCAGAATGACAAGGCAGGTGTGAGCTCAGTGTAAAGGACAGCATCTTTTTACTGGGGGGAAGTGTGGAAGTAGCTTGTGCCTTGCATGATAATGCGGGACTTCTCACAGCAAGACTTGCAGCTCACTGCAAGTAACCTCTGAGATAGGGTCTTCTTTGCCTGGAAAGAAACATTTCCCGATAAGGGCTGCCTGATGTGATACATCCATGTGCTCAGATGTAGCTTACAAACAGGTGCGTGATGAATGGTGCACATGCCCGTAGTGAGCATAGCACCTATGCTCATGTAGCACGCTATGTAAACTTCTTGAGATTAAACCCTCCTAAGGTGAAATAGTGCACGGGACCATTCAAGTTAGAAACAGAAGCAGAAGTACAAGTGGCAGCAATTTTCTCTTCATCATTGGGTAGGTGCTTCCTCATCTCTTGGACCCTCTTCCATTACATTTCGTTTCGGAGTACTTGTAAAAGTTCCTCCTGTGGAATGAGACACCTTACTTGCCCTTTTGCTGCATCCACTCAGGAAACTCCAGCTTGGTTGCTGAGTCTATATAGGGGCATGGCAATGTGCACAGCAGTCACAGTTCAGGCCTCTGAGGAGCTTGCTCTTCATGACTTAAAATAGCAGTGCGGTTGAGTTTTTTACATCACATCCATGCTTTAAAATGTATGCCCCCAAAGTAACTCATGTGGCGTGTTGCTTTTGCTGATGCATTACATTTTCTTGGTAAAGTTTTCTGTGTGGATAAAACCTGTGAAGAACTGCTTGGAAGATAAGCTACAGTCTGTTCGACCAGTCTTGTGTAGCTTTCTTTCAGCATCCTAGAAAAAAAAAAAAAAAAAAAAAAACCAGCAGTAAATCTCAGGCCAAGTGTCATATGAGGTAAGAAAGTCTATCTGACATAATTTCTTTCTTAGAAACTTTCAGTGTTGAAAGTTTTCAAACTTTGGCACTTGGCCAAAATCTACAATCCCCACCACAAAATTAGAAGATATCTAAAATAGAAGTCCCTTTCCAGGAATGACACAAACAGCAAAGAACACACTGAGAGGGAAAAAAAAAAACCTCTCAGTAGAAGTGTTCAAGATAGATTAGATAGAACATTTCCCTTTTAACTTGAAGGGTACAGGGGACTGGCCATACATTTTGGTCAGTCTTAGAGAAATTACTGTTTTCTGATTATAACTCTCAGACCTGAGTTCTGGTCTTTCCACAACTGATTGTTTCCCAGAAATTACATTTTTCTTATTTCAGTTTGGTTTCTTTGATATTGAGCTGCTTGAAACAGGATTCTGAACTGAAGAAAGAACTAAAATACCTAGCTCTGAAGAAAGTACTTTTTTTTTTTTTTTTTTTTTTTTTCCCCGTCTTTTCTACAGTTACCAAAACTTAGCAGTTTACCAAAACTTCTTACACACAACATTTTCTACCCAGGCAGATACAGGAAAGTTCCAGCTGGATTGATCACTCTTGTGCTGGTTGAAATTTACAGTACCCTTTAAGGCCACTTTACATAAAATAATCTGCTGCTGCAAAAATCATGGTACAGTTTCAGTCCACATTTGCAGTCATTTGTTCTTTGCTCTCAAGGAGACAGGCTGTTTTTCTTTTCTTTGTTGAAGTTTATTATACTGTGGGCAAAACATCAAAGAGGAGAGTTGGACTGAGCTGTAGAGCAAGTCACAAGAGACACACCGTTACACTGGAACAGTCAATATTTTTCAAACTCTAAAGATAGGCAATATTCTAAATCCTTTTTTTTCCCTCCCTCTTTGCTGGATGTGCTGCTCCATACACCCTGCCTGCATCCTGGAGAAAGGTGCAAGCTCCTGTGGGGTCAGGTGCCCTCCATGGGGCCTGCAGCCCAGGATGGGGCATGTAGCAGCATCCTTGGGGCAGGAGCAGCAGCTGGGGTGGAGACATCCAAAATTGCTGTTGGAGGCAGGCTCACCTGGGACTGCATTTGGAAACAGTTGTCAGCACACTCTGTGCTGCAAGAAGAGTGGAAAATTCATCCAGGCTGACAGTAGCTAGTGATGATACCATAATCAAAGAAATTTATTGTGTTTTACAGCGATTAAAATTTTGTCTTATGTAGAGATGGGAAGAGGGCAGAGAAGGCTCAGGGGGGACCTCATCAACGTGTATGAATATCTGGAGAGGGGGTGCAAAGAGTATAGAGCCAGGCTCTTCTCATTGGTGCTCAGTGCCAGGAAGAGGGCACAATACTGGCACACACAGGAGGTTCCCCCAAACACCAGGAGCGCTGTGCTGTGCGGGTGGCTGAGCGCTGGCACAGGCTGCCCAGAGGCTGTGGAGTCTCCTCCCTGGAGATCTCCAAAAGCCGCCTGGACATGGGCCTGGGCACCCTGCTCTGGCTGTCCCTGCTGGAGCAGGGGCTGGGCCAGATGGGCCCAGGGGGCCCTGCCAACCTCAGCCATGCTGGGATAGTGTGATTTTTTTTCAGGGGTATAATGTAGCTGTTTGGCAATGGAAGGCAAGGGCACAATGAGAAGGGAGTCATCATCTGAAGTTGTTGATGGCTGTCGCTCTGTGAAAACAGCACTGCCTTACAGACCATGGTACAACTTCAGCCTGTGTGCGTGTTCGCAAGCCGTTTCAGTCCTGATGAGAGTGTGGTGTTCAAGGATCTCTTTTGATAATGGGATAGGCAAGTTTAAACCCCTTATGTGACAGGAGGACTGAAACACCAGTCACTTAGGAGAAAGATATTATCACAAGAGAGTTGCACGAAAAGGTAAAAGGTAAGGACTTCTCCTTAAACCTTGTTTTTGCTGAAATTCTTCCCCCTCCAGCTACAGGCTTTGTTTGTGTATGTTACCAGCACAATGGCTTGAGCTAGAAGGTCACTTGTCTCCCTTTGGATTTACATGACATTATAGCTAAAGCCAGCAGGCTGGAAAATGGAAAGCTTTCCAGGCCTGCCTCATCTCCCATTAAAGCCAACCCAGGGAGCCATGCAGCCTCTTCACTGAATGCGGTGAACAGAGTTTCACTGAATCCTGTGGCAGCTTGCTACCCTTTAACATGTACAAGTGTATGTCTGAAGTGCGTCACCATGAGCCTACCGAACCACTGCTGCAGGAATTCTGCTCCCTTCTGCCTGGCACACTTCGGGGCAGAGCCAGGGGCTCAGGGCTCTCTCTTGTTATCATCCAGCTTTCGCAGGGCATCTTCTCCCACCTCATCTGCTCATGTCTCTGGGAGAGCCATGGCTGGCAGCCAGCAGGCACCATCAGAGCAGTCACCACCTTAGTGGCAGCTGCTGGGTACAAACAAAGCATAAAGGTTGAAGAAGTGCTGTAGTGGAAGAGCGGGATGGATGCTCAGCTGATGTGAGCTGGCAGAGCTTGGCCGAAGCCAGGAGAGCTGCGCTAAAGCGTCAGACCTTGAGGGAAGCAGTTGATGTGATCTGGGAAGATACTCGTCGCTCAGCCAGCCTGAAGAGCAAACTGCACTCACATCTATTTGAGGAAAATGCCATTTAGGCTGTCATTGAGAACACTGAGAACATTTGGTTGCCATAATACAAGCATTTTTCAGTGATGACCATACAGCCAACATTTCATCCAAGAAAGCAGCATTCCCGTGGTACCAAGGGGACTTGTTTAGCACAAAGGGTTAAAGATGCTATGGTTAGAGCAGGAAATGTTGCCTATAATTAAGGAAACATAATGCTTTCTTTTGAAAGACCTTTTCAGTTGTCAGATTTTAAAAATTAGGTTGAAATTCTCTGTGTTGGTTGCTTATTTTCTGCTGAGCTCTCTGGGAAAGGTTTAACCAGAAGTTGTTAAATCCTTTCTAAAAGATCAATTAGGAAAAGCTGCACTGCTTTGCTTGTAGGGAAAGAAACAATCCTGCAACTACATGACTAAGCAGCTGGATGTTTTGCAAGGGAAAGGCAGGTACCTAACACAAGAAATGAGTTGGCTAATGCTGACAACGGCAAAGTTTAAAAAAGGGATGAGGAATACAAAAAGAAGCAAGGATGAAACACCAGCAAGACTTGTTGAGGCTGAAAACATTGCAGAGGGGAGACTGGGACAGCATTAAACAAACATAGAGAAAAAAAAAGATGGAGAGAAAATGGATATTTTGAGCCAGGATGCCATGAGGCTGGGAATTAGATGGCAAAAGCTGTGAGTGGGATGAGGAAGTGTGCCTGTGCGTGTGTGCATGCACATGCACAAACGAGTGCATACAAGCAGCCCAGCCCTTGCAGAGCTGAAGAAGAAAAGGTAATGAACTGGGGGAGAGAGAAACAGTATCCTGGAGGGAACAAAAAAATGTTGTGAATCTTCTCTTTCGATAATGTTGTACATGCACAAGCTTAGACGCTTAGTTTTCAGCTTTTTGCTGATGAAAAGTTTGTTTAGGGAAAGTCTGAAGAGAAGCAGTTAAAGGATAAGGACACTTACTCATCTGATTTAGCCAGTTTGTATCGTATCCATTCACTGTTCCTAAAACTGTATAGGAGCATGACCTGATTTTACCTTTTGTTCTTCTGTTGCAATCGGAAGGACCTGGAGCCAACACTGCTATTCATATGTACCAAATCAAGAAGCTCTGTTTATGCTGAGGCATACAAGCTGTGCATCTTCCTAAAAACCCCAATTTGCCTGGCTCTGGATTTTAAACTATCAACTGGCACTCACGGTTTAAATGCACTCAGCACTTCAGCGAGGCATCAAGGACGGAGCACGTAGGTAAGGCTGCATCCTGCAGAGGAACTTCCGTTTAAAAGCTCACAAAGTTCTTTGCCGAACAGCAGAATGCCAGAAATGCCCTGTGGGCCACACCAGCGAGCCATCTAGCCACTGCTTCGTACCTGATGGTGGCAAGAGGAGACCCTACTTCGGAGGAAGTATGAGGCTGGTTGTTTTTGTGCAGCCATTTCCCTTAGCACTCAGCATCCACCGCTGTTGGATGAGAGGTACCAGAGCATCTTTTAGCGTACAGACCCATCACTCATTAATCAGTCTAATCCCTTTTGAACATGCTAATACTGTCTGTCTCCACAAACTGCTGTGACAGCAAGCTACTTCAGCAAGAGATTCACTGCTCACTGTGTAAAGTACTTTATTTTCTGCTTTAACCTGATCTTTTGCTACTTGCCTCAGATGTTCCTAGATCCCATACCAGCATCTGGGAAACAAGGTGCAGGTTTAGTTTAACCAGCACACCACCACTTTGTAAATCATGATTACACTGCTCCATTGCCTCTTCAGAGCAGACTCCCAGTGTTTTCCGTCTGTGAGACAGCAGCTTCAACCCCTTCACTTTTTGCTGCCCTTTAACTCTACTACAAAAACACACCTTTTTTTTTTTTTTTTTTTTTTAATGTAGCAGCAATGTTACACCCCCTGCCCCGTTTCTAATAACTTTCTTACGAGCTCCAACATTTTATTGACTTTTGCTTGCCATCACATACTGAGCCGATGATTTCAGAGAGCCATCAGCAATGGCTCCAGGATGTCTTTCCAAGTTTGGTATAGATCATTTTTTCCTAGATGCTTTGCCCTGTGTTTATCTATATTAAAGTTCATCTGTCACCGTTGTGCCAGCTCAGATTGGTGAAGTCTTCATGGCCTGCACAGAATGTGACAGTCTGAACGAACTTGGTGTCATCTGCAAACTCTGCAGCGTCAGTGACTCCATTTCTTCAGCTGCCCTTTTAAATGAGTTGTCTTGGTTAACATCCATATCTCCCTAGGATAAAGAGATCTCTCCAAAATCCCCTTGAGGTCTGAAAGCTAGTTTCTTTTTGTCTAACCTAGTAGAGCTCCATGGCTTCTAATCATGTGTGATTTACAGAGGTCCATAAAGCCAACTGAGTCCTGTAAGGAGAAGAGGGAAGGACGCTGTTGCCATCTGCCTCTCAGCTCCTCAGAAAGGGGACTTTGCTTTGTATTAGCTACAAGGATTGTTCCTGAAAAGCATTAAATGTATAATGTGAAGAAATAAGGAGCAGAGCACGGCACTAAGATGCTGCTATGCCTGCTTGCAGCAAAAAAGATGAAGATGTGGCCCCTGTCCATTCAGATGTCTTACTGAAGTTATAAGGAGTACTCCTAACTGCACTCCTGGCAGCCTTGTTTATTTAGAAATCAGGGTTATTTTGGAGCCCTGAAGAGGGAGCGGTGAAGGATTTCCCTATAGCCAGCGTGCAGACGGTGAAGGGCTTTCTGTGCCTGTAGCTCCATCTACTGGTGCTAACTGGTTTGACCTCCACGTGTGGGTGGAGATTGTTCTCCTTGGAGGTCTTTCTTTTAATGATAAAAAATTACGAGGTTCAGGAAGGAGGTAAATTCACCGTTGACAACTTCTCCTGGTACTCTTACAGCCAGCAGAGGCACTCAGGTCTCTGAAGCACCCAGCTTGGTGGTACCAAGCGTTGGTATTGTAGTAGATCCTCATCTTGGGAGTTTGATGTGGCATTGCACCTCACGCCTTGTCCAACACGGCCAACCCCACCCCCAGCTCACGAGTCAGGTCCCTTAAAACAATGAAACCCCTCAAGTGCTGGATGCTAAACTTGGGGCCTTCGTGCTTTCTAAGCCTGCCAAGGCCACAAGGGCTATTTTTCCTTTAATGGCAGCTGCTATTCCAGCAATAACTTATCCCAGCAGCAGGATCCTTAGGAGAAAAAGCAAATGACACAAGGCCAAGGAATTTGTAACACCATCTATTTCAAAGGTCAGCTCTATTTAGTGCTGAGGGAAAATTCTGTTCTTATTTCCATCAGCGAAATTCCTTGCTGGCGACTGGACCTCAAAAGAAGCTGCATTTATATAACTAAAAGCAAAATCTGGCCTCTTGTTCATCACAAAATTTCTCTCTGGGGTATCTCTCTTTCTGTTTTGTTTGTTTGTTTGTTTGTTTGTTTTTCCTAAGAACATTTGCTCCAGCTAAGACTCAGACTTGTTGTCTGACAAATTCATTATTGGGTATATTTACTTTTTATTTTAAGTCGGTGACTGAACCTTGGGCTTTGGCCCATGAACAGCTGTCCCTGCCATGGGTCAGGTCAGCCATGTCTCAGCACTCAGGTGACCCCTCTGTCCCTCTCCTCCCTTCTGACCTCCAGCTTCTCCAGGGCACATGCCAATTGGAGCCAGGGAACAGAGAGAATGAAGAGAAACTCCTGTCCTTCCAAACCTCAGAGCTGGTACTGAGTTGGGAAGTGAGCTTGGGAAGCGGAGAACACTTCCCCTTCCTGTATTTTGAGTTAAAGCATCAGGTGATGACTGACCCTGCCTCTTACTCAAACAGCCCAAGGCTCTAAGCTGGCCCTACAGGTTCCCCAGGGCGTCACATCCCAGGCCAAGATATTTCCAGTTTGCAAAACAGGCGTACTAAGGAGTACAGACCTCGATATAATGTCAGATTTCATACATGGGACAAATGTAGCGATGTGGGAAGGTCTTAGCCCTCCTTTTACAATCAGTGGGCCTCCCACACAATTCCTCCATTTGCCCCAACTTTTTGTGCTATTTTGGTGGAACCATCTTAAGCCCATCTGTGCCCTTTTGTACATGTGCTCCCCAACAGTGGATTACATCCAAATACACTGCATTGGTTTCTGGGTTGTCTAGCTTGTCCAGATCATGCTGCAGCTCCCTGCTTGTCTGACTGCCTGGCTTTCTTTCCAAAAGCACGGAAGAGGCAGGGAGAAGAGGAGATGCCTGTTCAGGTCTCACCATCACGTAGAACTGTGACATTGCTGGGGTGTTCACCTGGGCCCAGGAGACTGAAAATACCTCCAGGTTATAGAATCATAGAATCGTTCAAGTTGGAAGGGACCTTTGAAGGCCATCTAGTCCAACTCCCCTGCAGTGAACAGGGTCAGCTACAGCTGGATCAGGTTGCTCAGAGCCCTGTCCAGCCTGACCTTGAAGGTCACCAGGGACAGAGCATCCACCACCTCTCTGGGCAACTTGTGCCAGTGCTTCAGCACCCTTACTGTAAAAAACTTTTTCCTTATATCCAGTCTAAACCTCCCCTGTCTGTCTGAAACCATTTCCTCTAGTCCTATCACAACAGACCCTGCTAAAGAGTCTGTCCCCTTCTTTCTGGTAGCCCCCCGCTTAAGATATTTTTGAGAATTATGATTCTATGATTCTATACTGAAAGGCCGCTATCAGGTCTCCCCAGAGCCTTCTCTTCTCCACGCTGAACAGCCCTAACTGTACAGTAAAGAGAGTGTTCTTTCAGTGTGCTTTCCACTGGAAAAGTATTTGCAAAGAAAAATGGCTATAGTCCTTGTATGGGGAAAAAAAAAAAAAAAGAGGTAGCAAAGTGTTTGTTACAAGAAAACACTTTTTGCCTCATTAGTTTGTCTCATAAAGCTTATTGAACCTAAAACAACACCTGCAACAAAGTAAGAGTAAAACCTAATAATTCCTGGGCACTGTGAGCAGAACTGTTCAAGCGTGTAATCAGATCACTATGAAGGCCCGGCCGCTTTGTACAGGGAAATGGGGCAGCGTGAGGTCCTGGCTCTGCAGTAAGAGCAGTGCAGCAGGATCCTTTGCTTTGCAAGGAACCCCACTGGGCTTGTTCTCATCTGTCGGCTATTTTTCCACACTACTGGCCCAGCGATATGGGTCACACTTTGCTGAGAAGACCAGGAAACGTGTGTGGACGAGATTAAAAGCTCCAGTAACTCTTTAAAGATTACTAGTAGTGCTGCAATCAAGTATGGGTCCAGAGGGCCCAGTCCTTGGACAAGAGCCTCTCTGGAGCGAGGCACTGCAAGTTTGATAGCTGCGATTTGTTCACAGCCTCCAGAATCCTTATAGATAATTGCAATAACCACAGCAAGGAAGGTGTTAAAAACACACCTGTCCACAGCCTGATGACTTGGTCAGTGTGCTTCCTGAAAGGCAGCTTGACAAGTTAGTTGCCAAAACGTAGCTCAGGTTTCTGACCTGAAAGGTGCTGTGCCCAGGCAGGCTGGATGCGGGTAGCATTTTGAAATGCCACGGATGCAGGGCTTAGACTTTGCATAGGAGGAAGCAGCTGAAAGCTGCAGATTCCTGAGGACCTGCTTCCTCTCCTAAGATGCAGGGAGTGGCCTGACAGCTCAAACAGGAACTCTGTGCAGTCTATTCACAGTTGGATGACCAAAAGTTAGGGACAGAACACCCAGAAACTAGCGTCGGATCTCGGCACAGCCAGTTTGGCATGTTGAGCCTCCCGTTGACTCACAATCCTTCACAAGCAATCATTCTGCCTGTTAACCCGTGTAACTAATTGCCAGACTTAAGACTACCGTGACAGGGACAGAAATGAGCAAGGCCACGTGCAGCCCATACGGCACCGCCACCCGCCCGCAGCCAGGTTCCTCCTCCTGCTCCACCACCGGTCTCCGCATGAGGCCTTCAGTGAACAAGCTGCTTGGTGTCCCGGTGTCGGAGTGTCCCATCTGTGGAAGAACAGCACTTCTCTGCCCAGGAGCACCTCGGGTAGAACCGCAGTCAATTCTGGGTTGCTTGGGGTAGAAGAGGGGCTACATCAGCACTGTAATGGACCAGATTTGTCTTTCCTTCTAACAGTTTTGAGTGCCGACAAAGACCAACGTGTCATGAGCAATTGTCCAAAATGCAGATTAGAAAAAAATACAACACACTCTCACAAGTTTTCCTTTCTGTAAGACTGCAAAGCCCAATTTACATTTGCGTCTCAGTTTCAGAATTTGTGGTTCACCATTACCCTCAGACAAGACCCACGAAGCCCTTCTGTACAATCCCATCAGCAATGGAGTGTGAAATGCATCGGGATGCTGGTGTTCAAAGACCAGTTTCACAGAATATAGATAAAAGTGGAGCAAACCAGCTCTCAGAGAGGTTTAAACCCTTCTCACATTATTATTACTATTTGAAACTCAGATAGGAAAATTATGCATGTCAACATTTTTTAAACTTTGATTACAGGAAGTGCAGTGGGAGTCAGCACTCGGAGATGTTTTTGAAAGTTAAGAAGACATTGGCCTAGCGATTTTTCAGTGCTTTTTCTTTAACTTTTTAGGAAGGGTACAGATTTCCGATTTACAGATAGAGATTATATCTCTATCTGGTTCCGTCTCTCTCACTTTGACAGATGCTTTACAGCTGTGCTTTAAAGCTGTGTTTTATAGCAGCATAACTTTACTCCCTGCATGGGTTACAACCAGTAGAGACAGTCCGATCCTGCACATACCAACAGTCACTGCAGGAGCTGTGCCACCGCCAGTTATTCCCAGATACTCAGCAAGATAAAAATAGAGTCAGGACTTTCTATGAAGTGTTTTCTGTGTATCATTTTCTATGTTCCAACCAAGGTTTTGCTATCTAAACTATGTCCTTCCATTTCTCTTTAGCAATAGCCACCAAACTATCACTTCTCCCTGCACCCTTTGAAGAGAATGCTCCTCAAAGAGAGCTCATTCACCAGCAGCCACTAGACACTGGTATCCAAAACATTTTCTGATTCTAAGAGAGTAGGCACCACTCCTGCACTGTAGCTTCACATCAGACAGAGACATCTGATGAAAAAACATCATTTGGCATCTGTGGTCTCGTCTCATTCCTTTCACCTTAAATTCACTGTGACAGTTTACATCCCTGTCTCCCCACTGCTCTAAGGTTGCGTTCTTCAGCATCATCAATCGGAGGCTTGAAGGCATTTTTGTACACTTAATTCAGGAGAAAAGAGTGAGATGAATCAGAACCAGCTTGCACATTTCACCTGTAGTAACTACCACAGGGATTTTGTTATTCCCCTATCAGTATTTGCATAAAGGCATTCCAGCATGCACACACCCTCTGTGAGTCACACCTCTCCTTTTAGCTCTCTGTGTAAAGTAATACAAAGTTAATTACTGGGTTGTGGGATTTTTTTTTTCTTTTTTTGGTGCGTGTCTTTTTTTGAAAGAATGCAACTGCTTCCTTGTTCTGGTGTGTCCTTCCTTAGACCTTCCTCAAAGACCAGTAAAACTCCTTGCATACCAGCAGATCATTTCTGCCCTTTTTACCTATGAAAGCCATCTCTTCATTAATATAGCTTTTACCTTTATTTCTTCTCTGCCCTTTGTCTTTGATAGTTAAGAGGGAAAGTTTAGACTTTCCTCACTACGCAAATAAAGTTTCCATGGAATACTAACTGGACTCTAACTACACTGAGCTTCTGCAAGTAGCATAAGAGATTTAAACAGCACTCCCTAGTCATCATCTTTACACCTCAGAGGTTAGACACAAAGACCAACTACCCTTGGACACCTTCTAATTGACACCACGTGCGAGATTCCTCCTCTGTCAGTTTAAAGAGGCAAAAAGTTAAGACCTTTTCCTCATCACCCCAGCTGGCTGCAGAGGCTGTAGCTATGGCATGCATACTCTGCGGTGTGCAGCGCACATCTTGGTTCCAGGGTGAAGGAGTAACCGCACCGAAGTGCAGCGCCCACTCACAACGGTGTTGTAGCTGACCTTGCTCCTATCCTCACTAACATTCGTGCAAACCACTATACAGAACTCACACAACTGAAACTGTGCCTCCTCAAGAAATCTCAGCCTTAATTTTGTATCTCCTAGCATCAGGTTAGAGTTGCAAAGTCATTTTTTGATACTTTCCAAACAGAGGATTAATAACCAGACTGCTGCCATAAACAAGTAACTTTAATTTAATGCTGCTTAGCATAAGTCTGTTAAACATTTTCATCCATATACTCCAGTGTAAAGGTATCTTATACAATATGAAGTATTTTTTAAAGTATATGGTTATAGATAAAACATTCATAAAACAACTTTCAATGCAAGTAAAGGATTAGGGAAAAAAAAAAAAAAATCAGGCAGAGTACAAAATCTTTGGAATATAAAAATTTCAGAGACCAAGATATACAAAAACATCCCATTGCAGTAATTCAGGACTGAGTGGTTCCAGTCGGAAGGGCTGCCACTCGCTGCTGCGGCATTGATACAAACCTTGACCCTGGGTCAGCAGGGACCGAAGGGCTCCAGTGAGGGTAGACGGCTCTCTGAGATCCTTGCTCCTGACAGATCTGGCAAAGAACCCTTCACAGCAGACACTCGTGTTGGCTCAAGGAGAATGAGTGGACCTGGGAATGAGGGAAGTCCTGTCTTCCCCTACCCAACCACTGCTGCTCTCTGTAGCATCGTAAGGTGCAGTCTCTGCAGACTTGTAAGGTGCACTGGTGAGATGCAGTGAGTAACTTGTTCTGTCAATGACATGGAACCTTTACGCTCCCAGATTATCAGTTTGGCACTATTGTCAGGAGCTGTTAAGGAGCAGACAGCAATGCTATCATTTAGTGAAGTTAATTCTGCATTTATAATATTGTGTGCCATTATACAACTGGGATATTCAAAAGAGGCTCAATTAAACTTCATTCCTGCCAAAAGCCAGCTCCATAATGGGCGGACTGCCTTGCATTCCACTGCTTTTAGCAAGACGTTGCATAGGCATCTGTCCAAATAAAAACACCTTTACAACACTGCAGGCGTAGGATGTAACAAATACCACACTGCAAGAACTGAGGTCAGACAATATTCACGATTTGGTAACATTTCATTCAAATGATGTTGACTCACGTAATAAGTAACAAATGCAGCACTTGAAGCAACAAAAACAAAGCTGTACTTCAACTGAGCAAAACAGTGCAAAAATTCCTTTTAAAACTACACCACCTATACACACACACGGATGCACTGTTTTGCAGTATAAATAGATCCGAACTAATCTGCTAAAACTAATGAACTACTTACTGCCGGACGGTCCCAGACAGTTTCCATCTACAGAAGAATACAGAGTAAGCTTTAAGGATCAGATCATCATGGCTGAATATGGTTGTAAAATAACACCAAAAGATTGCACTGGATGGAGATTTAAAATATTTTCTCTGTACAAAGGTAATAATATATATTAAGCTGACATCATCACCGAGTCAGCCTGGACTCTGATCATGCAAGAAGCAGCACACACAAGACCAATGACTCCGCAAAGAGCTCTGCCTGTGTGGAACACACTGTAACGCTGCAAAAACACTCAGAGCCCAATCCCAACACTTAACAAGGGGGTAGCTTTATAGCTGCCTATGCAGGTAACACGTCAGTTCAGTTTCCATTTTCTTCCTGTTCTTCTGGTTTAGCACTAGAATTCTATTATCTGCTGTGACATCTGTTTATCTCTGAACTCTGTAATACTATTAAATGAATGATGTTTCTAATGAGTACCCAATGAAAATAAAAAAGGAAGAGACAGAAACTTATCTTCTGTTAAAGAAATCCTGATTAGGGGTTACTTGCAAATAACAGCAAATAATTTTCAGCACTTGAAAACAGATTTTAAGCAAAAAGTCTTTTTGCAATTACAGTAAAACAGACAAGTAGTAATTAATTTGATCTGAAGTGGGACACTCGGGCATGAAAGTCTCTTCATCTGCTATAGCTTCCATCTCCTTAACGCCAAGGCTGTGCTGCAACCATAGCAAACCGCTGTTGCAAAGGCAAAAATCTAAAAGAGGAGCAAGGAGGAAAAAAAAAAAAAAAAAAAAAAAAAAAAAAGTGAATCCCACATTATATTGCTCTACATTTGTTTTCTTCTATTTTAAATGAGTATAGCAACACCAATGATTCAAAAGGCATCTCCTCCATGAACTTCTCTCATTAGCCTCTGTTTTAACTCCCTATTATTGTTTTTAACTTAGTTGCTAGGTCCTGAAGATATTTTTGAAATAGGATATAAATATTTTCACAGGTTATGATACAAAATAATTGTGTACTTACAGCTTATGTTTCAGTTTTCGCTTATCTAGACTGATAATGTAAGATTAGTGTTTGATTAAAAGGCACTCCAATGAGTGCCTTTACCAGCAAACAATTAAGAAGACACCCCTCTAAACAGCAGAGCCCTTTACTTGCAGAAATATAGGAACAGGTTCAAATCTGGCCTCCTTAGCCAGATAAACAGATATTAGAACAGATTCTTGAGAAATGACAGGAAGCTGCTATTGCTCAAGAACGAAACTGAACAGATATGAACAGAAGATTGTGCCATGGCAAATGTGAATACGTAATATAAACAAGAAGGAAGAAATCAGAAACTGAGTTGTTAAAAAAGTGCTTTATATCGTCCAGTACTGATGATGGACACTTCCTCTTAGAACACACAGATCTGCCCAGAGAGGTGGTGGATGCCCCGTCCCTGGAGACATCCAAGGTCAGGCTGGACAGGGCTCTGAGCAACCTGATCCAGCTGTAGCTGTCCCTGTTCACTGCAGGGGAGTTGGACTAGGTGGCCTTTAAAGGTCCCTTCCAACTCAAACAATTCTATGACTCTATTCAATCACAGGATAACAACCTCGCTTTCCATACAAGTGTTGATTTGACAAATCAAGTTTTGAATAGATGCTACATCCTAGAACTGTCACTCATAAAAGCAACACATACATTTTTAATCACAGTATACATATTTAAAAAGTAATTTTAAAATAAAAAATGTTAGCAACATTCTTTTCTATTTTTTTTTCCCTCATGTAGATCGTAGGACTGTTTTAATGAAATGTTTCAAAGGTGTATGCCTTGACTTTCTAATTAGATACTTCTGGAAAAAAACATGAAGACACCAAAGACTACATCATCCGATTCACCATTTCCCAGCATCTCTTAATTAAAAATTACTAAGGTAAGGGTCATGAAAAATTGAATTCTCCTTAGCAAAAATATCATGGAAGGGGTAAATGTTTCCTTGTAGCCCTCAGTATTCTGTTAGAGAAGATGACTCAAGAAAAATATTTTACCATACATTCAGGAGGATTTGAACACACTGAAATGATTACTGAAGAGCTATGCTGAAGCATAGAATGGAGATACATAATTAATATAAAGCTCTCCCTCAGCTGAGACGCAGCTGTGAGACACCACCTGTCTGCATGCCCTGGCCATACAGGAATCAGATGTGCTCGAGTGTGTTACTGGCCAGCAGGCAGCGGGGAGGAACTCTGGAACTGGAGAATGACACGCTCAACTCACTCCCTGCAGAGCTTGGCTTGCCAAAGTAAAAGGCCTTTCTTTTCTACCCTACTCTCACACCTCAGGTTCATCTGTTTTTATCCTAAGATGAGCTGAAGACATTTACTGTGTAAAATCTGCAGTTATGTAATTCTGAGGACAACAGATACCCACAGAGCATTTTACAAACTCCATAAATATAAAAAGAGAGCAGTAGTTTCATTTCTTTAGCTTAGACCTACTGGCACACCTCTACTTGCCATTCAGGAGTCCATCCAGGGAGAAAGCTAAAGCCCGGTGTATTTCCTGACTCAGCTATGCACACCCACATCACCAGATGCAGTGATTCAGCCATGATGCAATCACAGTGATAAAAAGGCCCGAGCTTAGTCGATCGATGAAAACTCTCTAATTCTTTCCATAGGAGACTGCACACCCTTGCAGCTAACTTCTATGCCTGGCATGAGAAAGGACATATCTAGAGCTTCAAAAGGAGCTAGTCTAAGATGGCGTGTTCAGGAGTATCTAAATGGTATCAAAAACCCCAAGTAATTGCAAGTTTGAGCACAGGCTTGAAATTCACACCTGATGCTTTGATGAAGGCTCAGTTTTCATCTTTTTCTTCTATTCCAATACCCAGCATTGCTTTTACAAAATATCTGCTCTAGGAATTATAAGCTGTAGCGATCATATATTTAAAACGTTCCTGTGAAAAGTACCCTCTGAACATCTATCACATTAGCTTTCGGTAACAGATTACTGCAATAATTTTTTGCATGCCACTGTGAGAATATTTGCTGCTCTTCAGACAATCACTTCTCCCATGACCCCTCTTTCTATTCCAGCTAGCTACTAAGTGCCCAAGTTGAATGATTTTCTACAAGAGCTTACAACAGACTTCCAGATACAATGAAATACATACCGAGGCTGCTATGCTTATGTTGTATTCATGATCACCCAGAATCGTCTCTTGTGTGGTGGAATTTAATCTGCGGGGGAAGTGATGCAGAGATGTAGTTGCTGCTTGCAGTAGAAATGCTCCAAAATAAAAGACAAAAGTAGCCCCATGGAAAAGAAAGTCCTGAAAAGCAAGTAACAGATCCAGGTTGGGCTGTTATATATACTTAATTCTTCTAGCCTCAGTATAAATGTAATCCAACACCGAAACACGAAACGAGCACTGATAACATTAATTGTTCATAAGTAATGTTTAAACACAACATGTTTTCACAACTGCCTGCAATTACAAGCAACTCACCAACGTAATTAGCAATAAAGGGCAGGCCTCCCTCTTCCCAGACCCAACATTCCTTCAAATTAAGAGGCACATGCTCATCTCTATGTACATATGCTGACCTTTTGGGTCACTTTAAGGCTACTGGCATTTACAGAACTCTCCCTCAGTAAGGCTTAGATCAAGAATAAAGGACATACGGGCCAGCTCTATCACAATTCAAACAGCACTATACATTCTTGCAGTCCCCAAAATCCCTTCTCAGCTATAACCCAAAGTGCAAAAGTTCCCCCTTTCACGCTTAAAATTTTGCTTCTGGAAACGTCCAGAAACACACCAGCCTTGTCACAGTTGAAATTTACTTCTAAGCATTGAGTTCAAGAAGCGAGGCCCTTCCTCAGCTCTCTCTGACTTGGTTCTATGCAAAATACAGCGATTTGGAGGCACTCTGTTGTACTGCTGAATGAAATGACTGAGACTTGAGAGGACAGGAGTTAGGATTTGCTTTATATTTGTATCTCTTCTGGCCCTCTCTAGGCAATTCCTTGCTCCACGGTGTACGCTAGCTAAATACACAGTTGGATTCTATTACGCATGAAAAAGCAGCTTTGGTGCCTAAATCCTTCTGTGAGTTGCATTTCAGAGTGTTCCATGCAGCAAGACCCAAGACATGCTGCAGTACAGTTTTACAATGTCTAAAATACTCTTCCGTCATATCCCTCTGTTGATTTTGCAAAGCAGACATTTGCAGTGCACTCAGTTCCTGCGTCCAGTTCCACCACATGCTTTGTGCACGTACATACGCAGGTCTGCAAAAGCCAGACACATTTTAAATACTGTACACAAGTATAGGTATGCCTGCTGATGACTGCTCATGATAAATGGTCTAAATCTCAAGCACTGATGAATTCATTATGCACTTGTAATTCACGAGTGCAATGGTCAACCGGTATGTCCAGAGCAAGAAAGCAGGAAGCATCCCATATGACTCGTCACAACAGCACACGTGCACCCGAAATTACTGTGTAATACCCTTACCCACTGACTAGGGGACACCAAGGTAGGAATGCACTACATCTTCCTATTTAGGGAACATTTCTCCGTTTAGATATTTGGTTCTTCATAGGTGTAAGATCTTCTTGTTGCAAGAATTTCCTCTTCAAATTTATCGGTTGTTCCATACTTGATAGCAGCCAAAGCTACTTAAATTGCACACTAGTAAGTTTTTGTAAGTTGTAAGGTGCTACTAAGTTCTGAATTCCACTTAGACCAGGAAACAATTTTCTCTTAATTAAGAATCATTTGAGGCTAAGTGATAACAATTATTAAGAAAAGCAGTATCCTCCAATTACTATGAATCCAAGTTTTGGCAAAATAGCTGAAGTAATTCCCAACTTCTGGCCTTCCATCCTGGCTGCTTTGTTGTTGTTTTTATTTTTGTTTTCAAACAATTACTTCCTTTTGGAGTGTGACTAGGAGACTCCACTGCCATTCACAGAACTCAGAGAAGGTAAGAGGGCAGCGGGTGGCTTCATGACCTAGCTGGATGGCCTTCACGCTCTAGGCCTGCCGGGTCTCAAGCTTTTGGCAAGAGACACATTCCCGCAGTCTCCAGGTCTACTGTGGCACCTGTTACCTCACACAAAAAACAGTAGGAACCAGCAGCTGTCTGTGCATGAGAGTGCTGGAGGACCAGAGAACTGCTGCAACTGGGGGGGCCACTTCTCCTTTCCAGAAGCACCTGTCACGCTGCCACCTGTGCACACACTGTCAGAACATGTAGGTGTGTGCCCGTGTGGCAAATACCAGAGCCCACCACAGCCTGACACACCAGCTTCACAGCACAGGATTCCAGCAACTCAAAGTTCTGAACAAACCCACAGATAACCAAGGACATCCATCATCAGGCTCCTAAAAAATCAAGCACACATCTACTTAGTGTTGCTGGCTGTGCATATCCGGCACACAGCTCACGATGGAGCACAAATAACTCCCTGAGGAAGACAGTGCTGACTGCATACAGGAGAAGTATTTTCAGAAGACAAACTCCTTCATTTCCTCCATTCTCCTGCCGAACCCTCTAATTTCCTTCTCCTGGCAGCAACTACAGTGAAGCTGTATGGCATCAGTAAGGTTTCACATTCATATGGTTATGGTTTCTATAACCAAGAAAGCCAAGATGTTATTGCTGAAGGGATTTTTTTAATAAATTGTTAACGTGCTGCCTAACTCTCCATTACCTTAACACTTGTATAATCACTTAAACCTCAAACAAAAGATACACAAAACAGTACCAGATCTGCATGGTGTGTCAGTTCGCATCTAATTTTGTAAACGAGTGTGTTGTGGGTCAGGTCCTAAAGAACAGTACTTGTCACAGCATCTGGTTCAATGAACAGCCATGTACGGAGGTCCATATTTTCTCCCATTTTTTGAGCTCAAAGGAGCTACTTATGTCGCAAGGTATTACTGAATGCACGTCCATCAGAACCCCATGCTACGTTTCAAATTCACAATCAAACTCCTGGAGTCTGAGACCACTTTTGTTCACGAATCTATATATGATGCACTAGTACTCCAACATAAGAAAACTGTGACTATTCCCATTTTTTTTATGTAATTTCATGACGTGTTACTTCTGAGTTCTATTGCAAATTTAATTTCTGAAGTAGCAAAAATGCATATTTACATAAATACATGTCAACATAAAAAAACAGGCATAGCTTTTATTAAAGTTTTAGAATTTCTAGTAATTATGTTTTTGAAACAGAAAGTAAAAATCCTTGTGAAGCGCTACTCAAGAGTTTAGACCCAACAAGTCACAGAACATTTGTGTACCTTAGAACAGTGATCAAATGACATATCTAGTGTCATTTTTGCTGAAGACAAGAAGAGGATGGATTTCAGCTACTATGCTAGGGATAAAAGGATTCACACTACATTTATTTCAGATATTGAGTTAGTTACGATGATAGCCTTCTGGAGTAAGTTAGAGTCCCACAGACACAGCGTTTACACAAATCATCCAGCTATTTCCTGACACAGAAAGATGCTCTGCTATTTATCACATACAAGGGGAGAAAATTAACAGCACAACCAAGCACTGTCAATACCAAGAAGCCAATGTATAAGACGCAATATTGTTTTAAGATTAGGATTTTCAAGGTATAAAAGACTATGCCCTCATCCAGCAACTCTTACAGAGATTCAGGACTGTAAATTGGCAAAGAGTTTCAATGAAACCCAAGACACTATTCATTTACTGAGGTGATGCACATGCTGAAGGGCTCTGTTGCATCATAGCTTGTGAGGATGTCACAGCACAAACCCCTGTAAAGCTCTCTGTAATTGTAGCTCATTATTAGCTTAGTTACTGCCTGTATTGTGAGACAGTATGTATGTCTGCTTTAACAGAATCCTGTTTAATAGAATCCAGTTTGCTACCATTGATGGGGTTTGAAGCCGTCAGCCTCAAACTCCTGAAGCTCTGTGACTTTCCTTTAAGGAACATTTGTCTCAAGGGGATGCCTGTGACCTACCAGAACAGGCAGACAACCAAATCTATTGACGCTGCAGAACACAAATGTAGCTGTGACCAACAAAGAGTCAGTAAGAAAACTGAGGCATGTAGGAGGAAGGTGAAGGTGATCAGCAGTTACAGACAGACATGCTTTAATACTTCAGAAGTTTTGATACTTTCCAAAGATTTTTTGTCAATTCCCACCCTGGTGACGCTTTTGCGACCTGTTATTATTCACTCCCAGTATTTTTAGAGTAATACCACCTTACACTCAACTGCTTGAACACTAAAAACCTCAAAGTAAAAACTAATTTGTGGCAACACAGGAGTACATAGATTAGCAGTCAATAACCTGAGATATCTGTGCGGTTGGTAGAAAACAGAACCCACAGCTTCCCCTTTTTAATAGGAAGGTACAGTTTGTGAGAACTACTGGCACAAGCCGTAATGCTCCATTACAGCACGATGAAAGTTTTGTCTTCACACTGGACAAAAGCTGAGCAGAACATAATGAGGTCTGTAGTCTCCCCAGGCTTCCTCTAAGGATGATAAACATCTCCTAAAAATATGGTAAGCTGTATCACACTGTAGCTTATGCTGTCTTTGACCATCTAAGCTATAATAATCAGCAGTCAATGCAGTCCTGCTTTTAAGGAACTGATCCACAGATCAGCTGAAGACATTCTTCAGAAATGAAGGAGACTTCCTGGGTGCTTTAGTTTGGCAGAACTCCAGACAACCACATCGCACGTGGTTGTCTAAAAACGTACCATTTCCTTTAAAATATTACATACATCTTTATAGCTCCCATTATTCATTTCTTGGGTAGTTGGTAAATATTTTCTAATTTCCAGTCCATAATTATTTCTGACCATTCAAACCAATTTGTTGTCATGCCTTACTAAAATAGTCCTCTTCCTGCTGCTCATGCCTTTCATGTGCTTACAGAGGACAAGTGCGCTGCTCCAATCAGTTCCAAAAGCCAGGTGCTGCATTTCCCCTGTCACCCTTGTGGGCCTACTCTATCCTTTTCCAGTTTTGAACTCTTGCTGTGAGAAACTTCCCATTAAACAGAAGGCCAGACATTAAGACTTTGGATAAGTACATCCCCTTAAATAATTTTCAATTTATGAAACAGAATATACATTACACATAATATCTATTTTTCTATTATATATATTCATTCATATATATGTATAGAAATACACACATAATAAATATATTTTTTAAAATCTTACTGTCTGGTTCCAGTTGACAGCAATTCTGTTTGCATAACCGAAGAGGAACACACACAGGAACACAATGGACAGGAACCACGCCGTCACTGCTACAAACATCACCCATCCCTGCAGAAGCGGCAGTGGAACTTGCGTAGAAGCTACCAAAATCCACACTATTGTTCCAAAGAGCTGCAAGGAAAGGGATACAGGTAATGAACTGAGAGAGAACTCTCATTCTATCCTTTCTGCATAAGAACTAGCACTTCATATCACGCATCTACAAGCCTGCAGATTACATTCAGGAAGCCAGAGGAAACACTTCAAAAGTACTCAACGAGCCCAAGGGTTGTTCTCAGAAATTACAGGCACTAAGTGGAGGTTTGATGAAGCTCCTCTTAAAATAGTCTTGAAAATGCAATTCACAAACTCAGGTGACTTCTGTGCTGCTGCTGAAAATTTTATCACATATATACACACATGCTGAAGTTAGCGTGACAAGGATGCCCATCAAATTTGGATTCAGTCTCACACTGTTTAGCTTTGTAGACCTATCAGATGAGACACATAAAGGAGATGAAACTGCATCCTCTTTTTTAATGCATTTGTAATAAAATGCTGAAAGAGAATACATTAAGTAATAAAGTAGAAGAGAAAACTAGATTTCAGAGTAAGACAAGTTATAAAGTATAGTGCAATGACTAGAAAAATATGCAGCTTTCTAGAATTATTGTAACCAGGGGAAGAATTCAGCACCACCAATTTTCTTTTCAGAATACAGATGTTAGTGAGTAAGTAGTGGCAAATACTGTGCTATGATGGAGTGATGGAAAATTTGCATTCTAAGGCCTGACTGGTTTATCAATTGCTGGCCCAACAAAGGGTACTATCTTTCCTGCAAATCCTGCCGCCGTGTGAAAAATGATACCCGAAAAAAAATTGTAATTACTACCTTAAGTATGTTAATTTACTACAGAATGCTTTAACATCATAATCCAACCTGCTGTTAGATAGCTACAATTAATTTCATAGCAAGCTACTATTTTTTTTGTTTAAATCCTACAGATTTAAAACTACAATGTCAGAGGCTATGCTTTCAGATACCGACAAGTTTCTTTTGAATGAAGACTGGAAGAGAGACACCTCAAAAGATGCCTACTATAAAATTAGTTACAGTTGGTGACAAAATTTGTTGGGTCCTCTTGTGTTACACTGCAGCTGCACACATGTAAGATGCTCTGCTAGTCTCAGTTCACAATTCCCAAGGGTTTACGTATTAGCCTTCAAAGCTGGTCTCTAGGGTTCCTTTTTCAGCTGTTGTGAAGAACCAAACTTTCTCTAGCTTCACAAGACTGCAGGTGCAAGTCTGTTGCTTATAGATGAGATAGTGATGGGCAATGAGGAGTCAGACGGAACAGCAGAAAGCATCTGCTAAACAAAAAACTGATAGAAATTCTCAGTATTTTGATGTGGAACCCTTAGGCTTCCATACAGAAATAGAAAGAACAAAGAAAAGTTAGAAATCCACTGTAGAGATTGCTAATCTCTGCACCTGCTGTTGGGCAATTTCCCTCAGTACTACACCTGTCCACTTCAGCTTGCCTATGAAATGCGTTCTCACAGAATTACAGAACATCCCAAGTTGGGAGGGGGCTACAAGGATCACCGAGTCCACCTCCTGGGTCCACACAGGGCCACCCAAAACTCAGGCCTGTGCCCTGAGAGCCTTGTCCAAATGCTTCCTGAACTTGGGCAGGTTGCTCAGCCAGCTCAATTAACCCTTTGCACCCACTGACTCATGCCCTCATTCAGCGCCAGGACTTGTGCTCTGCGCTCTTTCCTCAGGTGCTGTTTTGTGGCTCGGAGGGTGGCATCTATCTCACAGNGTGCGCATGAACCTACAGCTTTTTCAAAACAAACAAACAAATCCAAAAAAAAAAAAAAAAAAACAACAAACCTTCATGAAATGAGTTCTGCCAAGATTTCTCTCCCACACTAATTTGTGCCACAGTTCTGCAGACTAAGCTCAAAGGACCTCAGTCCTGTATAAATCAGAACAGTCTTAAGTACACATTAAATTAAATACACTTGTAGCAGTTTGCACAGAACCCGGAACACAACCAGTGCAACTTCCCAGGGCAGATTTTTGGGGCAGGGGCTCTCTGTGGCTCTCAACAGCTTGAACAACTCCTGACCCCCACCCAGGACGGGGGAAGCCCCCCACTTCGCCAGCCCGG
>VXAV01000156.1:169889-209345 GCA_013399715.1 Alectura lathami | reverse complement strand
GCGAGGAGGAGGAGGAGGGTGACGAGGAGGAGGGAGCAGGTGCGGGCGAGCCTGTGCGTACCGCCCCAGCCGCCTCCCTCCTTCCCTCCCCACCGCTGGGCCCGCCCCGCTGCCTCGCCCGGGCCTGGCCGGCCGTGCCCTGGTGCTGGAATGGCAGCCCTGCGCCGAACCGCTGTCCTGGGCTTGGGGACCAGCGGGTGAGGGCTCGAGGAGCCGTGCTGGCCACGCTGGGAGGTTCTAACAGAAGGAGAGCCCATGGCCGGGCAGGGCTGTGCCCCAGCTGCCCCATGGCGCTGGCTGGGGCTGCCTGGTGACCCTGAGGGCAGCGGTTGGGGTACAGCGGGCTGGAGCGCGCACAGCGGTGGTCAGGGACACATCACGCACGGTGTTTTGGTGTAGGGCCGCCGCTGTGTCAGCTTGCAGGGTGCTGCTGGAGGTGGTGGGGTCCTGCTGGTCCCCTCAGGAGGGTCTCAGACTGAGGGATGGCTTCCGGCTTCCAGGGCACTGTGCCGAGTGCTTGCTTCAGGTTGCAGAACTGCCCATTTGGAAGTCCTGAGTCAGTTCCACCCAGGGTTTCCTGGCTATTTCCTCATGCCAGTTTGCAAAAGGTGGTTATTTACCTCCTGGTTATGGGTAGTGGAGGCTTCAAAATTATGAGGTTACATTTTTTTCTGAAGAGCATATTTGGTTTGCCCATTCAAAATACTGGAAACATTTCACACATATTTGCTTTTTGTTCGACTGTGCACAGTTACTTAAATTCCAGTAGTGTAAAGTGTGTGTTTGGTGTAAAAGTTTTGGATTGATTTGAGTCTAGAAAGGCCTATGTCCATCAGACCACATATAATGGATTTTATCATGCTTCTTTGTATAAATGCCTTTCCCAGATAAACGATGTGGCATCATCCAGCATTTCTGTTATTTTTCCCTCTGTGGCTTAGGATGGAATCACAGAACAGCCTCAGCTGGAAGGGACCTTGAAAGATCATCAGGTTCAACCTTCCATGGGAGAAAGGAGCCTAGACTTTTGTTTAGCACTATGTCCAATCACATCTTGAAAACCTCCAGTGACAGGAGATCTACCATGTTCCTGGGGAGGTTGTCCCAGGAAGATATTGTTGTCACTGTAAAAAATTACTTTCATTTATCAAGATAAAACCTGTCCTGATACAGCTTGTACCCATTGCCCCTTTTCTGTGTGGCTCCTTGTGAGGAGAGAGCCTCCATCCTCTTTGTAGTAAGCAATGGAATATTGTGATGAGGTTTCTTCGAGTCTTCTCCAGGGTGAAAAGACCTGACTCCTTCAGTGTTTCCTCACACAGCAGGTTCTCCAGCCCCTTGATCATCTTCATGGTCTCCTCTGGACCTTCTGAGCAGCAATACTCCGAGTGCAGCCTGTTAGCCAATTTCCCACCCGCCTTGGAGACCACCCATCCAATCTGTACCTTGCCACTTTGTCTAGGAGAGGGCTGTCAAGAACAATGCTGAGAGCTTTGCCGAAGTCCAGGGGAACAATGTCCACTGCTCTCCCCGTGTCGACAGAAGATGTTAGTGTGCTCTAGAAGGCGATGAGGTTAGTTAGGCGTGATTTGTCTTTGGTAAGTCCACGTTGGCTGTTCCTGATCACCTGCTCCTTTTGGTTTGTAATTGTTTCTAGGGGGACCTCTTCCATTACTTTCCCAGCTATTGAAGTGAGACTGAGGGTGTCTCAGTACTCTTTCACCCCAGTGTTATTCTATGCAGTATTTCTGGGTGTTCATCCTCAACATATTCATCTATGATTTTAAATACTATGTTTTAAGAAGGTTTCATGCAAGTGTAGCTGCTCTGGAGGTTGAACCAGCAAGGGTGTTAACATTGTATACGTCTATTTTTAGATGCATGATGTTTCTCTGAGTTTTGATTTTCGGATGACAAGAAACACCTTAGCCTGAGATGCCTGCCCTCCTCATGCCAAACCAAAATCTAGGTAAGGAAGCAGTCAGCTCCTCTAAACACAACTCATCTGTGCTTAGAGCATGCCTAGTACATAAGTAGGATTGGGAGAGTTCTAAAAGGTAGCAATAGTAGCTCAGCTTTGAAATCATGGTTGCTAGAGGAGGAAGCAGCACCAATTTGTATTTTTTCTTGTGCTCATCACCATACCACTTGTAGCGGGATGCCTCTTCCACTCTTACGGAGTGGGAGATGTGGAGTTGAATCCCCGTTCAGAGCCAGAGGAGCCTGGCCTCCTCTTTTTTGAGTGCTCTAACCCATCGGTTACCAGATGAGGAGAGTGACACATCTCATCCCTCTTTTAGGCATATTTTTAAAATGAACATTGTGTTCCATTCATTTATCTTCAGGGAAGGATTCCAGGCTCTGGAGGCGCATGCCTATGGGTCCGGACTTGGGTGTGTTTTGGAAGGGAATGCGATTCAGACTTGTGCCCCATTAATGAGGTGTAGGTGGTTCTTTCTTGGGGCTGCATTCTGGAGAACATATGGCCAATTAACTTCACAGTCTGGCCCTACATCTGTTGAGATTGCCCTGCGCAGAGAGCAATCTGAGTGTGTGGAAATCTAGGTTGATCAGTTTATGATTTGGAACAAGATGATTAGTTTATGATTTGGAACAAGAAGTATAATTATCCTTGCCTTGTACAGAGGAAATACAAACAATACTTGGTCATAAACATTTTGATCTTTGTTATCCTGCCACACAATTAATCTGTGAACTCCAGCAGCAGGGGATTTTGTTGATGATTACATACCATGTGCAGTCATTTTTGCTTGTAAATACCGCTCATTTTAACCTGCATTTTCCTTTTAACACTGATACTCTTGGCTTTTAGTAGGCTGTCACAGTAAAGTCTAAATTTCACTTTTGGATGTATGTATACACAAATAGTCTTAAAGCAGATTTATAGCAGTCCTTTTTCATAAATTCTAATCATTTGAATGAAAGTAGCTGTTTAAATTATTTTTACTGCGTTTGGGCTGTATATATGACAATGCCATGTGTGAATCTTTATGTACTAATTCTAATAACTAATGTAGTCTGAATTTTTTTAAAAAATCTGAGTTCTGTGAGAGATCAGCATCAGGATTGCATTTTTAGGTTTCCATGGCAAAAGCATCTGTTTGTGTTGGATCTATGTCTTAACAGTGTTTTTATGTAAATAATTGCAGGGCAAACTAATGATGCTGCTTCAAGTCCACCAGAGTCAACAAGCAGACAGAAGTATATTCATTCACTCTGCATAGGAAGGCCTGTTTATACAACCAAAGGGACTAAAAACTTCTCTTAAATAAAATATTAAATAAATATAGCCTGAACTTTGCCCCTGGTCTCCTTGAAGTACTTCTTGCAGCTTAAAGTAAGGTTGGGTTTGTCACAGAACTGCAGATCCGTTCCTGCCATTTTTAGGTGATAAAAAATATGTACAAAGAGAAGAGATACAAGTGAAGAAATTAAAATGTAAAAGTCCAAGTATGTGTAAGTCAGTACATGTGCCAAGTCACTATCAGTGCAGTGATAGTATCAGGATCTGGTTTTTTCTTCCAGTTAATTTATTGATCTAGAGGAAGTTGCCTACAAAAGCCTTTTGTGTTTCTTTTAGATTTGCAACGTTATTATTTCTTAATCCCATAGTTAGCTACATACAAAAAAAAAAAAAAACAGAAAATCAGAAGTTCATTGTATAATATGCAACTGTTTTGTTTATGGATTAATTCATTTAACATGCTTCTGAAAATTGCATGCAGCATTCTGATCTCATACTGATGGAAACTTGGAATCATTCCCCTTTAGCCAGTGTAATTAAATTGACATAAAACTGGTGTGTGTAAGATGAATGACAGGGAAACCCTTTAGCGTCTTCTGTGTGATGTATTTGTCCAGTGGTAACAGAACTGTGGGGTCATGTTTGGAGCAGTGCATGTTACGAATTGGTGTACAAATACCGCATTGTTGAGGTTTCTTGAGAGGCAGCCTGACAATTTTTTTTAGCATGCTGGGCCAGGCTTTTGATTGCAGGCTGGCACCTTTTGCATTGTCTAACTAAAAGAAAAATAACTGTTGAGATCACTTGCCTGATCCAGTAAAACTGTGCTTAGGATGCCTGCTGGAAAGAGGAGATGGAGACAAGTGTGCCACATGTTTGGCCCACCAGTCCCAGGGATGGCTGGTCACCAAATCAGTCCCCAGAGCAGCTGAGAGTGGTCTCAGGGCTGCTCTCAGCAGTGATTTCTGGCTCACTCGTCAGGCTGCAGTGGTACTCTGGCCATGGCCTCTTCCCACAGAAGTGTCCTCTGTGCCCAGAAGGCATTGGTCTGCCTCCTTTGGCTCTCCATGGTCCCAGGATGCCTTTTAACAGAGGAAATCCTTAGCTGGCCAGTTGAGGCCAGTTGAGGGGGTTTGAGGCTACTTTCACACAGCTGAGAGGCTGGCACCAAGCCAGAGACCCTACTTGGAAGAGAATTAGGTCTGCTCCTGTAACATCATTTCTATGTTCCTAAGGATTTCAGCACTTGATTTGTTTGACTTGGTGGCACTGCAGTTCTCTAGTAGAACAGCAGTCTGTATCACATGCAGTCAAAGGGCCAATTCTCCTTTCCCTTACACTGAGAAATTCCTCTTAGATGTGTGAGGCTGCAGCAAAGATAAAAATGCAAAGTGTCATCACCAGTAGAAGGGAGGGTCATGAATTCAATTGATACAGGAGGGTGGGTGGTAGGGACTGACGTGACAAAGCAGAGCAGTTACCACCGAGTGGCAAAATACTTCCAGAAGTCAGCCTGCTACTCTTGGCATAGGTTAGCCAGCAGGGAAAATGGATTGCAGGGATGTCCCCAGCAGGGACATGAAAGTCTTGGTGGTGCAAACTGGAGCTTGTAGATGAGGGATGAGTCAGTGGCACTAGTTGAGACAGAATTGCCTGGAAAACTGGTAGATGGACTGCACACCTGCAATACTTCTCCCTGTCGCCCTCCAGCTCCATGCTGAAGAAGAGGAGCAGTCCATCTGGTTGCAGAAGAACCCAGGTTTGGCAGGACAGGCGGGAGGACATCATCAACATGTTGCCAGCACAGCAGGATGCAGTGCAGCGTTGTGCCAGCAGGCCTGCTGGTAGCATGCAGCCCTTCTCGCTTGTCATCAGCCAGAGCTTGATGCACTGGTCTTTAGTCATAACACGATGGCCTCTGATCCTATCTCACAGGTCAGGAGTATGTACCTAGTGTTTTCATGAACTCTCCGTGCTGACAGGCAGTCACATTTTTTCCCTAGTTGCATTTTGTTTGCTTTAAACTGTTTGTTTTATTGAGCGAATTCCTGGCTAAAAATCCAACAGAATGCAAAGGATAATTAGGCGAAAGACAAAGGTGGCTTCATTTTGTGATGAATGAGTTCAGAAAGGAGAAGCAGGCAGACAAATTAAAATCTGATTGTGTACAAATGCTCTGTGATGTTTTGGGATAGTGTAGAAACACTTGCTAAAGGAGCAAGCCTGTAGATTTCAAAATGCTGTGAGGTTATTCAATTGTAAGTGAAAAGGATTAATCTGAGTGTAAGAATTTATATGCACGCATAATTAGGCTTTATCTGATGACTGTTAGTAGGATGGTAAACATAACTATTTGAATGTAATTACAGGCATCATGAAGAGAATCATAAATAGCATCTGTGTGTTTGTAGTTAGTTTCAGTTTGCTTAAAATAGTCAGGTCTTACCCTAATGGCATGTGTGGCTACTGAAAGTAACTACTGAGTTTTAAGGCCGAGAGGGAAATCTTCAAGCATTGAATAACGGGCAGACCCACAATCCTTTTAGTGACTGTGCTTCGTCTCAAAACTGTCTTTAACCCCAGCATCCAGGAATCTTATGTCTCTGGTGTTAATGAACTTTCTTGTGGTAGTTCAAGCTGCACATAAGCCAGTGTATCTGGGCTGCTGCCAAATGAAGTGACCCTGTTCCGCCAGCCACATTTCCTCTCTGCCTATTTTGCATAAGAGCTAAATGTCAGTGAGCGTACAGAGTGGGTCAGAACAAGGCAAAATTCTTCCTTTTTTTTTTTTCTTTGATTGATTAGACTTGTGCAGAGATTTAACTAATTTTCAGTACTAATAAATCATTTTAAAACTATGTGGACTTCCATCCTCTTTAAGACGATAAATAGGAAATTATTATGATTTTTTACAGGATTTTCTGAAAACCCACAGATTTGAAATGCTGATGCACCCCGCTGCTGGAAGCCATCACATGATGAGCCGTGCTTCTGCACCTCTCCACACTGTGCTGCTATACCCATATTGAATAAAGAGGAAAATCAGATCATCTCCGTGATCTGTTGATGCTGAAATAATATTGATTTTGGTGTGAAATTCAAATTGTTCATAAAGAGATGTCTGAATGTTCTTATTAATAGGTGATTTTATTGAAATTAGTGTTAGAAATTTATTTTAGTGTGCCAAATTTACAGTGTTTTATATCCTGGAAAACTCCAAGGGTCTCAGTAGAGGTAAATGGCATGTAATATGTCAGCATTTATCTCATTTTTTGGATACTCAAGGTAAGCACAAATACATATTCTATAACCCTGAATTTAATGAGTTTGTGTGTCCACTGAAATGATAAACTGCCACAGGGCACTCAGGTGTTTGCAGGAGATTGATGCCACTGTGAGAACACGAACCCTATTTCTAATGCATGATTATCATGTGTCAGATTGAGAGATGCTGCCCACTAATGTGCTTACATCCTCTGAAAACCAGCCCTGGTTCTGATGGCAGGTTCCAAATAGTAACTGTTTCTGATTCACCCAAGTGCTGAAGAGACAGTAGTATAACACATCAGAAGAATATCTTTATTTCAAGTCACGCTTTGAGTTCGGGAAAATCTGTGGTTACTCCCAAGTGCATAACGATTTCATTCTTGTAAAAACGCTAGAGGAATCTTGGCTGCAAATACAATGAATGGCTGAGTATTTATAAACAGGGAATTACTGTAAATATATATCTTTGGGCCTATCTTATGTACTCAATTCCTACTGAGCACAGCAGCAGATTCCTACTGAGCCCAGCCTCTGGTTCTTACACAGTGTTTTAGGAAGTTGAGGCATTTGATCAGGTAGATCTTGATTCATAGGAAAGCAAACAGGTTTGAGAGTTTTTTTTCCTTTCTTTCATAAATCCTAAACCAGTTACACTGCATTCCTGTTAGCCTGGCATCCTTCATGACAAAATAAGTATTGCACACAGTATGTATGCAATTTTTGGATAGAAAACAATCTGTAGTTCTACTAGCATCCTTTAACTTATGATTCATAAAGCAAGGTGATGTGGTTTGTACTGTCCTTACACTGAGACGCACTGCTACAATGTGGTTCAGACTACAAAAATAAGCTAAAGACCAGCTATCTCACTTTTACTTTGTGATATTTGCTGAGACAACCACAGCAGCTACTCACCCAGATAATATGAATATTTCGTTCAGTAACAGCTACTAATACAGTCGTGTTCATCAGTGTCTGACCTCCTGCTTTTTTTGTGTCATCTTTCCAATTCTTGTACATGCTCCTACTTCACAGTGAGTGTTGTCATCCTTTACAGTAAATCATAGAAAAGGGACCTTAATGATTGTATAGCTCCAACCCCCTGCCATGGGCTGGTTGCCACCTGCTAGACCAGGCTGCCCAGGGCCCCATCCAGCCTCCAGGGACGGGGCATCCACAACTTCTCTGGGCAACCTGTGCCAGTGCCTCACCGCTCTCTGAGTAAAGAATTTCCTCCTAGTATCTAATCTAAATCTCCCCTCTTTTAGCTTAAACTATTCTCCCTTATCCTATCACTATCTGCCCATGTAAAAAGTCACTCTCCTCTTGTTTATAAGCTCCCTTCAAGTACTGGAAGGCTGCAATGATGCCTCCCCAGAGCTTTCTCATCCCCAAGCTGAACAAATCCAGCTCCCTCAGCCTACTTTGTAGGAGAGGTGCTCCAGCCTCTGAGCATCTTTGTGGCCTCCTCTTGGACCCACTCCAACAGCTCCACATCTTGTGCTGGAGGCCCCAGGCCTGGACACAGTACTCCAAATGGAGCCTCATGAAGGTGGAGTGGACTTACCACTCCTCATGTTGAACGTGTACATTGTTCATGGAGATTCTGAATGAGGGATGGGAAAGGGAAGATAAATTATCTTCCTGGAAAATTTTGTAGCTTATATACAAGACAGTAATTGAAAATCAAAACCAAATCAACTTAAAAGAGCAGGCTCCCTGGACATCTCTTATTCAAAACAAAATTATTATTCTACTCTGGAATTTGATTTGGGATCTTATGTTTACATATCCTTCTGAGTGTTTACAGTGTGTGGCAGTGCATTTCAAGTGCTTGCCGTACAATTTTCTGCCTAGCAGTAGTTTTGTGGAGCTGTTTAAATAGCTTAAATTTTAATCCACAGGTATTTAGAGGAAGGAGGAATCAGTGGTCAAAAAACACAGCTCATTAATTCTACATAATAGCAAAGGAAGATGTAGGTCAGTATTCTGTGCATGATTTTACTAATGGAATAGTCTAATTGCTCTGGAGCTAAAGTTTATATGGTACTTTGAAGCTGTAATTTGTTGTATTGTACTAATGTAAGGTTCATACACTTCTACATTTAGCTATACTTGGAAAGAAATTATTAACCTAACATGAGGTTCTTGGGTTTTCTGGTGCAGAGTGAATGAAAATAGGTGGGATCTGGCCTGTATGTATCTCCAAGCTATTTGGCTAGACCCCTACTACAAAGGGCGAAAGAAACAGCCAGATGTGAAGAATGATTTTTTTTCACACTAAAGTAGGTAACTGAAAATATCATTTATGTCCAATTCTCAGCTATAAAGGGAGTTTATAGTGGCTGGGCCTGCTGTGAACATTCACCTTGCAGATAACTAAAGTTAGGTGAGAAAAAGTCCCTGGACCAATCTAGTTCAGTCTTTTCTGCAGTGATTTGAAGGAAGATAGAAGGACTGCTTAAAATGAGTCAACTAGCAGTCTGGGTTGGTTGATTGAAAGGACTGACTCCATGTAACTCGAAGAGACTGTATATCCATATGTGTATGTACTTGGTTCCAAGTATGTTTGACATGGTGAATGAAGAACATTGATGTTTTTCTTTGCCCTCAAAGTCTGTGTTTTTCTTTCTGTCAAAACCTGGCAGGCTAAGTTCCTAGAGCAAACCCGTCCAGGCCTGATGCTGTACCACCCTGCCCTGGTTTCCCTCCAGAGACTTCTGAGTTTCGCCGCCTCTTGTATCAGTCCACAGTGTGGGTGACACAAACACTTGCATGTTCTGCTGTAAGCAAGAAGCAAATGGACAACCTTCCTTCCTGGATCTGTGGCAACACAAATCTCTCTCCAGCCTGTCCCACATGCACTCAGCTGAGTGTATGACATCTGCTTTGAGTCTTTCCAGACCCACAGAAGCAGTTGTGATCAATAGGTGACGAGCGGAATCCACATCTACCCACATTTTGGGGACCTTACCTCAAGTGTAAACAACTTCTTTCCTCCCAGTACTTCTTTACATGTCCCAGTCTGGCTCTTTGGAAAATCCTTACTTTCAGATTTTTCCTAACATTATTAGCAAAAAATTGAAAATATCTTTGTTAGTGTAAGATTGTGCTGTGTTCCTACAAAGCTTTCTCCAGCTTCTTCCCCCCAGAATTGGTCTCCTGGATGGACCAATGTAGGGCTGGGCTTCTGTGACACTGTCTTCAACTTTTTCCAAATCTCTCCCAAATCTCTCCTGACTAAAGTCTGTTTTTTGTTTTGTTTTGTTTTGTTTTGTTTTTCTGAGCCACACAAGCAACTAGCCCTCACTTCCAACTTTTCTAGTAAGCCTCACCTCCTCTGGAAGATGAAATGGCTGATACAGTTGTCCATGCACAGAGAAAATTACCTGACTGCAATGACCAAAAGGGGATGAACACAGGGACTGCTAATAGAATATACAATCCAGCATCCCTGCCATCTTCTCCTGACTGACTGATCATCATTGCTGCTCCTTCTGCCCTCCACATAGTACAGTGTCCCATTGTTACAAATCAGATTCCTGTATGTTTGGAGGAGCCACAGCCTGAATTCTCAGAAATTAATGAGTTATATTTAATTAAAACAAGCAGGAAGGATAAGCAAGGATACCTGTTTTATTCTGTAATCTTCCATCTCTCTGGCTTCTCTGCCTCCCAAGCTCTTATGGCTACTTGTATAGTTTTGATGTAGAGTTGTTCTGCTTTATACATATGTGAGCTTGCAGGAAGCTCTGGGGTTCCTGAGTTACTGAATTTTGATTTCTTCTTGGATCTACAGACAGTCTTTTAGATTTTCTCAGACAAGCTTTTAAGCATTTTCAAGTCTTTAAATCTGGCTCACAGTGGAAACAAATTCCTTAGCTCACATGCTAAACATCCGCCAACTCCATATTCACATTTTTCTGCAAAGTTTTACTTAATTTTCTCCCAACTGACTGATCATCATTGTTGCTCCTTCCACCCTCCACATGGTGTAGCGTCCCACGTGCTCAGGGAATGTTGTAGGGTAACTGAAACAAAGACTTCTATTGTATGAAGCTGGGAAAATTAAAATCTCTTGCTGGACAATACACTGCCAGAAGGCTAACAAGATAGCAAAAGCTTGAAACATCTAGTAAGGGGAAAAAATGAACAGGATTCATGACTGAAACCTATTTCCAAAAAGACATTACTTGTTTTTACTATACTCTTAAGGATTGAACTATGTCTGAAACAGTAAGACCAAAGCAATAATTGGCAACTGGCTCCCCGCAGGGCAAGGGAGGTGATTGTCCCTCTCTGCCCTTGTGAGGCCCCATCTGGAGTCTTGCATCCAGGTCTGGACCCCCCGGTACAAAAAGACTGTGGAGCAGTTGGAGCGGGTCCAGAGGAGGCCACGAAGATGCTCAGAAGGCTGGAGCACCTCTCCTACAAAGAAAGGTTGAGGGAGCTGGGCTTGTTCAGCCTGCAGAAGAGAAGGCTCCAGGGAGTCCTCGTTGCAGCCTTCCAGTACTTGAAAGGAGCTTATAAACAAGACAGAGAGCGACTCTGAACGTGGAGGATATTACAGGTCTTACAGATTCAGAACTGAAAAATGCACAGAATCACACAGACGTCTAACCCAAGGAAATTTCTGTGAGGTTAACTCTGAGCTTTGGTAGGCCGCTGCTGTGCTTTGGTAGGCCGCTGCTGCTTTCTGCAAAACAAGGCAGTGCAAGCTCCTGGTCGCACCCATTTAATGACAACCCAATGAAACTTTTCCTCCCTGTGTTGAAATATCAGCGTGGAGAAACCTTTCCAGGCCAGGGAGGGCGGGGTGCAGGGCCGTGCTGCATGCCGCAGGTAGGCTGAGTTCGCAGAATTCTTTTATGATTCGCTGTTCTCCCCTCCCGCAAGCATAAGCCAACCCAGTTTAAGCTGCTGCTTTGATCTTGCTTGTTCTTTCTTTTGCATGTTGAGTAGATTAAGTGTGGCTTTAATAAACAAAAAAAAAAAAGATAGAAAAAGGAAATGGTAATTAATGGACTTTGTACCTCTACCTGTGCAAATGTATTAGGGCTAGACAATCTAGAACACTGTGTTTCAACATAACCATAAGCTGATCCCTCTCTCTGTGACACATTTCCTATTTTTATCATCACACTGTCAAATTACATCTCTTGATAACTATTTCATCTGGTTGAACTGCAGCTACAATCTACCACTGTATATAAAAGTATATGTGTATATAAGACTGTATATAAAAGTAAGTAGAAATACCTATATATTCTTGTGACTGTGGTTAAGAATGTGGCGCTCCATTACTTTAGGTACTGAATATTAAAAAAAAAAAAAAAAAAAAAATTGACCACATTAAATTTGGCCACATTGAATGCAGTGAAGGATGTGAGATTGCTTAAAAGTGCTTGAGGGAAATATATTCCTAATGGGATATATTTATTCTGTAATCTTTTTTATTAGAATTATCATTCAAAACATTATATTTACCATTAGTATTTGTGCCTTGTCTGTGTTCTGCTCCTGATGTGAGCAGTAAGTTAATGCTTGCATTGAGGTGACAATCTGCAGAATACAGGAAGTATAGGAGAATATAGGTAAAATCCTGATTCTCTCAGAGCAGGAAGAACAGTGAAGTATTCCTGGTATGATGTAGCAAGATCTTAGGCAGCTGACTCGTGTTCACTGTTCATCTACAAGCAGATATATCAGGAGATTGGCATGGCTGAACAGGCTGTTCATAGTGGATTTCCAAAGCAAAAAGGTCGAAAAGAGGAGGTGGACGCAGGAATGAGTGACAGTGTAAGAATTTGGAAACACTACCCAAGTGTATGGGGGGAGCATTAGGAAATCCAAAACTTAAATGAAGTTGAGACTTGCACAGGCAAGTAGAAGAGCTTCTACTGCTATATCAGTAGAAAGAGACTGAGCAAAGAAAATGTGGCTGAATGGAGCAGGTGATGCAGTGCCAGCAGACAGCTAAAATGGAAACATTCAATGGTTTCTTTGCCTTCTTTACCAACAAGCTATCCCATTCCTCTGTGTTTGGGGAAAGTGTTCAAAGAGAACTACTAGCAATAGCTGAGTCAGAGATTACTTGGGAGAATCTGACCAGAAAGCCCCATGGGACCAGACAGACCACATCCAAGGTGCTGAGGAAACCGACTGCAAGGCCACTCTATCATCTTGGAAAGGTTATAATGAACACGGAAGATTCTTAATGACTGGAATAGGGAAACGTTGCGCCCTTCTTCAAAAACACCCAAAGGTAATCTAGGGAACTGTAAGATGATCAGCATCACATTGGTCCCCATGGAACCCAGAGAAGTCCTCCTGAAGCACATTTCTGGGCATATGAACAAGGAGAAGCTGATTGGAAACAATCAGCATGGATTTACTAAGGGTAAATTGTGCCTGACCAGCCAAGGTTGCTTTCTGTGATAAAATGACTGGATTTACCTGTGAGGGGAAAGCAGTGGGTGTAATTTATCTCAGCTTCAGCAGGGCTTTTGACACTGTCTCCAACAATATTCTTGTATCCAAGTTAGGACATTATGGTCTGGATGAGTGACAGTTGCATGGTAAAAATTGTTTAGGTGATTGGGCTTAGAGGACTATGGTTGTATTCTACACAGAGGACAAGAGGTGTGCTGCAGGAGTCTGTACACTGGGACTGTCATGTTTAACATCTCTATCAATTACCTGGAGGAGGTGATGAAGTCCACTTTCATCAGGATTGCAGATGCCACCAAACTGAGGTAACAGTCAATACATTCACAGGCAGGATTGCCATGCAGAAATGCCCAGGCTGGCTGGAGGATTGGACTGACAGGAACCTTATGAAATTCAGTGAGGACAAATGCAAAGTTTCCTTCAGCTGGGAAGGCAGAGCCCCTCGCACCAACAGAGGCTGGAGCTGACTGGACTTACTGAGAAGATTCTTGGGAGCCCTGTCAGACAGCACTGCCCATTAGTCAGGAGTGTGCCCTGACAGCATAGAAGGCTTGCAGCATCCTGGGCTGTGCTAGTAGCGCACTGCCAGGAGACTGAGGAAGGGATTTTCCTCCCACTCAACACTTGTTAGACCACATCTAGCCACTGTGTCAAAAGTCCTCCAGTACAGGAAAGATATGGAAAAATTTTAGCAAGCTTAGCTGAGGGCCCCCCAGATGGTGAGGATGAACTAAGGAAACTGGATTTGTTCAGCCTGGAGGAGAAGTGGCTTTGGGTGAACCTGACAGCTGCCTGCTGGGACCTGTAGTGGGGTTTTTGAGAAGGTGAAGCTCTCTACAGTGGTGTCTGGTGGAAGGACAAGTAACCGTGGGCATAAATTGAAAACATGAAAGGTTCAGGCTGGGTATAAGGGAAAGAAAAACATAGGAAAAACATAATACTGGGATTAGGTTAAACCGTTTAGGTACCCTGCTCCAACAGACCATAAATCCTGAGTAGTCAGACACCATTTCCTGTGGTCCTGGCTCCATCCGCTTCATGTAGAAACCTAAGACACTTTACCCACCGCAGTGAATTTCCATTGGCTAGCAATGAAACCTGTGATATAGCCCAAATTCTTAATTATAACAGATATATTTTTCCTGCAAAACACAGCTATAATCTTTAAGTTAGTGCAAGCTCAAGCTTGTGTCTGGATGGTGTAGAGCTGTATGGACTTACTTGCCAGGTTTCCTGTGTGGTACAGTGTCTTATTTGGCTTGGCCTACGAGCTAGACTTCTTGGCAAAATTTATTAACTGAGACCCAGTGCTGCAGGAATGGGTTGCATGAGCACCTGATCTCGTGTATGCCTGACTAACTTAAACATTGGTGTTGCTTTCCTCTGCTGTTCCTCTTCTGTAGTTAGCAAAGAAACAGCCATCCCAGGTCTACTTGCCCAAAGAATACATCGTGGTTAAAAGGCTTGGGCTTGTTTATTTTTTCTGTTTCAGAAACAGTGAATCTGGTGTGGTGAGTGAGGTGGAGGCTGGAGGCAACAGTCAGTTGCAGCCTATCCATTGCAGGAACCCAGCAAAGTTCCTTACTCACTTCCCTCAGCCATGTGACGGTCATTCCTTCCCACATGTGGGGCATAATCCTGGGTTACTTGTAACTCACCCTCTGCTGCAAGGGTAGATGGAATCCAACTTCCTTCATTGCTTTGATCATAGCTTTGATCTAGACATGTATTCCTTGATTTTGTACATGAAGGAGACTGCCTGCTCAAATCTCAGGCAGCGCTTGATCCTGCAGCAAAGTATTTCTGTTCCTTCACCTTCTCCTAGCTTTGCGTTTCCTCCTATGGCACAGGAAAATGGCCTGTTAATGATGATTGTCAGCATTAAGGACATGTCTGGTTTTTGTCAGCCAGTGATCCCAGCATGGCCAGACAGCTCCAGAATTTGGACCTCCAGTCTGGCAAGCGTGTTTTAGTGAGTTTTTGCATCAGAGGTAAGGATGTGGGATGGGGAGACGGGTACCTGTGTGATTGTGCCTTGCCCACAGGTATGTTACTATGTCATTTCCTCATGACTGGTAAGAACTGACCTACTGTGAGTGAGGCTCTGGGCTCAAACTTGAAAAAGGCACTACTTTTCCTCAAGAGACTTTGCCATTAAGTCTTTGTCATTAGCCATTAATGATTCTAATACTGAAAGGATGTAGCTTAACGAGTTTATTACTGCAGGTCCTGAAAAGTATAATTCAGCTTGCTGTTGGGGAATGTAAATTCTCAGTAAGGGAACAATTCAGGATAAGGTACGTTGTGCTAAGCAAACCTGTTTGCCCAAGTAAGCACAGCTGGGGAGCAATGAAAAGAAATGTGGTCCCACGCCTGCATTCTTGGGAATGAATAGTTCCCTGGAGGGCATGTAGTAACACAGGTATTTTACTGCTGGTAGCAACAAATGGCTTTGTGGAGGAACAAGTAGCAGAGAAACTGGCTTAGAAGAGTAGTTCTGAGTCACAGAGTCTTCTGGGATGCTCCTGTGTTGGGCATTGCTCATAGATGAAGTCAAGCTATCAGCTAGGAAATGGTTTGGAGGATTTTCCTGTTGAAGACCAGGCTAAGTATGACTGTTGTCTCGTTGCCTTTGCAGTTCTGTAGACAGCAGCAGAAAGGAGACTTAGAGTTGACCATCTGCATTGCTAGCTGATGGGACTGCCTTCACATCCAGCTCTCCATATACCCAGAGGAACATTGTGTAACCGGTGCTGAGGGTGACCTGCAGCGTGCATTGGCTGCGCTGTGACTAGTGCCTAGTGTTCCAGACTCCAGATGTTGTACTTCCTATTTAGTCCCAAGTGGGAAAGAAAATCTACAGATCTTCTTGCAGAGGACCTGGGGTCTCTCCTAGCAACTCCTGCTGTGAGGAAAGGAGAGATTTTAAAGCAGCCTGAGTAATGAGTAAACAGGCTCACTTCTGAAGGCAAATGGGTGCTGTGTCTCAGAAGCACCCTGGACTTTGGAACAGTCCTGGCAATGCTGTAGTAGAAGCCACGGGAGTGTGAGCTCTTCCACTATATGAAGGAAAATGCTCCTTTGGTACTAGCAATGATATGAAAATTATGGACACACTGACATGGATATCTGAGGAGCCAGGCTCTGACAGAAAATTCTGCACTTGCTGCTCATCATTTGTGGAGAGTCCTACTGAAGTGCATGACAAGGTACTCAGCCACACCTGAATGTGGGTTCTTGGAGGATAAAGTGTGTTTTATAGCTGCTTCCTTTGTCACATAGGCACGGAAGATTTTAGCATTAGACACCAAACCTCAGTGGCTACCGAGGGAGAGAGTTAACATATTCCTAGAATCACTTGTTAAACTACCAGTGTGCATTGGTATAAAAGAAAGTACATTTGCATACAGCCTACAGCAATGGTTTTGCTTCCTTTATACTGTTTTCTTTGCGCTAGGCTTTCCTAGAATCTTGCACAGCTTTTGGAGGGCATCAGAGGCTAGAACTGTTCCATCTGTTCTCAGGTTGCAGACAAGCTGTGCAGACTTGCATGCAGAAGTGCCATTGCTTAGTTCCTCACACCTCAGCCCAACCTGATGGGTGATGGAATGGGAAGCAGAGACGAGTGAGTCCTCTCCTGCATTAGTGAAATCACATTCGCCTCTGTGCAATCTAAATTTGCCCAACCACTCTAAATTGTACATAAAAATGAATGAAAAATTCACAATTAGTTGGATGCCCCCTGCGGACCTGAGCTGGCTTTATGGTCACAGCCATCTAGCAGTAGTTACTCTTCATTAACCCAGTGAATGCTGGATTGAGCCCTGTCCTTGTTTGCTTTCTCTACAGTGGATGAACGAGGAGGGGTTATTGTATGCACAAAAGGTGCCAGACATCTTTTTGTGGCACATTATTTTCTCTTCTTGAGGAATTCACAGATGAAGTAGATGGTGACTTGGCACTCAGAGTCATTCCACTCTCCTGTGCTGAGCATTTCCACACAGTCCTCATGGCCTGTGGAGTCATGAGGCTCCCCGTCCTTCCAGTTACTGTAGTTCTGCAGCGGGCTGCTGTCTGCATACACAAACTGCCCTTCTTTTTCCATGTCGTTCATTCCAATGAATGCGCGGAAGAGGCCGCTCGAGGAGATGTAGCCAGCAAGCAGGGCGTTGGTCACCTCATCTTTAGGCATGGCCAGTGTACCTCCTCTGTCCCTGCAGTGCATCAGGGCTTCTCTGTAATTCTTCTCTTCTTTGACGATGTAGTAGAATTTCTCATCTGTCTCCCTGATGCCTGCTATAACTTTAAAGGGAAAAAAAAAATCCTCAGAAGCTATTGAAAATGCTTGTGTTCCACTATGACAATGAGACAGTTTTTACATCAGAATTAATTAGACAAAGAGGGAAAGTATTCCCACCACTGAATTTGTGATGAGCAATGAGGACATGACCAGAGACTGATGCTACCAGTGGGAGTGACAAGCACCGTACACACATTAAGGCAAGAAACCTTCAGTCCTGAGTGGCATGTGTCTCCTGTGACACTTTAGTACCACACATCCTCGAAGTAAGTTACCAGATTAAGGCATGCTGAATGAACAAATGGCAGTGAATAACTCCGGGTCACCCAGGTCACTTTGTATGTTATTGCCATATTGCCATGTTACATGTTACAGACTGTGAAAGAGCGCTGTGGGGTAGGAACACCCCAAGGGACAGCTTGGGGCCCTTTCTGTGTAGGCATTGAATAAGAAGGAAATTGTGGCTACTCAGCAGCTTTAAAAGGCAAACTTCTCAGGCAACATGTATCCTAGTGAATTAAGCAGTGCCAAGAAGCATTCCTGGGTAGCTGGCAGTTGATTGTCCCAGCTCTTGGATTGCTGGAGTGGTCCTGGCCACAGCTTTGGCCTCAGGCAAATAACACTTGCCCGAAGCTCCGGAGCTACCCCAGGCACAGTTTAGGAGTTAACAGAGGATCACTCCTGATATAGGCACTCAGTTTTGTAGGATTTAGTAGTGTAGATGAGAGCTCTGCCAATTGCCCATGGTGCCAGAGAATGGTCTCAGACACATTTAATTTACAGATATAGACTGAGTCCTAGAAGTGGTCTTCCCAAAATCTCTCCCTTTCAGGAGGGACATTTTGCACTGTCCTGCTGACAGCACTGCCTACAAACATGAATTCTTATAACCAGTGCTTTTGGGGTATTGGTGTCCCCCTTATTTCAGGAGAAAGATGCTTGCAATGAGGGGAGGCATAAGGGGAGCACCGTGAATGTAGCCCTCCTGTGCAGCAGCAGCAAGATCAAGAGGTTCCTAATGCTTTTCCTGGCTCTATGGAGCAGATTGGCAAAATTTTTTCTTTTTGTTGCCTGAGTGGCCACTGAGTCTGAGGGGTGAGCATGCTGACAGTTAGCAAGATGTGCCTTGTTCTTTTCATGATTCTTTCTGTTGTGCTATTGATCATTGCTGTATTGTAGTTGCTTTTATTCACCAGCTACTTATATCCTTACGGCTTCTAGACTGTCTCTTTTCAGTATATTTTTGGAGTGCCTCATACAGTGGGGTCCTCTGCCTTGGCCTGGATGCTGCCATAGAACAGCAGGGATAGAAGGATAGCAATGATAAATGATATAACAGCCAAATAAATCACATCAAATACATACTGAGCCTTACCATTCTTTAAAAACTTGATGGATGTGTTAAGCCGAGCAACATTGATGTTGAGTTGGCCAACAACTCTGCGGTATCTTCCACAGTCACAGACTGTGCCTGATGCAATACAAAGGATAGAGGGTTTATCTGTTCAGAAATACTTGGTTTGTTTGTTTGTTTGTTTTTTCAGATGAGTTGGCCATCTTCCTTTCACCCATATCAGTGTAGGATTTACACATCCTCTGCCTCTCTTGTAATCAATTCCATCTGACTATGGACATCTGGCTTATCATAGAATCATAGAATCACTAACATTGGAAAGGACCACTAAGGTCACCTAGTTCAACCGTAATCATGGTTATCACTGTGACCACACAGTGTTACATCTGAATGCTAAAGGTATCCTGTGGCTCCTTTTGATCCATAGGCAGCACAGATTCCCTGGATTTCTGATAGAAACAACATCACCACTATTTTCTCAGTGAAAGAGTACTGTGAGTATGCGTTGAGGTGGGACTGGAAGAACCGTGGCAGAAGGGCCATGTTAGTGAACACAGCTGCATGCAGCTGTGTTACAGCAGAAACAGCTGATACCAACTCAAATAATCAACAGCTGTCAAGCACTGAAGTCTCAGTTACATTTTCGGTTGGTGAACTGAAATTTTACTGATACAAGTTTTCTTTGTTCCTCTCTTATTCTCAGGAGGAAAGCAAGCTGCTGGTAGTTTCCCATTAAGAACCAAACTGATGTTGCATATGAAATGCCTTAAAAATGAACACAGCTGAACCCTGAAGGCAAGGAAAACATTCAAGGTTATAAGGACTGAGAGGAACTTGTGAGTCATCAAATCCAAATTCTCCTGTAAGCCAATGTGTTGCATTCACTTGACAACAAGTCATGCTCTGTCTAAAATCACTACTATTTTTGTCTCCATGCTCCTATTAGGAAACTGTTAAAGGAGTTCATTCCTTTGGTATTCAGAAACTTTTGTCTAGTTTTCAGTATTGAAGTATTTTCCTGGCCTGTTTATGCATTAAGTATTTTGTTAACCATTGCCCATGAATTTAGGTAACTTCTCCCTGTGCCATGTATGTTGATACTTTCATAGTCATCAGTCATGTCACTAGCTTTCATTTTGCTAAACAAAACTTTTTCAGTCTCTTCCTGTTTGTTTCACCCGTTCTCAGGTTTGTCCATGGGCCTCAAAATTTTGTGAAACTGCAGACAAACCAACCCTGAAATCAAAGACCCAGAAAACTCGACCATTCTTCAGAGAAAGATGCACAGCATACCTGCTTTGCCTTTTTTTCCAGACACCCCTGATAAGCCTTTGGCTCCTTTGTCACCTGGATGAAAAGGAAAACATATTCTCAGATCTCAGACAGTGCATATGTCAGGGGAGCGTATTTGAAAAAGCTGTTTAATAATATATTGGTGGTGTGCTTCTGATGGGAAGCCCTGATGTACTGTACTGCCAGATGTGCCAAGTCAAACAAGCCATGACTAATGCTGGTGAATGAAAGTAAGGAGAACCCTTTAATAGCTAACTCACTGATAACACAGACATCTTGTGTGCTGCTGGTTCCTGGTACTGCTTTAAATATAAACTGCACAATGACCCCGAGAGGCTGCAAGAACTCAGGAATCTGCGGGAGGTGAGACATGGCCTCTCGCTGCCTTGCAGGACAGAGCTCTTTCCTGGGTTCAGCAGCTTCGTGTCGGGACAAGGCACCAGATGAGGTTGGCGGGCACTAGGGCACGGAACTCGTGTGTGCAATGGATTGTGTTTGTGGGCAGCACTTAGCACCTGCATGAAATGAGGTCGGTAGGGAGCAGTGTTTCATTTCAGATATAGTTTATGGAAATATTGTTTTCCTCCAGCTGCTTTCCCCTTGTTCTGTAAATCATAAAAATGATGGAATTGCTTCTCCAAATGATATGCTGGTATATAAATACAGGTGACCAGCCTCTTTTTGTAATGATCTCAGCTACAATTTGACAGCTATCAAAAGTCTCATAAGCAGACGGACTTTATCTGAAATTGATGTCAGCTGTTCTCTAATTAAAACCTTCAGAGGCCAAATAGTGTTAATATTTGCTCTCTCTTGTTGATAGCTGTGTTTTGATGTGGTTTTTCTTTTATATGGTTGTGTTTTTTAAAGAAAGAAATCAGTAGCTGACTGGCATTTCAGTTAGCATTACTTGGCACCCTGCACATTAATATGCTGAATGTTCATGATTACTTCGTTAAGAACTTGAATGTTTAATGGTAAATCTAAACAATGACTTAGTGGCCTTTGCTTCTGCAAATAAAAAAGGGAAATGAGAAAAAAAGTCCAGCTAGAAAAGGCCAATAAATTGTACAGTTGGGTTGACAGACAGCTTGATTTAAAGACTTAGGGCATTGGTTTACATTCAGATAAACAATTTGTGGGATTCCGAAATTCCAGTCTCCTTTGGTGACAGAAGACAGGAGATAGCTATCCGTGTCTTCAGTTCTCTAGGTACTTTTGAAAATTAATCCCCCAGGCCAAATTCTTTTGTTCTTCGCTGATACTGGGGCTGGCTGGAGGCCATCAGAGGTTTATTAAAAAGCATTGGCTTGAGATGCTCCCAGGAGAACTTGCTCCACCCACTCACCCACCTGGCTGGGTCTATGCTTTGGTTAGAGACCACAGAATTCCCCTTAGGATCCCTGCTGAGCTTCTAAGGCAGCTCTCCTTGTGGCAGAAGCAATATTTCTTCTTCAGAAGCTCTAAAAGGAATGCCTGCGCTCTTCTCAGGGTGATGGAGCAATAATTTCATGGAATTATTATCCAGGTAGAGTTGGAGTCTACCTTGATTTGCAAGCAGTCGTTGTCCCTTGTTATCTAGTTCTCTCTTAAAATCCTCTCCTTACCTGGCTGTCCTGTGTATCACTTGCTCACATCTCCCACACTGTGCAGATGCCCTGGCGTGGCATCCTGGGCAGCAGCACAGTATTGATGCAGGCCCTTCAGCATCTAATGCAGTGGCACAAATCTGGCTTTCTCTTTTTGAGGTCTCTGAGGATTTGTGCTACTTACTTCACAAGGCCCAGATTTCTCTCTTTCTCTGGTATCATCTCAGAGGATTGATTTCTTAACTCATCTAGCAAATTATTTTTAACTAAGTTAGCAATGTATTGCATGTGGGAAATAAAACATAAATATTTCAGTTAGTTCTAATCACTGATCTTTATGCATAACTTTCTTTGGAGAGTACTGGTCATAGCTGGTATTTGATGTTACTCCATACCTGGAGCGCACACAAAACACATATTTACTTTGAGTGAAAAAAAAAAAAAAAAGAAAATTCCCAGACCAGAGCTTACCTTTTCCACCAATCGGACCAATTTTCCCAAGCATTCCCTGGTCACCGACATCCCCCACAATGCCTTTGTTTCCTAAGAGAATAAATATGAGGAAGAGTATGGATGGTGAGTGTAATTTCCTCCATGAGACACTAGAGCTGTACTGCTGCTGTTTTTCCTGAACATGGCCAGTCCAAACACAAGGCATGAACAGAAGTATGTCTATGTGAGTATACATGTGAACACAAGCTTTACAGCTTTAACTTTTATTCAGAAAGTTTTGCTAATTGAGGTTTGCTTGTACCAGCCTGGACTGCTGAGGTGTTTCTGTCAGCCACAGGGTCACTGACACCCCCGACTCTCCTGGCAGGGAACAGCAAAGTGACTCCAATGCCAGAAAACAGCATTTAATCAAGGTCTGCATAGGCTCAGATCGCTGCTGCTGTGGGGTAGCAGTAGGAAACATCATATTTTCTTACAGAAAATACAAACTAAAACTGCTAGTGGGTATTCAGATATTGATTTTACTTCACAGCTAAAGCAGACCATCAGCAGCTTGCTTGGGAAATGTTTATCTGGCTTTTTTTCTTTGGCCTGCCCTAGACATAATCTTTTGTTTTTTTTTTCTGGAGGTGATGTTCTCATGGCTTTGCTGGAAATCCTTCTAGAAGCAGGACCACAAATAAGGAGCTAATACTTGCACTGTGCATGATTCCCAGTCCTTGGAGCACCAAAATACTGGATGCCTTTTTGACTGATTAGTAGCTTCAGTTCTGAAGTAGCCAAGTAAAAGGAAGATCCCAGTTTAGGAAATCTGTTCGCACACTGAAGTTAAAATCACTAAGATGCTACTTGAGTGGTTTCTTACCTGATCGTCTTGAATCTTGCCTGATCTTTTAAGGTAAGAACTGTAGTCATATGAGTGCATTTAAAAATGAAAAAGATTTTCATTATAATGGTAATAACAGGATAATTTTAAAGATTCTGTAAAAGTAAAAACTTTCCTAATTCTTAAAATATTAGACCACTGTCAAGGAAGAAAGAACATGGATATGAATTATCATGAAACTTTACCGACACATTAAGCCTTGGAGTTAGCATACACAAACAAGGCAGACACTGTCACATCTGATGCCTCAGTGCTGTGCTCACTGTGAAGGTGTGGGATATGGCTAACAGAGCTGAATCATGTGGCATCTTAGGCTCCTTGTTCTCAGCTCTGATGCTCTTGTTTGATCAGACGATCTTTCTTTCTTAGTGTATGCCTCAGTTTGCTTTTCTGCAAAAGAGGGACAACTGAGACTGAATTTTCTTGAGCGTAGTGATGTATTCCTAGGAAGTAACTCTCAAAATTGTTTCACCTAAAGAGAGCAGTCATCTTTCTGATTATATGTATGATCTGAATAGCTGTCAGTCTTCTGGAACTCACTCATGGTCGTCACTTGGGAGAGTGGCAGTAAATGTGCTGGTTTATTACATGACTGTTTACATTTATTACCAGATGTAGCTCTCATTATGTATTGGCAGGAATTGCACCACGCTCTCAGAGCGTTGTTAGGTTCACTGATTAATGTTTGACAGGCATTGTGAAATCCACTGGTGAAAAATAGAATTAAGATAGAATTAAGTCTAGCCAGGTACATAAAGGGGAATAAGAAGACTTTCTACAGGTACAGCAATGATAAGAGGAAGGCTCGGGAAGATGTGGGCCCTCCCTGGAAGGAGACTAGAGAGCTGGTCATGAGCGATATGCAGAAAGCTGAGGTGCTCAATGACTTCTTTGCACCATTCTTCACCGGCAAGGGCTCTAACCACACTGCCCAAGTTGCAGTAAGAAAAGGCAAGAGCTGGGAGAAGGAAGACCCGCCCACTGTAAGCTAAGATCAGGTTCGAGACCATCTAAAGAACCTGAAGGTGCACAAGTCCATGGGACCTGATGGGATCCATCCATGGGTCCTGAGGGAACTGGTGCATGAATTTGGCAAGCCACTGTCCATCGTATCTGAAAGTCTGTTGTCCCTGGCACTGTATCTGGCAGTCTGGTGAAGTTCCCGCTGACTACAAAAGGGGAAACATCAGCCCCATTTTCAAAAAGGGAAAAAAAGGAAGACTGGGCAAACTACAGGCCAGTCAGTCTCATCTCTGTGCCTGGCAAGATCATGGAGGGATCCTCCTCAAGGCTCTACTGAGGCACATGGAAAATGAAGATGAGGTGATTGGTGGCAACCAGCATGGCTTCACCAAGGGCAAATCGTGCCTGACAAACTTGGTGGCCTTTTATGATGGAGTAACAGCATCAGTGGATAAGAGAAGAGCAACTGATGTCATCTACCTGGACTTGTGCAAAGCATTTGATGCTGTCCCACATGACATCCTGGTTGTTAAGATGAAGAAGCGTGGGTTTGATGGATGGACCACTCGCTGGATAAGGAACTGGGTGGACTGGTCGCACCCAGAGAGCTGTGGTCAATGGCTCAACGTTGAAATGGAGACCGGTGACGAGTGGCGTCCCTCAGGGATTGGTACTGGGACCAGTGCTGTTTAACATCTTTGTTGGCGACATGGACAGTGGGATCGAGCGCACCCTCAGCAAGATTGCGGACGACACCAAGCTGTGTGGTGCCGTTGACATGCTAGAGGGAAGGGATGCCATCCAGAGGGACCTGGGGGGTTGGAACTAGATGATCTTTAAGGTCTCTTCCAACCCAAACTATTCTATGATTCTATGATGAAAAGGAATGAAAAGCATTAAACAACACTGATCTTATGCACCTGTACAGTTGTATAAAATTGATACTCATATGCCAGTAATAGCCAACAAACTGTCATAAATACCTTTTGGTCCTTTTGGTCCAACTTTTCCTTGTTTTCCTGCTTCTCCTCTATCTCCTTTTTCACCTCCATCCCCTTCCAAAAAAAGCATAAAATAATGCATCATAGTACATTTCACTCAGTGTGGTAAATGCAGCTATACATCTCAGAAACTAAAGTTTACACTTGTTTATTCTTTTCCCTACTGATTTCTTTTTATTTCACATTGAAGGCACAGTAGCCATGGGGCAAATTTCCAAAGAAGAGCTGATGAATCTGACCATTAGGAAAATCTAAATATTTTCCTTTTTCTTTTTCTTTTTGGAGAAGCTGGTCCAACAAAAGAATTGTACAACATCAGCTCCAGGTCTTATCCTTTAAGGCCTGTTAGCTGTAAAACAGATAAATAAACAGATCTTTATCTATTGGGAAACCTGGGAGAAATGCCAGGGGAGGTAATCGGAATTTATTAATTGTTCTTAGTGACTCCAAGTTCAGGGTATGCAGATGCTGTAGGAACAGGAGCAATGTTAGTATGTTGCAGTAGATCTTCACATCTTCCCACAGTTTTTGACAGGTGGCATATTTTATTCTAGCAAACATGTTTTGCAATTACGCCAGTACTTTATTTTGAACTAGTCACTTAATAGGAGCTGTAGGAGGTAAATTCACTGTATTTATTACAGTAGTGCAGAGATTTCCCCAGATGAGATCAAGGTCCTGTTGCACAGGTACTGTGTACACCTAGAGTATGACAAAGTCACTCACTGGGCAGCTTACAGTGTAGGAGAGCAAGACAGCAATTAGAAATGGGAAAGAAATATTGTCTCCTCCCTTATGTTGCATAGAATTTCCCTTAAGGTTATGCAGGAAAAAAAAAAATGAGAGTACAATTTGTGATGATTTTCATATCTTCATATTTTTATTTTGATTCAAAACCCAAGAACTTATTTCCTTTTATTTATTTTTTTATTTGTTTGTTTATTTTATTCTTTCCAGCATTACCTGATAAAACCAATAACCTGTCTCACTGAGGATGGTGCTCCAGCCCTGGCAGAAAGTGTTCAGGACCTGGATTTGCTGAGGGTGACTGTTCCCCATGAGCAGTCGTTTTAAGGCTTACCTGACCCAAGGACTGCATCCCAACAACTTGTGGAGCCACTGCTCATTCTGCCCTGCACAAATTGGTCTTGTACCTTTTAAACATGTTTATATTTTTGGTCGCTATAATATCCTGTGGCAAAGAGGTCAAAGATTTAATTACATGAGGGGGGAGAAAGTAGCTTCCCATGGTTGCTTTCAGATTGATTGCTTCATTGGGTGTCCTCTCATTCTTGTTCTGTGAAAAACACTACCCACTCATTCTTTATTTACCTTCTGCTACTTTCACAGCCAATAGGCAGCATATCATGGGCTGCTTGACGGGGTGATGAGAGATGAGAAGTGGTGCACATTAACTCTAGCATATAAAATCTAGTACTAGGTCCTCTGCACGTTGGATATGGGGACTAGGCTGAGTCTGTCCCTGCATACCATTAAAACCAGTAGTGTTGGGACCCCCTTGAGGAGGGCGGGCTCACCCCATCATTCAGGTTGCCCTCACGGGTGGTAGTCATTCGTCCCAAACAAGGACTGAAATTCAGTCTGAATTGGAGGGAGACAGCATTTGTTAGAGGGAGGGAAGAGGCAGAAACATGTCGTGTGGTGTGTGCTGGTTCACTGAGTTGCTTGTTTTCAACACCAACTGCCACAGGACAAAGTTGGAAGGGAAAAGTTTATAAGCAGCCAGCAGGAGAATTTTTAAACTTTTGATTCTCACTGATTCTCCAAAGATACTTGATAAGTCCATATCTATTTTCAAAAGCCAAGCTACTTAAAATCGTGATGAAGCTGTGGGTCTGAGCCTCAGGCTAATGGAAGGATGCCTGCTTGTACTGGGTTTTTTCTACAGGTCAAGAAAGAGCAGAGCCAGAGAATTTGCTGTTTAATTTTGCTGTTGACCTCATCATTTATGGCTGAGAATCCAAGCAATTGTCCTTTCCAAACCCATCTATGAAGCCCTTGAGAAAACCGTAAGTGTCACTTCTCAGTAGGACAGAAATTCAGAAAAGATTCCCAGAGGCTAACAAAGACCTTGTAAAATGCAGTTCCAGGGAAAGGTTAAGAGCTGATGTGATCACAGTCTGCAAACCCATGCAGGAGAGGAAATGTGTGATAATAGAAAGGAATCAGGGGGTGATTCAAAGGCTGGAAAAGCTGGGTGGGTTTTGACTAGAAATGTAGCGGGGGGTCGTTTAACAAGCAGGCCACGTTCTCCAGCAGGAGAGGGACACCGTGGAGACTTCACTTCCAGCCCTTACCTATGCAATGAATTCCTTTGTGTATGATATGCTCCAGTTCTGGGTCTGGTGTAGAAACAGCTGAGGGAGTTTCTTTGACCTATGTCATGCAGGAGAGCAAAGCACATTCCTGCTGACCTTCCAAATACTGCCTGTCGCCCTGTCAGCCTGGCCAGTTACCTGCCGTGTGGCTCACAGGCTCCTCTGTTGGGTTAAGGGCTCTAGTGAGACGCTTGTTTTCTGCAGAAAGGAGAACTCTGTGCACTAATTTTTTTTTTTTTTAATAGTAAGAGATTTTGCTTAGACAGTTAATCTTAGAAATAGAGCTCCAGAAAGAAAGTCAATATACCAGTGGAGAAACTGTGATTAATTTCCAAATATGGTTTCTTCCAATTTCAGTTGCAACATTTAGAGCCACTGAAAGCTGCAATGTCTTCTTCTGAGAGACTTTGGAGCAAGCTTTGCACACACAAAGGGCTGCCAGAGATTAAGCTAGGTTGCTGCGTATGGGCCATTAGGCTGAGAGCTGACAGGCGAAAGGAGTAAAAAGTGTGGGAAATTATGTTCTGAAGGTTTTGAGAAATGAGGAGGTGTTCTCAACTTTTACTGCTAACATCTCCTGTCTAGTCCTAATTTTTGCTCATGCCATCTAAAAACCTAAGGGACAGGGAAGAAAGATCTGCCACCTGTTTCATCTTGGCATAAAGCAGTGTACCGTGCTCTGCCTTAGCTCCCATACCTGGGAAAGGAGGAATAATGCCGGTTGGCCTACCTGTAAGAGAAGTCCTGCTTTTCTCCCAGTATTGCATGTGAGCATGGGTAGGCAAGGGTAGAAGCCAACCGTATTAATTACTGGTACCACTTCACTGTTAATGTAATACTGGATTAAGCCAGGTGGTTGATAAGATGATAATTATCAATACATTGTGACTGCCTTTCACCTGCAGTGATCTCAAATTTTTGGCAAGAAACGTGAACTCTTGGGTTATGCTCCCCCCTTGTGGCTCTGCTATGATTTGCAGCGAGGTAGGAGGGATTGTAAAAGGTTGGCTGTTTTGGGCAGGAGTTGTGTTGGCCTTCTCTCTAATTTATAATAAGCATCTCTCCCTTTCCTCTGGGACTTCATGTGGACAGGCTATCCCACTGCATTAGCCAGAAAACTGAATTTAACTCCTGGCTGTGCTCTGGACTGAGTTTTTGAATTTTTGTACTACTGTACTTTGTGCTACATGACTTGTCTTACAGGGAAAAAAAGCTGTGATTCTAACCTCCTATGCTTGAAGTCTCTACCTGGAGTTTAAACTGTCCTTTCTCTGCTGTACATTTGGAGAAGTGTCAGGCTAAGCTTTATCCTGATTAGCAGATTGTAACCTTAAAACTGTTGCTGCAAGGATGTAAATGCCCCAAGCTAGCATCTCAGGCATGGATGGAGCACTTAGAGCCAATATGTGAAGCATGCCCATTTCCCTACCTTGTTCATATTCCTGCAAGCTGATTTATTTCTTCTGTGTCACAGATTAAAAATATCAGACAATTTAAGATAACACATGGAACAATAAATCTGTAGACTTACAGCTTGGGACTGTGCAAGACAGAAGGAAAGTAGAAGCCATAAGCAGTAAATTACTTTTGCAGCCATCAGAAAATTGTAATTGTAATTCAGAAGGAACAAATCCAGTCATTCCTTCTCCTATAAACAAGCTCAGGAAAATGCTGAAGGTCTAATAAGCAGCAGGATTTGTAGGCAGTTGAAAGGGTCTCTGCCTCTTTAGGAGTTTCACTAAATAATGCAATGTTGAGAAGTTATATTTATTAAGAATTTAATTAGTAAGAATTTAGTGACTGTCAGGTGACTCCTGCTGGTAGTTTATCTGGTTTGTATTCACAAATGGAGGAAGTTTTCAGGTTAAATTGTTCGCAATGTTTAGTGTCTCCTCAAGTCTTGCGTTAAAGGTCTGACTGGTTTTTGGAGAATCAGAATGTGATTCCTGTGGATTACAGCAACCACACTTGTCTGTAGGTGCAGCCCGTGTCAGCTTGATAGCGAGTCTGCAGGCTGTGTGGAGGGTAAAGCTTGAACCCCTGAGCTGGGTTCAGGCTTGTTTTGCTCCAGGAGCACCTAGTGTTCAGCCTTTTCACTCACAGCCCTGCTGAGACCCCGCTGCTCCACGTAGGGCTTCACTGAGACACTTCTCCAGGTGTACAGGCCTCAGTCAGCTGCAATTCCTGGATCCTGACCAAAAATACTGCGGAAGTGCTAATGTTCTCTAAGCTTCTCTTTTACAGAGAATCAAATAAAATGCTTCCTCTGAAGCCATAGGGGTTTGTCTCTGATGCAAATCCTTGAGCTGTGCTTTGCCTCTATCCCGGGAGGCTCAGCACACATCACAGCCCCTGGTGCTTCCTCTGCAATCCAGGGCATGCCCACCCTGTAAAACGACAGAAACTCCCCTTTTGGTGGGCTAAAGCACAGTTCTCCTCCTACACGAGATCCTCTGAACTCAAAAAAGCACTGGCCACCAGCTATAAAAAAAAATGTCCTTGAGGTGTCCTGGGGCATGACTGATAGCTGCAAGGAGGGAGAGGTGGTTAACTTTGTTTTGTTTGGACATGGCTGCTTTGTGCTACTTGCTTTGGATGCATTTAGCATTTCTAGGCATGGTCTCCCACCACAGAGCCTTTGTGTGCAATCTGTTGTGTGGCTGTACCCTGTGATCACATGTTCCACAGCTCTGCTGTGCCCCACGGTTCAGGCCTGTAGTCCTGCTACAGGCACGGGGACTCTCTCCACCTCCTCAGGCAGCGTGAGTAGGTGAGGTGATGCCACCTGCCGTGAGCATTAAACTAAAGGGATAAGGACATGTGCGTAATTCTGAAGCTTTGAGACTTCTCCAGGAGCAATTTACTGCCTTGGAAAAGCCTTGCAGAAGCCACAGGGTTAGCTCTCAGTTACTCAGCTTTATACACCTCTGCATGTCCAGCCTGCAGCCCACTGACAATGAATAAGCCCAAGCACTGACAAGCCTCTGCAGCACCTGCGTGTGTACAATCCCAATTGAGAGGTTTGGTCACCAGAGGGAGTCGCAGATTCCAAGAAATGAACAAAACAGTTTGTCTTTCCATTACACGAGCCTGTCACAGCTACGTCAATGGAAAGCCTCAAGATTTCCTCTAATTTCACTTTCAGTGTCCTTTAGATCCTTAGCAAATTTCCTGTAACCGTGGGGTTTCCAGTTTCCAAGGTATGTATGACAAATGAGGACAGGATTTCTTGTGCTGTCTTGGAGCAAAATGAGGTCATCTGGCTGGAGTCGATTCCCTGCGATGCCCTCTTCCCACCCCTCCACGCTTCAGCCCCAGCGCCAGCCTCCATACTTCCCTCCCACTCTGCGTGATTTTGAGCACTCTTCTGACCCCACATTTAATGAATTATGGGAATGAGGAGGGAAAGACCAATAAGGCAAATCATGCACACTTGTAGTGAGCTGGATTAGCTCAGTGAGAAGTCTGATGAATAAGCAGCTGAGCCAGCACAAGGGAATGGTAGGGCCATATGGTCAGAGTGATGGGCCTCTCTTTTTGAAAAAAAACCTGACAGCCTTGTCCAGCTGTAGTGTGTAACTTCACCCACGGCCACTCTTGCAGACGCCCTGTGGGAAACACGCGGGGCTCCACAGGTTGCACCAGCAGAAACAGAAGTGTTTCGATCACAAATTCTTATCTTTTTTCACTCAGCTCCAAGTTAGATATTAGAGGCCCAGTCACCTTCTCTGGTGAAATTGAAAGAATCTTCAAGAATAAATTGGGTTCTTTGCTAATTTTTCTGCTTTTTTCTTCTAAGCATCCATGGACTTTGCTAGAAATGCCCCCTTATTTTATCGCATGTCATGAGCCAGACCCAAACCCACAGTATGTTCAGTGAATCTCTACTGACTTCTATTCTTGAAAGTGTGGGATTTTGTGCATGAACAAGGTATGTTGTGTATTTAATAACACAGAAATAATTTGTATTATTTCTGATTCTTCACTCACTTGATCTGTCCCAATTTAAGGTTCTCCTGATCCCCTGCCATTATGATGTGATCCCAAAGACCCATGGATTACAGCTGTTTGAGTGAGGAATCAAACCACCATTGGTAAGAAATACAGACCCAATATTATTTAAGTGCTCACATACATACTTTCTAGCTCAGGCTGATAAACTTCAGAAACTTAACATATGCTAAAATACACGAAGGCTAAAATGCATGAAAAACAGAATTATGTGTTGATTATAAAGTGCTCTTCAGATCAAACATGAGGCGCTACAAGGGACGCTTAGTTATAGGTTTGAAATGCCTATAGGATGTGGTAAGGCATTTTATATTTTTGGAAGGAAATGTGGATAGCAGCGTATCTGGTTTCTGAGAGTTTTAGATTTTCCATGACTGGAATTGCGTAAGCACAATTAAAGCTGAGAGGTGGACAGCTATTCTGGAGACCACAGAAATTCTATTTTGAGGTGCTAGCCAATGTCATAGAGTTTATAAGCATCATTTGTTAAAAGTAATAGTAAGGAAACACTTTACATCTGAATTGCTGTGGGAAACTCCCAGTATTCTTCGGATTTCCTCTCGTTCCAGTTTCTCAACCTGGATCTGACTCAAGGCCTTTGAAGTTCCTGTGTCTGGACTTCAAAGGAAATGAGCTGGGACGTGGGACAGATAGCAAGATCTACAGTCAGTCTTCAGGAACACTGAACTTCCACAAATCCGCGTGAAATCAACTGTAGCTTTGTTCTCCACTTCTGCAAAGCCAGTCCTATTCTTCTTCTCCCCCTGCTCCTGCTTTTAAGGGGAGTTGAGGAGTCAAAGTTTTGGATTCTCTGCTTACTTCTGCCATCATGTTGTTGCTTATTGATTTTCTCAGGCCAGAGCATGGACTGACAACCGGTGCTTTTCCTCTCACAGCATTAGCTGCTGCCTCCCCACAGGTCCTAATTCCCCTCCTAGCAGCAGCAGCTACAAGCCTAAGTGAAAGGGCCATGACTGATTTTGCTAGCCCAAGCAATTGGCTTCCCTGAAAAATTGCTTTATTTATGCTGTATCTGGTTTTGTTTGGACCCAAGAATTAAATGGAGTGCAGAATTTGCTCTTTATTGTTGTAGTTAATCAGCTGTGGATAAGCATTACCTAGCTTAATTTTTCATAGGTCCTGCATCAAACTAGTCCAGCTAAATCCAAGTCATTCCTAAACATCTCAGGTCAAACACTGAAACCACTACTTAGAAATACTGAAAATGTGTTTTGACCTGAACATCACATAGCACAGGAGACTGGAAGAGAAGTGCCAGCTTTTGCTTTTTTCTTATGCCTTTTTTCTCCTCCTTTTTCTGGAGCAAAAATTTGCAAAATTTCTTTGCATTATTATTTCAGAACAGAATTCATGTTCGTTTGCTTGCACCAGTGATAGCAAAGCAGCAGATAGACGGTGGGGACTGCAGAGTGCTTGGTTTGGATCACACATCACCACCAGAGGTCAGGCTAAAACTCCTATTGGTTTCTGATGCTGAACGGTTTAATCAGACAGACTTGCATCATAGCAACTCAAAGTGCAAAAGACCTATAGAATATCTTCTGCCTTCCTCTTGTTCCTGGAAGATTGTATCCTTCCCAAGTATTTCCTTGCTTTTTGTGTTTTGTGGCACTGCTGACACATTGGGAGCTGGTGGCTCTGTCACAACTGGCGTGAAGATGTTCCTGACAATCAGTCTGGAATTACCCTTTTTTTTTCACCCATCTTAATCATTCATGTCATACTTCTTGTGTGACATCTCCAGTCTGAGCATAAAAATTGGTGCATTTCTGAAGGGGAAGAATTTGGCTTACACAAATTAACCTGGACAAGTTACGAATGGCTTGTACAAGTAGTGGCTGATTTTCAGGACACTAACAATGCTTACAGAATAATCATAGAATCATAGAATCATAGAATGGCTTGCGTTGGAAGGGACCTCAAAGATCATCTAGTTCCAACCCCCCTGCTGTGGACAGGGCTGCCAGCCACTAGCTCACTAGATCAAACTGCCCAGGAACCCATCCAGCCTGGCCTTGAACACAGCCAGGGATGGGGCAGCCACAACTTCTCTGGGCAGCCTGTTCCGGTGCCTCACCACTTTCTCAGTGAAGAATTTCTTCCTGACGTCCAACCTAAACCTCCCCTCTTTCAGTTTTAGCCCATTCCCCCTTGTCCTACCATTATCCACCCGTGTAAAGAAGAGGAGCTCTTTAGGCTGAGAATGCAGAAAGGTCAAGTGCTTGCTCTGTAACAACCGTGAATGCCTAGATGATGAAGGGAGCAATGCAGCCTTCAACAGTGCAAGCAATAAAGGGCGATAAGTTCTGAATCTCTCCAAACATCCTCCCTTCTCTCTCAGCCCTCTCCTCTCCATTGTGCTGTGTGATGGGCAGAGCAGCATTGCTACTGCCGAGTACCAAGGCCGATTGCACTTGCAGCCCACAGTGGATCTAGCCTGCGGGAGAGTTTGCGGCTCCACAGCCTTGCACAGCTATTTAATAGCCTTTAACTCCCTGCACTTCTAGGTGCTTAGTCCCATTTGATACTCTAGAGTCCATGTGGAAGGAGGAAGTTGCCACAACAGCGGTCTGGCTTGTAGTGTGGAGGAAGCTGACCAACGTCCTGTGGGAGCTCAGCACCTCCATCTTGTGAGAACACTGCTGTGTTCTGCCAGAGCTGAAGACCTGCAGCAAACAGGAGACGAAGGAGAGGAACTTGTGCAGGGTGGGTCAAAACCTATAGTTGGAAGAATGGTTGACAAAGGCGAACACCAAAGGTAGCACAGAAAGTAGACCTTACAGCAATGGAAGTCAGAGGCTTGTCCATTGCTAGGGTTAATGTCTGAGCAGCAAAGCGTAGCCTGTGGCTGTCGTGTGGTCCTAGGCCAGGGATCATGCACTCTAGACACTAGACAGATGGAGAAAAACTGGCAGCAGGACAGGCTTTCTTCTGCCATATTGGGTCAGCACGATTCATCCTTAACTACAAGGGATGCCTGAGGAGTAACAGAGTCGTTCACAGCCCCAGCCTGCTCAGTCTTTAGTTGCCCAGCTGACAGGCCATGAAGCAGTCTGCCATTGAGAGCCACATATACCTGCCCTGGATGGTCTCAGATCTGGTAGGAACTGAAATGAGGCAATAGGATCATATCACATAGGCTGCAAAATATATTTGATGATCAACAATGGATCTGAGCCAGTAGTTTGGTGTTGATTTGCTCAACGCTCCTTTTAACAGTCATAGACCTTGGCTATGGTAATCTAATGTTCCAGTAGTAGTGAGGACCCTGCCAATAGATATTTGGCTCTTGTATCTTGGTATCAGCCAGGAGGCAGTAGGACTGCTAATGGCTAAATCCTGACTTTCTCAGTATCACACTTGCAGAAAATCATAATATCTAACCTTTAAATGCTCCCTGTCCCAGCTAGACCTCAGAAACCAGCTGGACTCTCAGCTACTCTAACATTGTCAAAAGACCGCCTCATTAGCCTGGTGACTTGTTAAACATATTTCTGTCAAACTTTGTTCTTCAACCTGCCATTATTCATATACTAATTAAACAAACTCCTACTAGCTCCCTTGGGGATCATTACATCTCTCTGTATTTATGCTGTGCCAGCAAAAGTTGAAGTTTGGATTGTAATCATAAAGAAATTAACTTACTGGTTAAAAATGGTCCTTTAAGCAACATGCATTTGAATAATCCATCATAAAAACAAATGAGTGTGGAGCAATGCTTTTGACTTGATAATCTCTTTTCTGCTTAAAATTTAGATCAGTTGCATTTTTTTTTCTCTCAGTCTCTAGCCTATAGAAAAATACAATGAATTACTAAAAAGAAAGTAATAGTTTGAACTGCAGTAGCCGTGGTGTAGAATATAGATTTTAGATCTTTCATTGCAAGATAGATTTGTATGTCATGGTCCTAATTTTTGGCTGAGGTGCCCTTCAGGCAATGCCATTGACATTAGATACATTACACAAAAAGTAAGTTAATGCAGAAAATTTGGTTTCAGATATTTGCAGAGAATTTTGAAGATAAAAGAACTGCACATGCCAGAGATGATCTATTTCTTGTTGAGGTCTGTAGTGAAGGTCCTGTTTAATTCAACAGGAGCTGCTGGATCAGGTCTGATGCATGCAGCAGAACTCTGCTTACAGGTAAGCATCTGGAAATAATGTCATTACAGTCATTTTAAATATTGCATTTCTCTCTCTACCTGTATGCAAAGTGAACCATTAACAGTTCAAAATAGGTGTTTACTTTCAGACAAAGTTCCTCAATTTATGGCTGCCATCTACACTGGTTTTGTGATGAATACAAGAAGTAAGCGAAGATTTATGTGGCTGGAGAAAGGTGCAGAAGGACAATTTATATGAAAGTATATGAGAAGATGTTCCTGAAACTAAAGAAAACCGAATTCAAATCTCTTTGCTTTGCCACTTTCCCCCATTACAGTTTCACTTTCTAGGTGTTTGTACAGACTGCAGTAATTTAGAGTTTTCAACCCCAGCCCATGCCACAAGCCCTCCACGTCTCTGTTTTTTAAAAATCAGCCTTTATCAGTATAGGTCTCAGCATTATTAACCTGATTTTCCTCACCTTTTGGTCCAGGTAAAATTGTGTGTGTCGAGCAGACATCTGTTGTAGGTCGATTGTCAACATCAAAACCAAAAACCTGAACTTGGAAGATGAAAAGCACTACTAGGGTCCCGTATTTCCTTAGCTGTTGTTCTTTCTTGCTGCTCATCCTTGCTGCTTCTCAGGAAATGCCTTTCGTTGTTACAGCCTTAACAAATGCAGATGATTCAAAAATAAATGCTCCGCTGACTGTAGCAGTGCAAAGATTGAGAGCTACATGCAAGAACAGCTAAATAAGTGAAGAAAGGAGTTTGACGATGCTGTAGTTATTTCTGTCCTGCACATTATCCAGGATATTTATTTAACACTGACAGCTGTTTATTCCAATTTATCTCTTATCTGTGAGATGTTTAGCTGCTTTTGCCATGGAAAATTTCTTCAATATATGGGGATAGTCTCTTTTGTCATTCTTTTTTTTTCCTTTCAGTGCTGATTCTTCATGCCCAGCTTTTTACTTACACTAGAGACAAAAGACTGTGGTATGGTATCCAAGTGAGTACTAATTAGTTATAGGATACTTCTGGGTATGGTTTTATGCTTTTTTTGTTGTTGTTTGTTTGTTTTTATGATGGTTTTATGTTTGCCTATTATTCCACAATGGTTGCTCCAAGCCCAAATAATTTTGGTAGACATGGTACAGAAAGAAAAACTTCAGGATTCAATCCAGAGTAGGATGAGGTTGAATTACTGCAGAACCACCCCCCACACCAGCTTTCTCCTCTGCTTGCTAACTGGGAGAGACCACATGTCAGGATAGTGGTTTAGCACATGTCCCAAGACAGAAAAGTATCTATTTCCTATAATAATAGCTTTTGAGCTTTTTAGCTCCTCATTATTTAAGGCAGTTATTTAAGACATTATTTAAGACAGTTTTAGTCTTTCAGTAGATGGAAAAAGTAGCAGTACTGATGTAAAAGTAAATGCTTTTTCTTAAAGGTGTTGTCAAAAGATTTTGTTTTCAAGCTTTCATGTGTGATGAAATGTTGGACAAAGCCCCAGGAGAGGTCAAGAGACTCCCCTCACTCTTTCCTTCTAGCCTGGTCACAGACTGTCCCACTTTCCTCTTTTGTTAAACTGTATACAATACATTCCAGAAATAAATAGTGGTCTCAGTCCTAAAGAATGTCATCAAACAAACACCTTCAAATGTGGCCCTGATAACAGATACATCACCGCTAGAGAAGGAGGGAAGTGAAAGCTGGGATTAGAGATGGATAGCGTTGTACCAGGAATAAACTTGTTCCTCTGTGATTTGCGTTGGGCACTGTGCCTATGACTTGTACACTGTAAATCTGCTTTATTTATCTTTTTCTTCTCTTCACTTTCCATTTTGTGAGCAGAAGGTCAATGTAAGAGCAAGAATAGAGAGCGTAGGAGTGGGAAGCTAGTGTACTTAGCTTTGGAGGAGGCATTTTGGGAAGTGTTGCCAAAATGACGTGAATGATGCTATCCATTCCACAATAGTGTAAGATTTGCAGTGAATTCTTATTTATCAGTGATAAAGGGGAGTAAGTGTAAATTAGACAGAAAGCCAGTCCTTTAACCAGTTAAGTTACTGACTGGGACAAAGCAGACAGCCTTTTTTGATACTACTGTTGTTAAGATAATTTTCGAATGTTCTCATTCCACATTAGAAATGAAATCAAACCCCTACAATTTTATTTTTTCTTCCATGAAAGTCACAAAACCCCAAAATGCACAGTGAGAAACAAAGCTTAATATATGCAAGATCTTGGTAATGATGGCATTTACTTAAAATGTAGGAGATCCAGATTCAAATTCTTTCTCTGCCTAATTCAAACCAAGTGTTTGCACTAGAGCCTTAAGGATATATAGCCTTATTTCAGGGCTGTTTGATAATCAGTTACATCTTCCTGTATGTTGGGCCAGAAATCCTATCCTGGGGCTAGGAAACCTGCCTTAACAGGAAATCCATCACAACAGATATACTAGCACATAAAACTTGGGTTTTGGCAAATCAATATTTATCAAACCAGTTCATTGAAAAATCCTCAAGCAGCTTCAGTGCTGATGGAGATTTAATGAGGTACATTGCCTATTGTGCATGTTAATTCTTATTGAATGGGGCTCAGAGAAATGTCTGTAGGCAAGAGAGAAAAACAAACTAAGCAGTTGTCCAGACATAAAAGACATAAAACAAACATTTCCTAAGGCGTGAATGTTTTACAAGCAAAACCTCAGAAGGTACAAAGGAAAATCCTGATAGATTCTGTTGCTTTGAGCTGAGCAGCAGTCAGGTAACCTTTGCATACTACTGTTCCTCCTTGGAGCCCGAGTACTTCCTTGGTAGGTTGCATTGCCTTCACTTGGTTATTTGATGTTAGTAGTTAAATGACAACAGACTGTAAGGAGTAGAGACAACACCCTGAAATGGTGTTCATCAAAAGCTGGCCAAATCTACAGCCAATTTGAGTAATTCATAGAGTCCCAGACCCTATGTCGTTGAACTCCAGGTTAATGCATCCTGCCTAATACCATGGGTTGATTCAGCCAGAAGTGCTGAGAGTCTGCTGGCATCCTTTCTAACCCCAGTGCAGTACTAAGGAAAACTTTCTTCTTCTCTCCCTCAGTATACTGAATAAGCGGGGGGGCATCTGAAGTACAAGAAGAAAAGGACAACACTTCTCTGCTGTGGGTTCCTACATGGTTTTCTGTTCTCCTGGTATCATGATGATTCGGAGTGTTTCAGGATGTCATACCGGATGCATCAATCATGATGGCAAAGATTAGAGAGTGGAGGAGGAAAAGTGGTACCGTGTGGTTTGCCAAGTGCAGGGAGGAAAGTAAACCTAGTGCTGTTTTGTAAAACGTCAGTTTTGGTTCTGACACTGTGCTCTGTCTTCTTGATCCTGTAAATACACGCTCCACCAGTGTTATTCCTCTGAGTAAGACATAAGCAATGACTAGACCTTAATATGCCTTCAAATAGCTGCCAAAAAGAACCGAACAAAGGCAATAATTCTCAAAAATCTCCTTGCTTCTATGTTTGGTAAACGGAGCTCAAAGGACTGTAATGATATGAGGTAATTTTTCTTGAATATTTGAGGTGCTTCATCAGCCCCAGCAGTGGAGAAATAGATGTGCCTCTGGTTTCCAGCAAGTGAGTTTGACTCTTTTGAGCCTGGTACCTTGAGGGATAGTGTTGAGTCTTCCCAGGTCTGCCTCAGGGATGGCATTTTTGGAGAAACTTAGGTCTGACAACTCCTTTTTTTGGGGTGCTCCTACGTCTCTTTTCCCCCTCCTATCCCCTCCTACCTTCATCTTTTAACCCTTTAAACAGCAAAGCTGACCAGATTCCAGCTGGAGAGTCTGCTGCGAGGCAGGAGGAATTTGGAGACAGCTGATGCCCAGGGAGCAGGACAGCTTCAGTACCTAAACCTCACAAGGAGCTTGTGCTGCAGACCATAAATTCAGAGAGCTGCTGGGCTCCTTATGAGATGCGGTATTGAACAGACACTGCACCTTGGTTTTTAAATATTCCTCAATGCTCATTCAGGTAAAACTGCATTACAATTTTGCACTTTGCAAGAATTTACTGGCTCATGGTTAATGTGTTATAAACAGCTTAGTTGTGAATACTTCTCTGACAGTTAGTCTGCTGGCATTTAATTCTGCTGAA
>VXAV01000156.1:152016-169860 GCA_013399715.1 Alectura lathami | reverse complement strand
GACTTTACTCATATGGCATCAGACTTCCTGAGAAGCCTGAGACAGATACCTATTGTTATTTTCCATGCAGTCACTCAGAGAAGCTGTCCAAAAAAAGTAAGGCATTTAGATATGCATTTAGAGATGTGATAGAAAGTGAAATACTCGGTGTGGTTTGTAATTGTGTTTATCTAAGTGCAGCCTCTTCCTGTGTCAGAACAGATTTTTGCAAACAAGAGGGCAATGATTCAGTTCCAGAGGAAGACTGACAAAATAACTCCGTCTTCTGCTGACCTGATGTAGTGCTGAACAGTGTCCTACCCTGGGAAAATATTTCCTGCTTCATTTTCATAAATATTTATGTAATTCCTTCTGGGAAACATGTCTTCTTCAGAAAACTGAACATGCTGCTCCCTGACACAAATTTAACTGTTTGTTTACACAAGAGAGATTATGGGCATTTAGCCAGCCTTGGGTTTTTACACTTTTATCTCAGGCATTTCTGTCTTTCAGAGTTCTCTTTTACTCTGCTCCTAGAGATCACATAATGCCTGGAGTCATGGAGCTTAGTTCTGGCTCTGGATTTCCAACATCCCCAGTGCTCATTGTAGGATTGGTATTTTGGGCTGCAGAAAGAGGGGCCAGATGTGATGTTCTGCCTGGAATCAAATTTCTGTCCTGCCCAGCTATGGCTTTCCCATGCTGGTTTGAGGCTCCTCTCTAAAAAAATTAGTTCATGCAAGCAATTAAACATAGGATTGCATGACTAATGGAAGTATTTGTATTTAGAAACAGACCTAAACACATTTATATGAACTGAAATAGAACCTACATGCAGTATTTTGAGTTTGCTTTCTAAGCTTCTAGTAGTGATTAGCAGCAAAGTTGTCCAGAGTTGCCCCAAGAAAACAGGAATATTCCCCATCATGACAAAACATAAAAGGTTGTTCCTGCTCTCTTTGACATTGTAAGACAACAGAAGAGTGACTGATCTTGAAGCACTGACTGCTGGAGCCTTGTACGAAGCCTTGTACTCCTGAGATTTGCTGGCCAGCTCACTCTCAGCCCTTCCATGAAGTGGTGAACTATGTAGGGTGCCGCAGGGAAAGCTATGTGATGGTTAGCAGACGTTCACAGGAGATGGCAGACACCAAGTTTGTGCCCAGGATAAACACAGATGAGTAAATGGTACCCAGGTCATGTGCTGTCCTGTGGATTTTGTATGAAAACTCTATATCTTGAGGAACATTGACAAAACTTCAAAGCACAAGCTCATCAGACCAATGAGATCTTAGTACCCTGCTCCTAGCATTCAGCTGTGGTGACCTGCATTAGTCATTTGACCTTCTCAATGATCACATGTATTTATAGATCATATAGAATTACAGAGAATTTAATTTCTTTTTTTTTCCTTCTTCAGTTCAAACTCTGCCACACACATTCCAAACACAGCTAGAGCCAAACAGCTTTTAGCACTTTCTTTAGCAAAACAAACAAACAAACAAACAAACAAACAAACAAACAACAACAACAACAACAACAAAACAAGGTGCAACTACCTGCCCTGGAGGATTCATAAGCTCCTCCAGTAAAATGGGAAGGAAGGCAAGGCTGCAAGGAATCTAGAGGGATGGAGACACAATAAAAAAGTAAGAATCCATAGGAGGCCAAAGGAAGATTGACGGTCTCCATCTTACCCCACAGGCTTGTGATACCTGCGTAGTTTGGAACAGGCACTCCTGACCTTTTGCTTTGCTGTCCTGCTGAACACCGTCAGTAGGGATAGGGACAGCTTCAGAGGGGCTGACTCACTGATCTCAGAGCCCCTGGCCCTGCTCACAGCCTGAAACCTGCTATCAAATGTGTTCCAACATCTGCTGCCCTGCTCAGTGAACTCTCTCTTACCTCCTGAATTGCTTCCCTGGTGTCTGGGGACGCACAGTGTTGTGTAACATCTATCCTAGTGTTGGTTTCATGTCTGCGTGGGTGTGTTTCTGGCAGGAAAATGAAAATTTTGAACCTCATTCTTCCACCTTCCTAGTTATTGTCCTGACTGCCAGACTGTTTGGTAGTGAAGGGGAGGAGGGTGGTGGAGGTGGCATATTTTCTGCTTGACATCCTAATAAAACCAAAGGAAAAAAAACCTTCTGGCAGTCCGTACTCACAAAGATGTATTTTAAAACTTGATAATGAATTACACTTCTTACAACTCCAAGTTTTGTGTAAGGAAGAAAGATTAAAAAAGGAAAATATTTTTCTTCTCAGTTCTGATTATTGCTGATTCCTCTGAAGTTTCTGACTTGTGAACTGAAAGACTGCATCCCTGTCTCCGCTCCATATGCAAGTCTCTGAATTGTAGATAGTTGTTCAGGTGTACGATGTGGAGTCATTATGATGGAATTTTAGTTTAAAAGTAGTTTAACATATAAAGTGCATCTCTAGCACCAACTGGCTAAAAGGACTGCGGCAACTTCTGCCATTTGGAGTAATTCATGTTGCTTGGAACTACTCCTCAGCCATCCCTGGCAGGGATAAATTTGAGTTACAGGGCTTGTAGAAAGATTTCTGAGTAGCAATTATTTCACCATTGATGGGAACTGTTGTGAACCACTGAGTTTTCAGCATTTTTCCCCAAGGCAGGATTCCCCCAAACTTCACGTTTGCATTTGTCTCATCCCCACATATAAAGTGAACCCTGCTTGGGTGCTTTGCTTTTTAATCTGTCTGCTCTCTCATTATAGGAATACAGATATAGAGAAAAGGCTCATAAATCAACACACTATTTCTCATCACCAAAATGTGGTGCATGACTTTGTTTAATATGTGGGGTTTTATGACTGTCCTCAAAGGAATTTATGAGTTTAGATATAACATTAAATCAGTTCCAAGGACAGTATTGGACTTAGTCCAACACTATCAGTAAAACATCACGTAGCATTGTCATTTCTCCAAGTGTTTTGGAGATTCCAACTTTGTTACAAGGTTCACAGTCACTTTCAATCCAGGGGACAGGAAATTGCCACACTCTGCTAGGTGCTTACCTTTTGGTCAGAGCAGCAAGTGCTGGGGTGAAACAGTTGCTCCTGGCAGGGTTTTGTCCTATGCTGTGGAAAAGAGGTCTTACTCCTTGGGCCATAACCAGCCAGAAGCAATTCAGAGTCAGTCTGAACTGGTGAAGAGCTGGGTTAATGGCAAGAAGCTGCTTCTGATATTAACTGGCCCCTGCCTTTCTAACACAGAAGAAATTTGCCATGCTAGCATCCACAGTGCTGCATCACGTATCAGATGTTTTATTCCCAAAGACCAATGACCTAATCAAAAGAACAAGGACTATGCAAAGGGTAAGCAGAGCCTGATCGCACAACCCACCATTAAGAAATCTCTGATTGCTCCTCTTCTTCCTCTCTCCTCACTCTTCTTCTCTTGTGCAATTTCTGTCCCAACCCCTTGGTGACAAAAATGACTTCAGGCAGCGGAGGAGGCTGCTTGGCTGAGGTGCTTCCAGCTTCATGCTGTTGACACGGTTCATTAACTGGTAAATCTGTGCAGAGGCTCCAGCCATGCTGCTGCATCCCCATGGCTGTGACTGGCCTCGTGCCCTGCTTGCTCACAGTCAGTGCGTGCGCGATCGCTCGGCTCCCCACTCTGATGCCCATGCAGTAGGATGGCGCGGTGCCTGCTCACAGGAGTGGGAAGCCAATTTCACAAGGGTATGGATGAGCACTGCGAATGGATTTAGACTGGCATCCTGCTGGAAGCTGCCCATGCCAGTTTTCCAGCTGGAACCGGCCTCTTTTTTGCAGAACATTTTTTTACTCTTATTTTTAAATTCCAGTTGTAATTGATCTGGAAAGGAATTACTGCCTGTTAGCACCAGGAAGTTATTCACAGACAGCACATACTTTCCTTTAAGGAGAATCTGTGGTGGGGGATGAGTCAGGAACTGAGTCTTCCCCTGTGTGTGGATGCCAGTGCTGCGGTACCACTCTGTGCTGACTCCACCAGAAGTGATGACCATCCCCGCTGCCATCCCATGCCATATATGTGCTCAGAGAGTGTCCCTCCATGCTGAGGTGGGGAGGGTGATGGTGGCACAACCTGAATTTCAACCTGCTCTTTTCCTCAGAGACAAGAGTTGAGATTTATTGAATAGAGACCCTAAACATCATGGTAAAAGCATGACGGTTTCATATCTCCAAATATTTGCATCAACTAGCACTAGTAAGTTACAAGGATGCACAATAATAGACCAAGGAAAAAAAGGAATCAAGCAATCTTAAAAAGAAAACAGAGATGAGAAAATGAGAAGCTATTATTTGTGTGCTATTCAAATTACATGGGGTTAAAACCAGACTAGACTGTGATGCTCCTGGGATTCCTCAGCCCTTTCCCCCTAAGTGGAGCACTTCAAGTGAGCAGGATCCGGCCTGAAGTAATCCATAAGGCTGTACTCCTTGCTTAGGTTTTCTGTTTGTGCTGATTTAAACATTTGGCCATTTTGATTTTTTTTTTTTTTTTGGATTAGCTGAGCTCAAGGGAACACTCTGAAGGAATGTGCCATTGGTTTTTTGTTGGTGGTTTTTTTGTGATGCCATGCATTAAAACTTTCATGCAGGCAGTCATTAATTGTCAAAACCAAAAATACCCCTGAACTCCTGCCTACAATTATCCATGCTGTGCTATATTTGAGGCACATTATGGTTTCTATCATTAAGAAGTCCTCCTTGTAATGTCCCATCATGGATAAAAGATAGCCACAAAAATGATGCATATGGACAAAATATAAAGTGAAATTACGGGTTTCCATACTGAAATGGAAATCCTGATGATGCATATGCCAGACACGAGTGACACAGAACAGAACTGTTAGTAAACATAGGGTAAACTATAAATATGCTTAAGACCAGACATCACGCGTTGTTAGAAGTGACAAATTTTGTACTAAAAGAAAGAAAAAAGATCACAAATCTAGACAGACAGCACTGCTAAAAGTTATATAGCTGCATGATTCATTCCCCAAAGAAATCAATGTCAGGATGACATTTGTCTTCAGGCAGTACTGGCAACTGCTCGTAATTTGGGTAAACTTTCTCTGCCTTATAAAAACAAACCATCAAACCAAAAGGTAACCACCGAAACAGCTACCACTCAACCAAAAAAAAATAGTACTTTAAACAGAGCACAACATAAAACTGCATGAGTCAATCTACCGTAAACTTTCAGCAAATAGGATGTGTCATAGAGATCAACTTCGGTGTTTCCAGAGAGCATAGACTTACACAGCAGGCTTTTTAGAAACAGACTTTGCTCCAAATAGTACTTCCCTATTTTCAATAAACCCTGACTGGCTGCAACTAGTTATTTCTCGTGATACAGACAGCCAAAATAACTGACTGGTAAACAGAAGCCTATGGAGCTGGATTAATTACAGGGATTACATATAGTATTCCGAGCTTTTAGAACAAGAGGGGATCATTATGATGATCCCTGCTGGCCTCCTACGTAACAGAAGCCTTGGAATGTCACTGAGTGGTTCCTGCTCACAGCTGTTGGTGGTGATGGGAAGTTCCGTCTACAAAGATACAAAATTTTTATTTAACTACTTCCAGTGGGTGAAAATGCACCAGCTAACCTGTTCCGGTGGCTAGTTATGCTAATTTTGTAACCTACTAGTTCTTCCGCTATGCATGTTTACTTGAGCATGTTTAATATGTCTGTCTGTTTAAATAAAGCAGTGCATTGAACTAGTAATTTTAGGCCCGAATGCCCAACAGTTCTTCATCTTGTATCCTAAAAGCTGATTTATGACACCGTGTGTCACAGCTGGAGAGCAATGCTCATCCTGAAGTACTGCAGTTCTTACCAGTGAACTTTTTTTCCACGCAGCAATGATTGTTTCTTGGTTTACTCCAGTACGTTAAATAACAGTCCTGAGGACCAATGATTTTAGCTTGTTGCAGCGTGTAGTGTTCTTGACAAACTCCACAGCTATTTAAATTGGTGGCTTTAGTATCACTGCTGGTTTTCATGGAGGGAGGTGTCTGAGATGTTGGCTGGATGTTCTTGGTGACCTTGGTTGCTCTCTTTTGATGTTCCATAAAGTCTTTGTCAAGAAAAGCTGAGCTCAGCTATTTGGAAGAAAACCTCAACATTTTGCCTGAATATCCTTTCTGATGAGGCAACCAGTTTGCTTGATAAGGCAAAAAGTCATCTCTCCGTTACGCATGGGAAGATGATTTGTTTTGCAGATCAGCCAGTGCAGTGGTTAAAGAGAGAGCTAAGATGATTCTGTGTGAGTCAGATTGGGTCCAGAAAAGCTAAAGAGTTCAAGCTCAATGCCACAATATTGCTTATGCAATCACTCCCAAGAGAACTTCAGGTCCAGAGTGAGTTTGTCTGTGTTCTTCCTTTCCCTGTAGTATTTCATAACTTTGGAAAGTGAAGCATTGATTCTAATAGATTTCCATAAAGCATTTGACTTTGTACCTGTATGTGGGGGAAACATAAATTCCACTGTGAAGGAGAATAATAAAGCCAGGTAACAATTTTAGTCCCAGTTTGTTACACTGCAGAGGCCCTGACATGAGTTTTGAGAAAGTTGCATGATCAAATTGGCAAAGAGGTGGGAGGAAAGGAGAATATCCCAAGCTGCTTTTAGGAGATCAGGGAGAAATACGGGACAGCTGCAGGACTGGAATGAGCTTATCCAGTGGATCTTTGAATGAAAAAAATCCAAAAAAGGTATTTTGCAGGTGCACATTTAGAAAGACAATGAAGAGTAAAAGATGGAGAAATAGAAAAGCTCACATTAACTTCTCTAGCTTTTGGACTAAATCACTTGTGAATTATACAGCATGGAAAACGGAGTGTGTAAATTTGTAGAGCCCAGTCCACCTGGTTCACTTCTACAGAATGACATAAGCTCACAGTAGGAAAAGATATACAAGGTGTGCCAAAAATGTATACACATTTTATAAGTTGTTATCTATGTTTTACTTTTTGAAGGTGAAATTCCGATAGCAATGTGTAGCAAGACGTTGCTTAAAAGATGGCATTAATCAAATGAATGCTGGTGTCACAGCCTGGTGACAGGCAGGACAGGCAAATGAAACAGCGGAAGCACGGCAGTAGTTTGCTGTAATCAGGAGTGTCTGTATGCTGATGGTAACCACTCTGGGCACCTCTTGTAACTGCAGAAGTCAAACATGACTTGTATTCATCTTTTGTTATTGGTACATATTGAGTATTACAATTTTTAATGCAGGTTTTTTCTTTTTTAAAATGCGTATACCTTTTTTAGTACTCTCTGTATATAGAAGAACATAAGAATGGACATACCAAGGATCCTTCCAGTCCAAGTGACTGCCTCTCACTTATTTTGGAAAGCAGAAAAAAATACACACTGATTTCAAATAGCAAATTATATTAAAAAGACAGTGAGATATATGCAGACATGTTTCTGTTGAAGATAGCTCCGTGCTTTTGCCCAGCAGTATGATTTTGTGTCCATGAAAGCTTTCGTTTTGGTGTGGCTCATCAATCTGTAATAAGTTTGTTTCAAAAGTTTCTGAAGTTTGCAGAAAGGAGAAATCACAAAGCAATGTTGTTGCATTTAATGTTTATGAACAGTTTATCCCTTATCAACATCCCAACAAGGAAGCAAGGTATAATTTATTCCACAACTGGAAGACCACCTATTTCATTGTTCAATACAGTGAGTTGTGCTGGAGAGCTGTAAAATAGGGCACCACTCTCAGTGTTTAGTCAGTTACACTGAATTTTACTAATTTGATTTGATTTTTTCTTCAGACAGAAAATCTAATTAGAAAGAAAAACAGTCTAAATGTTAATCCTGAACTATAGAACACGTCTGAAAGAAGATCAGAAATCTGGCGGTTTCTTCAGCTGAAGCAACATTTTGAAAGTGATAAGGGCTTTTCAGATCTGTTGAAAATTCCTTAGAACATACTGAGAGTTACCAACAGTTGAAAGAACTCCCTAAAATCCAGTTGTTCATATGGCTTTATAGATAATAATTAGTAAAATTCCACAGCTCTCTGTCTAAGGACTGTCTTAGCTTCCTGAGAAAATCTACCATCATCTGCATCAGAGACCAGAACTGCATGATGTTGTTGATAGTCACTTGGGAACTATTAGCATAACCTCTGTTTTTCTGTCCTTTATTTTTATAATACTCACTGACTGGAAAAATGAATAAACATGTAACTGTAAACTGCTACTTGGAAAATCCGGAACTTTCACAGAAGAGTCATGTGGACAATCACTTGTTCTCCATGTCTAAACTTTGTGGTGCTCTGTGAGGCAAAAAAGACCTTCTGGCAACCCCCAAAGATGAACAAGTTAGAAAAATAGTTGTACTTGGGTACTTTGTTTCCTGACATCAAAGCTTCCTGCGACAGAAATGTGCTATTACAATGGCATTATTCCTTTTTTTTTTTTTTTTTCTTCCTGTAATAGCTGTGGCAGATGTTCAGCACTTTCTATGCACATTTTAAATTCTGATTCGTTCGGGGAAACAGAGTAAAAGAGATGCCTAAGGTTTCTGTCATCCTGAAGTCAGTGGTAGTGCTTTTATCAGGATAATCTGGATCAGTGATGGCCACCCCATATGTTGGTGCTCACTGGAGGAAAGGAGAAAACGAAGGAAGAAATCTTCCTTTAACCCAATGCACTGAAGTAGGCTATACCTAACATTGCTTTAATCATCAGGGTGGCAGCTGTTCTACCTGCTCATCTGGGAGCCCTGACCCATTTTGGTACAAAAAGTTCTTGTTGCTCCATCCTGATAAGTTCTAACATCTTTGTTGCTTCCAACTGGGCTTTGAAACAGTTATGTGAAGGGAGTGCACATATGTATGTGCCAGGAGAAAAAGCAGGGAGCTCATCATATGGAAAAAAATGCATTCTTTTGTCTCACAAAAATTGTTTTTCCAGAGATCCTAAGCTTTCCAGAGATCCAGCGGAGCTTAGGGCAGCTTGGCAGCACCACAGGCAGTGTGTATGTAGCTCCACTGCAGCTGGTGCAGCAGGACAGGATGGGCCAACAGGCTGCCGGAATGCTGGAGCAGCTCTGGGACAAGCTCCCTCCTCTGCCCAGCTCCAGGAGCCCTCTGCCACCAGCTCTCTGCACACACAGTGTGCCTGGTAGCTGAGACTGGTGATCAGCTTTTTCCATCATCTGGCTACTGTGGAGCAGTCGCAAGCAGTGAGCACTGAAATCCCATTGATATGGAAGAGGTGGTAGCAAGTAGGCTTTATTTAAAATATAAAATAGCAATACACACTTGAAACTCACACTTCCTTCTTTTTCTTTTTCTTCTTCTTCTTCTTCTTTTTTTTTTTTTTTTAAAGTGGAAAATCAAGTCCTTTGACTTTGGGAAATGCCAGCTACTTGTCTGTATAGTCAGCCTAAATTTAGAGTCGTGTTTGTGTGTTCTGGTATGATCTTCAATTGCCTTCATCATGGACTCTTTGTTCCCAAGGGCCCTGATTCGTTTGAAGTTCAGTCTGGTTACAAAATCAACACTTTGAAATTAGGAAGCACAAAATCTGGGGTTTCCCAAGTATCCTTCATTCCGCAACTTCTTCATTTTATTTCTAGCTTGAACAAAAATTGTCAAAATTACGACTACTGGGGCAAATACAAATGTATGACTTCCTAACTTCTGAAAGATTGATTTTGCCGATGTTGCAATCTGTTTATGCTGTTTTTTTCTTGTTGTTTGTTTAGTTTTGTTTTTGGTAATAAACAATAGTGAAAAACTCGCAGGTAACACAATGATCTGAAAAGTTCAGCAATGTGAATGTATCGTAGCATATTGTATATTGTAGCAATACAGCATTACTGCACTAATGGATCAGTTCATCCGTTCATATGCACCTGTCACTTTTCAAGCAACTAAATCGAAGGCTGGTTCAGACTCCAAGGCTATGAATGAGAAAAGCAAATAACATATGGGTTGTAAGTAGAAATTCAGCCTTTGTACTTAACAGTGGAGCAGAATTGTAAGAAAATTGGGAGGTATTTTAAACTTTTTGGGACGAGAACCCCTCCAGCCCCCAAAACAACTGTTTTGGAAAACAACTTCAGCCAAAACAAAGACTAAATATTATAGATCCTTTTAAAAAAAAAATTATTATTTTGTGCCTTGCAGAAGGCCACTAAGCTAAGGCTTGGCAAACCAACACCTTGCTTTTGTGCTTGTCAGTGATCAGCTGCAGATCCAGACATTCAGTGCTTTGCTTATTTACCAAAGGAGGCTGTTAAGGCAGACTCTCCCTTTCCTTCATGTGAATGTCTATGAAGTTAATAATGACAGCATCGTACAACTTTTCAGCCCTAATTTATTTTCTTTTTCTGCAACGAATCCTTTGCTAACTTTTATTGTATTGTGATGCCAGTGGAGGTGAAGAAATGCAGCTGAATTGTTAAGACAGAGCCCTTCCCACATGGCTCCAGTCCATCCTAACACACTGACTAAATATGACAAAGTTTTCTGCATCAGCAGTGCTTTGCTGCATCTGAGTGTGTTGACTCCTCAGTAAAAGCTTTTTGCTGCAAGTGCCCAAAGGCATTCGAGTTCCTGTTGTTTGTAACTATAAACTACTGGTTAAAAGTGACTTGAGTTCTGTGAAGATATTACTGTGAGATTTTTTTTCCCTGAAACAGAATGGCACTTGACACCATTGTCAGACTGAATGTAAGTAAGCACCATTTTCAGTATTAAAGAAACAGCCTAGCACTCACATGGGGAAAATTGTTAGGGGTGTTTTTATTCACCAGAGTATCCTCAGCTGGATTATTTGTTACTTTGGACTTGTTTCAGCAAAATGAGTGCAATTCTTTGTTATCCTGGGGATGCATCCAACCCTGAGACTGAATGCAGAACAGACAAAGCACGTAGGCTGCTATACTTTTGTAGTCTAAAAGAGATGAGGCTTGACCCAGATTCTTGCCTTATGCTTCAAAGCAGCTCTTACAGGGCAGGTAGCGCTGCTTCCAGTCTCTGAAATAGGTACCACATGCATGAAGACACTGCATGACTTACTACAAAGCCAGCATTTAATGTGAAGCTTGCTCTAAGAGAAACCCTGTTAGGAAGTGAAGGTGGGAAGCCCGCAACACTCATATTCTATGTAATTTAGGGAAATAAAACCTTTTAATAGTCAGTCCAGAATCACAGCTGGCTGATTTAGCAGACTGTCAAGGATGGGTTGATGTGATCAGCCCTGAACATGGAGCCCTTCCTTGTTGGCTTTATCACCTGTTTTGCTGTTTCTTTCAGGTTTCCCTTGACTAAAAGGAAATGACCTGAAAAAGAATTGATTGAGCATTAAGGTGTCTCTTTCTGTTATGCAGTGACTCCTGCTTCCCTGAACACCTTTCAGTAGTTTGCTCAGTGGACTAAGTAACAGACAGTAGGAAACAAGCAGGTTTAGATAAATTCCATGTCAACAGGGTCTAAGTTAATAAAAATTAAAAAACATACCTTGTGTCTTTCCCCCAGACATGCATATTGTTCCATTTGCGACCCACAGAGAGGCATGTGTTACAGAAAGGTGAATGTGGCTCCAAGGTAAATTTCTCAGGAAATCTTTCTTTAAAATAAAGACCTCTGTGGTATTTTTAAAATTAATTTCAATAAGAGTAGTTGTTTTTCTTTCTCACTTGATACTCTTCCAGCCTCTCAAGCTTATACATTAAACACATAATGTGAGTTAACCCTGATTCAGTCCCAACACAGCACCTGGCTCTAAGAACATCCAGGGCCCAGCCTGATTCTTCATACCCTGTTTGACCTGCACAGGGACCTCTATAATTTGAGCTCTGTTTATTTTTGTTGTTCTGTTTGTTTGCTTTTGTGTGTGTGTTTTCATGTTTTTGTTTGTTTGTTTGTCTCTGTTAGATTTTCTGTCTCTGTATGTGAAAACACTATGGTTGCTTTTGTAGTTATTCAGTGTTTTTTGCCAGTCACTACAGCTAACTTTTGTGGTGATTCTAGTTTTGCAGGCCAAACATATGAAAAAGATTGTTCCAGTATGGTCTCCTTAAGTTTGATCAAAGCCTGCTAAAATTGAACATGTAGAGCTGTTTGGTTAGAGACCATTGGAGAAAGCTCTGTGCTTCTCATGGAAAGCTGCCATTCCAGTATATGAAGAACTGGAACAGCTCTTTTTGGGAAGAAAACAGAAAAATAAGATTCAGCATGCCATGTTATGTAACAGTTGTACCATGTTATATAGCGATTTTACACTAAAAATGAGACCCTTAAGAATAATTTACGGAATGAGATTGAAGCACTAGGACTGACAGATGCAACATTAAGAGGACTGAGAGAAGCAGGCCTTGTGCAGTAACTTCACTCATTTCACTCGGGGTGCATATATTAAAACCACCTGAATGAGTAAATAAAGTATGGTATAGTATTCAATAGGCCAGAAATGCTCTTCTGCTATTTCAATTGATGAAACAGACCACAGAGGGGGAAAAAAATTGTTGCCAAAATGTAGTTTTAATGGATGCTGTTGAAAGTGGGATTTTTGTTTTGGATATGACTGCTGTTTATCAGTACCTTAGGCTCAATTCAATGGGAGAGAAGATAAAATGTTGGTAGGCTTGCTTCTCCAAATTCTCTTTCTTTGGTTTCCACAGGCATACGCATTTGGCCTACAGCTCACTAAGTCTATTGGGCATGGCATTTGCTTTAAATGTTTGATGTGGGTTTGTGGTAACTGCAGTAGAGAATTTAATTAAGAGGGATAAACTTTACAAATTTACCAATCTCTTTTTCTTCATTTGCTTCTCTTCACTTTTCTATCAATTTCTCTCTATCTCTACTTCTTCCAAGGTCTACATTTATGACGTTGAAAAAATCAGAATTATTTCTTCACTCTTAGTTTAGTACCCAATCTTTTATTTTTATCCTGAAGCAATATTGTGCATCTGTTATGCCTAAATATACGTAGAATGTCTTACACAATTTTTGTTTCTACTGTCTACTTCTGTAGACAGAGTCAGTATTTTGTCACATCTATTAGATGTATGGTTACTATTGCAGCTATTTGCTTAGTAAGTGAGAGTTTCTGCTCTTCCTTTAACATATGATAGCACACTAAAATTTGTGAGCGTAAGAAGCTCTGTGTCTCAGAAGATAATAGTTTCTGCCTCTATTTTAGGTCAATTGCTACCTGCATCACCGGATCGTGCAGGTGCAGTTCTGTTAGCCTTGTTTAGGGAAATACTTTTGACAAAATAGATCCAAATTTGTGAGTATGTTAATGAAAGAAGGAGCAATTTCTGCTGCTGAATTGGTGGATTAGAGTTCTAGCCTCAGTAGGAGGCTTGGTTATCTACAGAAAGGTCATTCACTGTCTGTCACTGATTAGTCTACTTCCAATAACAGTAATATACATTAATTTTTCCTCTTATATCTGTGTGAGATACATTTTATGAAGAGGTGGAAGGAAGACGCATAAGACTTAATGCATTATCAAACCTGTCTGCATTAGCAGATTCTTAGCAGTTTGACTTTCTTGCAGTTAAACTGAACAAAAGCCGAGAGTACAAAGCACCAGAAATTCACAGAATCATAGAATCATTAAGGCTGGAAAACACCTCTAAGATCATCTAGTCCAAGCATCAACCCAACACCACTAAACCACATCCCTAAGTGCCACATCCACACGTTTCTTGAACACCTCCAGGGAAGGAGACTCCACCACCTCCCTGGGCAGCCTGTTCCAATGCCTGACCACTCAGAGAAGTTTTTCCTAATATCCAACCTGAACCTCCCCTGGCACAGCATCAGGCCGTTACCTCTTGTCACTAGTTACCTGGGAGAAAAGGCTGACCCCCACCTCACCACAGCCTCCTTTCAGGGAGTTGTAGAGAGCAATAAGATCTCCCCTGAGCCTCCTCTTCTCCAGTTCCCTCAGCCGCTCCTCATAACACTTGTGCTCCAGGCCCTTCTCCAGCTTTGTTCCCCTTCTTTGGACACGCTCCAGGGCCTCGATGTCCTTCTTGTAGTGAGGGGCCCCAAACACATGACACAACTGAAATGGCAATACGTACTGCGTTGGGATCATGGTCTTCATTGTTTCTTCCACAAGAAAGTGTGGCTCTTACTTGTAAGAATGCCAAGCCTTCATATGGTGTCTGTGTAAATAAGTATATGTAATTTTGTCATTTATTTATTGTTTTTAAAATCTATTGGTTAATCTCATCTCTGTTCTTTATTAAAAAGTGTAATCAAACCTCTGGAACTCAATGAAATTACTTATGTGCTTAAAAGAAAAGCATTAGACTTCTTTTTCAGATCAAGTCCTTAGTTCTTTTCCTTGTGTCCTGCGCGGATATAGCAATTTACAACAATTAAACTCATCTTCACAGAATTCTCACCAGACAATTTGTGCAGAGAGTATATTTCTGCCACAAGAATTTGTTTTTATTGCAAATGATAAATCCCTGAGAGAAGTGTTTGTCATGGAAACACTGACTGCTCCTTAAATGACTATGGAACCGGAAGGCTAGGCAATGCTTAAGAAAAACAAGGGCATATTTTAAAATTAGATCTACCATTCCTACCTTTATATGGACTAGAGAAAATTAATGGTTCAACTTCAACCCAGAGGCAAAGCCAGCAGTGCTGACTGTATTGCACCAAGCACAAACTTGGCCCAAGACTTCAGATGCATTCAGCTTTCCAAAGATCTTACAATCTAACTAGTATCAGGCAGTCAGGGGAATCCTGGAAAGAAAAACAAAGTGCCATAGGAAGTAGCACTTGTGATTCAGCAGATGACATTCTTCACCCTGACTCAGTCGTGCAACAACAGCCAGCTTCCCTGCTGGGCTCTTCTGCAGGTAGGTCCCAGCACCGAGGCTCTGAGTCCTAACTGCTGTGTGCCATGAAATGTTGGGTGACACTTGTCACAGGAATAGCGGCATCTATGCTGGCTTTTGGCTATATTGCAAACTGGATGATCACCTTAATGTCTTGGTTGCTCTAACTGCCCACGGTTGTTTCTTCTGTGCTTCCTTCCCCTTGGTCTGTGTCACCCAGCTGGCACTGTTATGATAGCTCCTGTGTTTCTAGGGGTGATGGGGTTTTTGCTTGATGCCTAAGGGGACCTGGCTAGATGTCAGTGAGATGCCTCTTCTGTGTTGATCATTTTTAGCTTGTGACATTGCTTAAACAGAAACTGAACTACCTTTCATATTTCAAAAGTGTCCAGCTTAGTGGGGTCCGTATCAAAATAGGGATGCCACAGCCTGAGGAGCACTGGAGACTTGTGCTATGCCAGTAAATAAAAATGACCTTTACAGGGCATCACAGGCATCAAAGAGCACAAAGCACAATTGGCAGAAGATTCCATTTCCCACATAGAAAACATGCCTGGCTCGAGTCAGTTATCACGTTTTATTTCTAGCACATACTTTAAGCACTACCAGATAATTGTCAGCTGCGTGTATCTACATCAGCAACACTCAGCACATACTCATAAAGAATGAGCAGGAACTCTACTCCTTTGCATATTATGTTTAAAATAAGGAAGCTCTTTGTAGCAATTATGCAAAAATAAGCATTGCAATTAATGTTAAGGACCAAAGTTTGCTAGGTAATAGAAGGCCAAAGAAACATAATTCTCCTAAACTTAAGTTGAATTTTTATCTAGAATACCATAATAATAACTGATTTATGTTCAGTGGAAGCTACTTGATCAAATGCCAGTTTTAGAGTGACTCCGAGTCTCAGAAATTGTACACCAAATATCTGCTTTCAGTAAAGTTTTATGGTGACTTATAATGGAAAAGCTGATGGAACTTCAGCCATTGCCTTGCTATCAAATGTTGCTGTAATTCCAAATTAACATGCCTCATGTTATCTGCTAGCTCAGCTGCTTGCTTTGCTTTCATTATGATATGAGAAATGCTGGTTACTTAGTAATTTTATTAGTTTTACTGCCTGAAAGTGAGTTTTTTGAGATTCTTCTTCTAATCAAAACATATAGCAGAAAACACTCTTTTACTAATTTGTTAGAAACCTGATCTTGGTAAGTACTGAGTGTCTCTTGACTTGGTTCTGTTGATCTGAAAGAGCTGAGAGTACACAGTGACTCACAAGACACGTTGGCACCTGGCAGAACCATGTCCTTAATCAAGCTGTGTGGCGCTTGGTGGTTTCAGTTGGCAAAAATTTATGCAAACCATTGCCTTTTATTGTATTATGCATTCCAACCTAAATGGTTTCACAAGCCTTGAAGCTTGCTTTAAGCTCCAAATTCAAGTGTTTCTGAAGCATTAATGTAAAAATCCCTCAGGGTATCACATTTCTTGACTTCCATAATGAAAGCAAGCAAACTGTAAATTTCCTAAAATTTTGGTGAAAGAAAACTAAGCAGTATTATTAAGTTTGCAATTCAGAGCAGGTTCAAAAGCTCTGCCAGTCTTAATGGATGTTTTGATACATGTGCTGTGAGTTAGGGGTCTCTTTCTAAGCCCCAAACACAGCACACTTCATTTAAACCCTAAAACAAACACGCGCAGTATTGCCATACTCAGAAACTGTTTCCTCAGTTCTGTTTAGTAAGGGGCCAGCCTGCCTTTAGCTTTTGCCAAAACTCCCACTAAAGTCAACAGAACATTTAAGCACTCCGCGAGCATATCCTCTTACTTTATTTCCTCGTGTGTTTTTTGAACATTTACAGACTCCTAATGCAGGTACCTGTGCATTTATACAGGTCCTTTTAACTAGGCCACACAAACTGTCAACTTATCCTTTCACAGCTATGGGACAGCTGTCTAGGTTCTCATTTTGTGCAAAGATTATAAGTGATGCAGATGAAACTAGATCTTAAGGCAAGAACTTAAGCCTAAAAAATGTCTTAAGAACTGCCAAATTTTAAAATGGAACATGAGTTCCCACTTCAGGTATGTTTTTCTGGAGCTGAGGATTGCCTGCATTGCAGAGCTGATTTCAGCTATCTTTTTGTAATTGCCGATAAACCCAAATCTGCATTATATCCCCACATTATGCATAATGGTGCTTTTAACTTGAAGTATGGATCCATATTGCCAGAGGGGCTAATCTGAGCTTCATTAACACAACTCATTAGCTATTAACAGGACACAAGCTGCCTCCTCATCCTTGCTGCTACTCTTTTGCTTTCTTCCCCAAACTTCTCTTTTGCACAGGAAGGCCTGGGAGTTCCCTCTCAACTCGCACAGAAGGTTTTCAGACCCACAGGTTGTATGTCTGAAGACAGAGGGCATGCACTGCAGCCCCAAAGGGCTTCACACCATGCACAGATGGCTCCAGTCCAAAGAAAGCAGGTTGGCTGTCACTTCAAAGTGTGACCACTACCATAAGCACGAGGCTAAATTGAGCTTAGACAACAAAATACCAAGGTCAAGTTTTTCTACCATATTCTTCAAAGTGTTACTGAAATGTCAGTGATGTTTAATCCTTTAGTGCTTTTCAGCACCTATGAAAACCAGACCACAGCTCTTTTTGTGCATTCATTTCCACTGAAGCAAAATTCAAATTTTTCAACAGCAACCTCCAAGTGAGGAACAAACTCAGGAAAATATGTGTGCCAGGGCCTCTTTTACAGGTTGCATATTAAACAGTTTCTAAATGAAAAGGTGGCTTACTGTGCTATAAAATAAAGTCATCATTTTGCAGACCTACGGCCCACCGGAACGAGGGGACAGGATGGAGTGTGCCTTTTCCAGTATTCCCCACCCACTGACCCAGAGCATGAAACCCACAGAGTTCTTGGAACTGCAAACAGTGTTTGAATTCAGACTAAAACTGGAAAACAGAAACTAGCCTTTTTTTTTTT
>VXAV01000156.1:141784-151996 GCA_013399715.1 Alectura lathami | reverse complement strand
TTTTTTTTTTTTTTTTTTTTTTTTTTGAGTCACATCAGTCAATGCTATTTACAAAATCGGTTTATGGAGACCACAGGTGGACACTCTGACTCATTACACATGAATACTAAATATATCCAAGACAATCTTGGAAAATCCCATAAAGAAAGAGGGAACAGCCGTCTGATTTTTATATTTATAACCTTAGGTTTGGATGCCAGTAATGGAAATTACATTGTTTTCACAAAAAGCAGGTGAGGGACAGTAAGGGCCTGAATGATTGCCAGCTGCATGTGGCTGGAAGGAGAAGGCTCTAAGCTAGACACGGAGGAAGGTTTGTCATGCTGTAGTAGTCTGCCATTCGCGTTTGCGGCAGGCTGTGGTGAGGTTAGCAATGCATTCCGCAATTGTCAGGAGTTAAGCAAATGTTGTGTCCTTTAGCCAGAGCGCAAAGCACACCTGCCCAGGAAGCTGGCATAAAATTCGGTACTGCCTCAGTCCTCCTCAGTCCTACATGGAGAATTTGAGTAGTACTTTCAGCCTCATATCCTGCCACACATTTCAGTCTCTCTGATCTTGAAAACCAGGGAGGTCCAAGGTCTGTAATACATACAGGAAAGCAGATAATGGATCCCTTTAGGTTTGTCATCACTGACTTCTGTTTTGATGGATGTTTTAGTGCCAAGGCTTCTCTTATTCTCACTGCTGGAGGAGAGCTATTGCTGGGACTTCCTACAGTCCCTTTCTTGGCTTTGAGAAATGCAGCAGGGTGAAACTGAAACGCAGCATAGCAGTTCTAGCCTGAAAGCTTTATACATCAGCTGAGAAACAACGGCTTATGCTAGGAGGAACTAACTGCGGAATGAGTTCATTATTCTAATCTATACCCTTTCCTGAATGACCACTGAAGTAAATAAACTAGATGCCAAAATACAAAGTTTTTACTTACAAATCACCCAAAAACATATTGTGGGTTTATGATATTTCTTATTATTATGATCCCAAGTCAAATTCTGTATAGACAGTGCAGAGCAGTCCTCACTACTCCAGTCTTTGAAACAGCCCCAGGAAAAAATTTCTCTGTCCCTGCTGTCTTGTTGAAAGTAGCAAAGTGTGGATGGCCACAAACATGGACACAATGAGAAACTACTCATGCAAACTCAAATCAGCTAGCCATGAGTTTTATATTCAAGGCTGTACAGCAGAAATGTATGAATGGTTCATTGGCTGAGCAAATGTAATTGGGATTTGCCTGTAGGCTTCCTACTAAGATCTGCTAATTTGGCTCAGCTTGCTGATCCTTTAGCAAATTTGACACAACTTCACTTTTCTGGCACCCTGCATGAATAAAGAGATGGAGATGGAAATATCTAACCAGCCTATCTTGCTTGCTGCAGTCGGTCTCTAATGAGTTCTCCGCTTGTCCTGTGTCTCTGTAATGCTCTTTCCAGCCTGCAACTACAGTATTTCTACTGAAAATTTCTGTTTCTTGACTTCTTTTCAAAGGAATTCATTCTTCAGCATTTTATGCTCATTTTTTCATCCATTCAGACTATCTACTTTAATAGAGTTAAATCAAATTAAAATATTGTTTGAAATGCTCAGGATGTTGTTGTTGTTGTCTGTTGAATTTAGTTCATCGCCAGACACAAACATCACAGCACAAATGGAAAAGTTTATTGCAAAACCAGAGGGATGGTGAAGTAGTATCCCTTTTTTTCCTTCTTCCCCTAGAAGAATAAGTTTCTTTGTTTTAACCTTAGGTCCAGCAATTTCTAGCAGCCCACTGTCTGCAATTCTTATTTCTGCATTGATCATCATAGTCACATGAAATTATTTAACAAGATTTTTATTGCCAAGGTCACATGAAATTAGTTAACAAAAAGTGAATTTGCCAGCTCATGTCTCTTTCAAACACTCTTTTGGCTTAAAAGACCTGCTGAGTTGTAAGAATGAGCAGTATTGGGCATTTTCCCAATAATAAGTTAGCAATAACAGGGAAAAATGTTTGGCTGTGTTGTATAGTAAATGAACAATGTTTTCATGAATTTTATATGCTTATATTCTTAGACAATTAATGATGATTTAGATCTGTGGCTAGATTTAAATTACTCTGTACAGGAAAATCACATAGCTGGTCCGCAGCCTTCGGTTAAGCCTTTATAAGAACCTCCAATAAAACTAAAGGGAGATATAAGTCTTTTTGTGGGGGAAGGTGGAAAGAAAACTTTTGGGGGATAAAGGATAATTTTGTTAGACTAACTATATTTCATTTAAAGCTTTGCAATGACTCTTCACTTCAGTCCAGCTCCATTCTATGCAGACTTTCGCCTAAATCACAAAGAAGCAGCACTACCAAAGATTCACTCTCTTTCAAGAGGTAAAGGGTCAAAAGACAAAAAAAGTTTTGTGCTTCGATACTGAACACCTGAGAGCTAAGCCCTGCCTAAGAAGCAGAGTTCCTAACTGCTATGTTGCCAGCTATAGGTCTCGTCACTGCTGTCTCTCTGGACTCGTGGATCTCAAATTCAGGTTGCAGAGCATCCTTATTTCAGCAAAAACAACAGAGTACTGCTTACTCATAGTGTCCTATGACTTGGTGGTTAGACTCTCCTGTGAAGGAAGAGCCATGGATGGATTGAGGCTCTATCATTCTATAGAAGGACAACAAGCCAACTCTCCTACTTGGGCAAGGTAATCTCTGGATTGCTGCATAGCTCGCTTCTTCCTACTGTCTTTAAACGACAATAGCTGCGATCACTCCACTTGTGTTGTGAGCACACCTGATGAATCCAGCCATTTATGGCTGCAGTTGGTTTTTGTATGGATCCCAAACAGCCTTCTGAATACTGATCTTAGCCAAAGTGGTAGTCCTCGTGAGTAAAAGCAGTAACTGGAGGCGCCCAGCCAGCTACTGGTGCATGTATGGATTAAATACCTCTTTCCTGGATCACTAGGAGTTAAAATCATGCATTTCATTGCATTTTAGGTATTAAAGGAGCTCTACTTCTTTGCAAAGAAGTTTGCTACTGAATGGGAGCTTATTGAACTATTTCACAGGACTTCTAAGACCCAGAGTTCATCTAAGTGAGAAAGAAACATTCTATATCTCAGTAAACAAGAGCTGAGGCCTTTTCAAGAGGTTATTGTGCCTGTTCGTGTCTTAAAGGCACTTGCGTTTTCACTGCTCTGCCTGTTCTGCATCCTTCAAATGAGTCCACACTGTGTATCAGCTAAAAGATTGAAAACATAGATTCTTTAGCAGACAGTGTAAAGTTAGACTCTCCAAAGTGTTTTAAACAAAGTTGAGACACCACAGAACTTCAGGTCTGTACGAATTGTTCTTTGTGCTGCTTCCACTAAGGAAAAATGCAAAAAATATTTCCTTTGCTGAACACAAAAATTCTTCTCACATTTGCTGCAAGAGTTTTGGGTTTATATCAAAGGCTTTACTTTTTAAACCATAATAATTTTGTGCTAGACACAGTGTATGTGAGCCTGTGTATACATTTATGATTTTAAAATAAATATATTACATTTTTAACTCTTTGGAATTTACCACAGCTTGTTCTACTTTTATTCCTTTAACTCCAACCTAAGGCTAACAAGAAGTTTTTCTTAACCTGAAAGGAACATGAATAAAGTCCTCCTTCACCTAATTTCATTAAATCTAGTAGAAGTAAGGTTTGAATTTTTTTTTTTTTTTTTTTTTTTTGCCAATAGCAAGAAAATAATTATTTTTTGACTCAACCTCCTTAACTTGTGCAAGGTCATATTGAGGAGGTGTTACAGAAACAAACCTTTGAGTGCTGGTCCCATAATATAGTTATCACTAGGAGGGAAAGGGGAAAACACTGTAACAGTTCTGACAGAAGGAGAACCTGGGAGCATCTCAGGATCTGCTGATATCTGTAGACTCCAATATGACCAACAACAGACAAGAGAGGACTTGTAACGTACCTCCTATTTGCCTGCTCTTGTAAGCAAAGGTTTAACCACATAAAGAAGAGAGGAAAAGGAAAGGGTGACCATGAGTATGAGAACCTGATTGTTCACAGCAGAACTCTCTTCAAAGCTCATGTGAGTTTGTGAATCGAACTACCAGTAACTAGAAGCCATTTCCTCTGATTTAAGAGATTCATTTCTCCTGCTGGAGAAAAGTCCAGCCAAAAGGAAGCCTGTGGCTGCCCTCCTGAAGTGCTCTCGTTATAATCAACAAATGCTTCAAGCAGTTGCTGCTGTGAAAATCTCCATGTGCCCCCTGTGAGGGACAATCCTCCCAAGCAGCACTCCAGGCCCACGGGACCGTGGCTTGCTGCCGCTGTCTGAATGAAGGGCCCAGGCCGCACCACGCGGAGGCAGGGTACGGCTGGGCAAAACAGTGCCCCTGTGCTTCCTCTGTGGAGACGGCTGCTGGGCTGGGCCTCATCATCTTCTCCAAAGTCAGAATGTGCTCAGCAGCATGAGGAATACAGAGCAAGTGGGAACTGCTGCCCTGTGTGTTTGTAGGAGGCCACAGCTCCCGCCAAGGCTGGAGTGACACCCTCCTCTCTTCCTCTCTCTACCACTGGTCTCAAGCCATGAAGTGGGAAAAGAACCTACTACTGAAAAGCAAAGGGAGCGTGTATGGAACTCATGAACTCTGCATTCCAGAAATTCCCTCAGCTCAGATCCGAGCTCCAAGAAGCTAGCATAGCAGAGAGGCCAAAACCAGAGGCCAAGGACCAGGAAATGAACTGATCGGCTCTGCAGTGTCTGTTGTCCCCTGCTGTCTCCCTCAGGCAGCTATTAAATACCACTAGGCTCAAATCCCCAGGGTCTGATTAGCCTTTTCCAGAATATACAGATATCTCATAAATGAAATATAGTAGCATAATGCTTTTCATTCTCACAGAACTCAACACTAGTTTCCTGAGTGTATTAGACACTACAAGCTATTTACACAAGTTTATTGGTTACATCAGAGAAGCTCTGTACCTTTCTTTTAATCTGTTCCAAAACAGTGTTTTTGCATGAGCTGTAGTCCACGATGAATAACAGCTTATGCATCTCAGCAGTTTATTTTTGATTCCTTATATTTTAAATAAAATGCTATGGAAATTCAATACCCTGATCCATATTTTATTCTCTCTTCTACTCACATAACTTCTCAGAGCTGTCAGATCGCATTTGCAAGCCTCCCTTCTTCTGTCATCAGAAAATTATGTCAATATTCCACACCACCTGATGCATCCTCTTGCCACTTTACCTAAAGATCAGAAAAGAAACACACAAAGTACTAACCAAAGCACAAACAATTATAACAACTGTTGGGCCTAGAAATAGTGCAGTTTGCAAAACATCTTTTCTTTATAATAATTTGTGTGAATGGCTACAAAGTGAAAAGGGTAGGCATGTGCAATGATCTCACATGCAAGTTATTACTTCTAAAATACAAATATTGAGGGAACTTTGGAAATGTGTTGTTTTCCTTGGGTACTGGGAGGAGTAAAAGCATAAATAACTCTGAATCCAAGACCACATAATTTTCCCAAAAGAAGTAAATAATTGGGAAGGCTGAGAACTTGTATCTGAGCCGATACCTAAGTTGATTAAAAAATATATTAACAAATACAAAAAAAAAAATCTGAACTCATAAAATTGAATGAAATGCTTCATTTTAAATTATTTTTCCCTCTAGTTCCATGGAATGTAACTCTCAAATGTTTCACAGTTAAGAGTCTTCAACTGAAAAATTGAAGGTCCATTGAGTTTCTTTACTGGAAAACCCTGTCATGAGTCAAAACTTTGCTCAGGAAAGGAGAAGGTTGTTGTGATTCCAACGTGAATTCCACTGTTTAATGAATTTAAATTTCCACCAGTTACAGACAAAGTTTAACCTTAGGTACCTTGTTCAATACTTTCTCATAGCTGATGAATGCCCAAAGATAAATATTTGATACGGTGCACTCTTAGCATCTTTAAGACCAAATTCACTGTTGTGTGATACATCTGTGGCAAACCTAGGAAACAAGGACAGGGTTATGCAATTACTCGTCCCCTTTTAGCTGTGGTCATTAGTGAGAATTTGCAATGGCTCCAGCAATACTGCCAGCCATCTTGGAAAAAAAACACTACCACTGAGGGCAATTAACACTGCTTGTTTATTTTCTGGCAGTCTGCAATACATACTGGGTCACTGAGGGAGAGACAAGGGCTCCTTTAATCTTCAAGAATTAGCAATAACATGCTGTGACAGGATTTAGAGATCGGACTGAATCCATATTAGCTTTATTACACTCACAAAGCATTGAGACCACATACACGCTAGGATTTTCTTGTACATTTATAAGTGCCACTCAGATTCTGGCACTGAACATTAGATTGTGTTTTATTTTTTATTTTGGTTTGGTTTATCATTTTCCCTCCTGAGTTACTTCCCCTCTCTCAAGCCTATCCTCTAAATTTCCTGTGACTGAAGAACACATTTCCTTTCAAATCCCATCTCCAACTGTTTGGTAGAGACAGCCCTAAAATATCACAAAACAGGCGAATGGACTGTTCTTGGTGTGACTCCCAGGAATGAAGGTTTGCTTGCCAGTGGCTTTAGTTTCATTGGAAGAGAAAGCTGCTATTCTACAGCCAAATGGGAAGATTAAATGACTTGGAGACAGTGAGTTCACCCAGGAGAAAAGGGGTGGAGAAGACAGTGTCTTGGCACAGCGAGTCTCTTTTGTGCTGGGAAAGCAAGTGTCTGGACTAGGCTGTGCTGGGAGGTACAGAAATGACTAAACCAAATGGTCCTTGAAACATGATTTGGAGGAGAGCCTACAGACTACTCTGCAGTGCACATGAGATAAATCCTAGAAATGGTTGGAAGGGACCTCTGACTGCAGTGCACGTGAGATAAATCCTAGAAATGGTTGGAAGGGACCTCTGACTGCAGTGCACGTGAGATAAATCCTAGAAATGGTTGGAAGGGACCTCTGACTGCAGTGAAAGGCTGTGTGTTCCTTTAAATTGCTTGGAAAAGAATAAAAAACCCACTAGAAGAATTGACCGGGTGCTAAGAGTGATAGATTACATGACAGCTGGGAGATACAGTGCCTGGTACTGCCTCCTGAGATTTGCCATGCACAGAGAAAAGCATTGTGGTGTATTTAAGAGCCTCAGCAACCCTCGAACTTGCTTCCTGATTCCCCAGAAGTGTTTGGAGTGGTCAGGGGAAAGATTAATATTCTAGATTTGCATCTAGGTTTCTTTCAGCTAATGTGCCCTCCACTGAACAAAGGGTCTCTTAGAAGATGCTCCCTTGCCATTTCAAAGCAACTCAGAGGTTTAAAGTTAATATAAATTAATTTTATAGTGAAGAGTCCATGTGCGTATTCCCATATGCTTCCTCATGCAGTTGGCATGATCACCTCCGGATTTGCTTGTAGAGGGCATATTCTAAACTCATCCCTGCAACTGGAGCTCCTTCAAAGTCTGAACTTTGTTGCTCTCCCCGTATCTAATCAAGCCTTTCAAACCTGTTCTGCACCTACTTACCTCCTGTCAGATCTGCTAGGCAAGCACTGACAGGGAGACAGAAAAGACGTTCTACAGGAAGAGGTTTTTCTTCTCTGTTTCCTGAACAAGGCCTCTGGCTGGTATTAGCAAAAAGAGATATTCTGTGTGTAAGTCTTCTTCCTGGTGTTACTGACAAAAACAAGGGACAGGTTTAAATAGCTCCTGGGTGGATCTCCTTTCGAAACCAACATCCCCAGCTCAAGTGCTCTTGCACAATTTGTGCCCATCTGATGTGCCCCTGACATGAAACACATCCTTGCCTCCAAGCACAAGAATTTATAGGAGATGGTGGAACTGTGTTCAGAGGAGAAGGAACACATGGGAAAAAACAGCAATACATCTGTATGAACCATAAATAAAAAGCTCTCCCCTGGTAACTCTGCCAAGAGCTTGTTAATTTGGTTTCCTGACTGCTGGTGTAAACATCCAATAGCAAATGTCTTTTAACCACATGACTTCATCCTTCCAGATCTGCTAACCCACTCTCCCAGGGTGGTGGCAGTGGGTATAATAGGCTTAAAGTCTTCAGGTGTTCTTGCACAGCCTCTCCCTAACCCTTTCAGAAATGTTGCCTAGTTCTTTCCTGAGGCTTTTATACCTACTGCAGCTCTTGTGCTTTCAGCATCAGTTGATGGGGAGCTGATGTTGCCTTGAAAGGACTCCGAATAGTCAGTGGATACCTCCTGCTGTCAGCAGATAAAATCAACCTTATCTGACAAAGATTTATTTAATCTTTCCTTACACAGTCCTAGTTACAGTGAAGCCATAGTTTTCCATGCAATCTTTCTTCCAGTATTTAATGGATTAAATTGTCTTTCAAGCATGATGTATTTTCTAGAGTCCAGCTTGTATCTCTCCTGTATCTAACTTGATTTCTTCCTCTTCTGTGCTCAATGTGGGCAGAGAACAGCTAATTTTGCTGCTACTTGTCACTTTTTTTGAAGACCTCCCCTTCATCTCTTCTCTAGACTGTCATCCCACTTCTTTCAGTCCTTTCTTAGCATAATGCTTCCTTCTTCTCTCTTTCATTGGTCCATTTCTGTTCTGAGTAGATAAATAGCTACAAAAAAAATGGTCAAAGTGCCCCTTGAGGGATTCTGAATAAAAATCTTCTCATCTCTGTAATCATCACCTCCTTTATCCATACTAATAAGGGAGGATGAGGTATGGGTAAAAAAATAAACCCAAGGCACAGATAATACCAAACATACATAAAGGAGATGTCTCTATTTTGTAGCATCTCACAGCATGGGAGGTGTTTTAGCTATTTTCATCTTTGAAAGTCTAGTAAACAGTTTTCCACAGAGAAGAGAGCAGCAGCTCTAAAATAAATGAGAACACCTGCGTCTAGTACAGCTGGGATATAGTCTCCACCACGTGCCTTCTGGCACTGCTCTGTGGTCAAGGGTGAGGGAAAACTGAGGCTCAGTGCTCCCAAGGTAGCTATAAATAAATGACGTTTCCCATGGTTTGTTCCTTTTAGCTCAGAGCATCTGTGCAGTGGTGGATAGCTCTATGGCATCCTCCTGTGAGCTCTTTCAGGGTAGCTCCACGTCCCCTAGAACAACATACCCAAATTACCTGGGACAATGCTGACTAAAAGTGTCTTCTGGGGCAACATCCTTTATTTTTCCTGTCAGCTTGGGTTTTAGTGTTAGTAGCTTTCCCTGGCCACATGTAAAGCTGGAAGCTGGAGAGTCTGTAACATTGCCCATAAGCCACGTCTCTAAAGCTTCAGGCTTCAGAGCTTGCATATCATTTGTGAAGGCAGCAGAGTCTTCTGAAGTTCTTCCCTGCAGCATTAGGTTTAGTCACTGGCATAAATACAGATATTTGGCAAGGTATATTTCTGGTTAAGACTCTGAAGATGCATGATGTAAAGAATTACATGCTTTCCAAGCCCAAAAACAGAATATTTACCAGCAGATTGGGTAAATCAAAATGCCAGGGTTGATTTTGGCAAACATTATTTAACTTGTGTCATTGCTTACATGCATTTTCAATGGAGTATGAGAAGTGCAAACTGGTCATATTTCATCGTAACCCTCTATTAAGGAAACATTTATAATTTCATCCCAGAGTACATGGGGAACAAGATAGCCTTGCTATTAAACTACATGTCTGAGTAAGTCACAAGCTTCAAACACCATTATATGGGCCAGAGAAGAAGCAAATCTGTGATTTCCCTTTGGATCTGTGGATTTTCTACATGTGTACCTCCTTCCCCAGATCAGATACCTCTGCGGAATGGAAATGTGAAGTCTGTGATCTTCCCCAAAGTGGTTCTTACCTGATAGCTTTGCCAGACACCTATTCCACTTGAGTTTTTTGAGAGGGATTAAAGAGGTAAGCTTGCTTAGCCAGAGTGAATCTTCTTCTGGTGTAGACATGCACCAAACAGGAATTGCATTGTTTTGGTCTGTACGGCAACATTAAGAGCCATAAGCTTCCCTGGGCAAGCCTGGCCTCTTGCTTTCTGTAGGACACTGAAGAGTAGGAAAACCCAATCTATACTCAGAGGGAATTATCTTCTTAAAAAGAAGAAAAGTGACAGAAGCCTTTCCTCCCTGAGATCAACCGGAAACCAGAATTACTCTGCTGCCATTCATTCCCTTGCAGGGTTATAACTTGTCCCAAAATAAAGTGCACAGAAATATGTTGAATACCGATATTTGGTATCTAAGA
>VXAV01000156.1:60898-120823 GCA_013399715.1 Alectura lathami | reverse complement strand
AACCTCTCCTGGAAAAAAAAAAAAAAAAAAAAGAAAAAGAGAATCTTATGCAACCTACTGAATGACAAATCCACAACTTTAGACAAGTGTATATTTGCTAGACTCCAGCTTCAGTTTCTTAAGCGTTTAAAAGGTAAACTGAGGCCAGACTTGCAGTTTCTTACTTCCTTCAAACTGTGACATGCCTGCTTCTCCAGCGGGTGCAAACAGGCTACTGACAGCATGATTTTAGGAGAAATCCTACTTTCTGTGCAGCTCTTGGGAAGACTGTCAGTTCAGGATTAGGAAGTTCTGATCACGGCATTTACATGTGCTCCAGCAGTGCTGTTTCTTACAGCAAAGTCAGGGGTTCAGTACTTAGTCCACCTTTATGTATGGGCATCTGGTTCAATCCGAGGCTTTACATGACTGAGGATTTGCTACCAGCTTGGTCTTAGCATGGCTTAGGAGGACAAATGTCAGGAATGACATAAATACATTTAATTAGCATTTTAATTTCATTCAGAAACGTGCTTTTGAATGGCCTCTCCCGATCATCCTTATTTGCTATATTTCAGTTTGCACATCAGAGCAGACTTAGAGCGCACAAGGTGGATTTACAAAAATAAACTGGATTGATGAAAATAAATCCAGAGATGAACTCCAGATACATGCCAGATGCGCTGTAACCGCTAATGCATGTGCAGTCCATGGCAGCAGACTGAAACAGCCCTCACTGAATCGTGCATAATGTGGATATCAGGTGCTCAGCACCATCTGTTTTTCGCTACAAATCTGCTGTAACAGGTGACCCAACTTGCTAATGTAAGCAGAACTGAGGGGATGTTCTTCAGTGTGTCTTAGGCCGGTAGAAAGGACAATTTAGCTTATTCTGTGAGCTGAGGGACAATTCTGTTTGTACCAAGTTGCTGCAGTAAAACTGTAAAAAATCCTACTTAATTACCTTTCAGCACCTTTCCTGCCTTTTTGCAAAACTTTTGAGAAATGGCTTGCTTTTACTTTGGTGCTTGGTGTAGGTTCAAGGATAACTTGAAATCTTCCAGGAAATAAACCAGGAAATAATTTCCTGATAACCAGGAAACAGCTGTACGTATCCCTATATGCTGTCCATGGCAGGGGTTGATGCATAGAGGAAGTTTAAGAGAAAGGCAGAAATATAGGGATATTTTTCCAAAACACTTTTCCAGACTCAAGCAATTTGTGGTTTGGGGTTTCCTGATCAAGAGGTGATGTTTGTGTTTAATTGCCCTTTATATGAATTTTCCTGCTTTACTGTGACTGTTGAATTTTGCACCCAACTGCTTGCAGCGTCTTGTGGCAAAAAGCTACACAGATCGCTGTACCAGTAGGGCTGTAGACGTTGAACCGTAAGAGTGGTGTGGAACCTAGCTCTGTGTAGAAAATGATGTATGAAACGTTTTGGTAAAATAGTGAGATATTAATTGCATTTGTAACTTGTTTGACTGAAAGGTCTTTAGCCATAATTGTTTATGAAATAAAAGAGTTTGATCCTGCATACATATGGCTCAGCCAATGAGTGATGGATTTCTGCAGCTATGTAATGTGTGTTTCTGGGAAGTAGGGGAAGACAGGTGTGATATGCTTTTTTATTAAAAGCACAAAGGAAAAAATGAAATGCAAAGACTGATAGTCCTTCTAGTGACACTGATACATTAATCCTGTTGTTATGTTTATTGGTTACACTAATTTAGATTAATAGTGTTCTTCTTGGCAGTGATGTCTCATAGCTATTTGTACCTCCAAAGTTAAAACTTAGCAGAGCCTCGAACTCATATTGTTCAGGTGTGTTTTTGCTCCTCTCAGTCTGGACCTTTGAAGTTAAATTTTTTTTATTTCAAAGTAATACGATACATAACATTTGAATCAATTCCTTTCTGTAGCTGTGTTGAATTGTTGTTGACTTGCTTCACATGGCAGTTGGCTTTCAGGAAGGGAGTGCCTCCAGTTTTCCCCACAAAACCCCATGCTCTCATACCTTGATTAAGGAAGTTGAATTCTTTTAAGCCAAGAATCATCCCCTGCAGCTAAAGCTCTCTTCTTTGCCTCTTATCTGTGATTTCCAATGTAAATTGTCAAGTAAGAAAAACAGACAAATTGTTGTCGTTCTTTCTCCTGCATGTTACAGAGGGAGTTGATCAGCCTTGAAACGGTCTGTCTAACCATTTGTTGCCTGAAAATGTGTGAGCAAGAACAGAGGAAGCATGACCTGCATGTCTGGTTACCGTCCCTGATCATTTTCACAGTGTCAGATTTGCATCTGTTTGCTTTTGTTGTGGGTTTCCACAGATATCTGTACAAAATACGGGTTTATGCTTGTCTTTGTGGCATTTGTACTGCATGTTGCAGACTGTTGTGTTCTGCAAATGCAGTGCAGATGCCCATGCAAGCCTTGGACTCTGTGGGATGCTATAGTATCTATTACTGAATAAAAACCATTGAAGAAAACCTGACTGTTCACATCAACTGATGTGATTATCAGGACTTCCTTATTACTATCGTAATAGTGGTAGATTTACTAAGGGTGGGTGCATTTTTCATCAATGGAAAGCCATTCACATTCAAAAAATGTGCTGCACCCGCTTGTTAAATAGATTGCATGAAACAGATCCAGTCATTTCAGAAAAATGGAGCTATACATCATCAGCGAACTTCAATGAGCAATGAAGAATTTCTTACAATGAAAGAGACTATGCATTAAAACTGCCAGAAAAAGTGGATTCTCCAAGTGTGAAAGGAAAAAACAAACATTAGACAAGTTACAGGACTCAGTCAAGGGTGACTAGAAGATGTGGGGAATATCCATGCTATGTACATTTAATTCTTTGGCCTGTCTAGGTGCAGCTGCATAAAAAGTGGATTTGTAGACAACACGAATAGTTAAGAATATTTTGCATTCCTAATTTAAGCACTTAATATTACTTGGTGCAAATTCTGTGACTTGTGTTAGTGCAGGTGAATGATTTAATTGTCCTTTCCAGCCTTAATAAGAATATCACATAACAGTGCCACAGGGGCTGCCATCCTGTACCCCCAGAGCTGCTGTATGCCAGTTCAAGATTAAATGGAAGGCATTAAAAAGTCTCTTATATTGTTCTAGCCAGGAACTATCCTTTAAAGGTACTGGTGGTACTGGTGTAGANGCAGACTTTTTTTTTTTTTTTTTTTTTTTTTGAAGTGCTTGATACTCAGGAACACCAGAGTGCATAATCCCCACCTTGCTGTGCACTGAATGTGCTGCCAGTAATAGGCTAGGTCTGCAGATACCAGGAGGAAGAAGATCATTGCCCAGTGATATTAAAAGGGTGTATGTGGAAGAAGAACAGGATCAACAGCTCGTTAACAACAAGGAAGTACTTATGACAGGAAGATTTGCTGGATAAGATCCTAAAATTTTCCCATTCTAAAACAGATGTGGGAGATCCCGGTAGCTGGCTAATATTTTATGCATTTCTAACACAAACATTTTCTTGAGGATAGTGACGTGGTTAGACTCATAAACTCATTAAAATGGTGGTTTCTTTGTGACTGTGGTGCCCACTAAAGCAAGCAATGTTTTCTCTTCCTTTGCCTAGCTCTTGGACATCTCTGTCAAGTGGAGCATCCAGGATGCGTCTCCCCCCACTTATCTCCATTACGACCCGGAGACATCTCGTCAGGTGATGTGCGACCAGTGCCCTCCCGGCAGCTACGTGAAGCAGCACTGCACGGCTGCCAGGCCCACGGTGTGTGCCCCATGCCCGGACCAGTACTACGCTGAAGAATGGAACAGCAACGACGAATGCCAGTACTGCAGTGCTGTCTGCAAAGAGCTCCAGTACGTCAAGCAGGAGTGCACGAGCACGCAGGACCGTGTCTGCGAGTGCATCGAAGGCCGGTACCTGGAGCTTGAGTTTTGCTTGAAGCACACGGAGTGCCCTCCGGGGTTCGGTGTTGTGCAGCCAGGTACGTACCACTTGTCAGGAAGCACAGAGTTAATTAGCACTCTTCAGCACGCTGAAAGCTCGTGGGGCTTACAAGATTAGGAAACAGGCTTGTCCAGATGAAGCTACAGGACGGTAAATTGTAAAGGCAATGGAACCTGCTCCTAGTCTGCATCATTTGGACTGCAGCCAAAGGAACATTTCTCAGTGGAATACCCTGCTCCTGTAATGTATAACTTAATGGCAGTAGCAAATGTAGCAAATTGTGCTCTAATGAGAAACATGATGGATTGCCTCTTTTAAAGGAACATTATCTGTAATGTAGTATTTGTGTGTGTGATAAATAATAATGTTTTTCATTACAAAATCTGCTGTTTCAAGCAACTGTATATGTTGACAAACACCAAGACCACTAAGTGTTTGACACTGGCTGTATAATTATAACAATATTAATATAGCTCTAGCAGCACCACAATATGTGCTAATAACTAATTATCTGCATCCTAAGTGGAACTCTTAGGAAAACTGTTACTGTTATCATACAAACAACCTTTTCTTTATCAGGCAGGATGGCACTGTGCTCTATGTCTTGTGGGGATGCAGAGTGGAGTGGTGTTTTCCAGTGGAGTGTATTCTTCATTTGAGACATCATAAATTGTTAAACCAATAATAAGTTCTTCTCTCTAAACAGAATATATTATTTATCATTTGGCAAATGTCATGCCCCAGTTTAGCTCCAATATTTAATGCAGCCTGAAAGAATTGTAAACTGTCATTGTACTGGGTAACTGCTCAGAGAAGAGCTCTGAGGAAGGGAATGCAGCAGATCAAAGCATCTCATACACAAACCTGTAGGCAGCCAGTCTTCAGTGCTACAGATTTACATCTCTAGTAGTTATGTATATAAAGTGAGAAACATGAGGACTGGCTCCACATTTCAGAGTCAGGCTGGCTGGTAGGACTGCATTCCTTTCTCTGGTTATGAACATTACATTAGGCAACAACTCTGATGTAAGGAGTAATGTTGCTTCATACGGCTCCCCGAGTAATTGGTTAAGCAAGTTCTACTCTAATCCTACATCTGCCCTTGCCCCTGTTAAGCAGTTCCACTGGCAGCGGACATATTTACCTTCATTAACCTACATTGTTACACCTAGTGGCTTGAGTTAATGAGGTTCCACCATACCTCAGCAGCAAGTCAAAAGGGGACAGAAGTTCTCAGAAAGACCACCCAGGAGACAACGAAAGGTGCAGAAATCCTCCAAACAAGCCACTGAGCAACCCTCCAAGCACAGTGAAACCATGGTGGATAGATTTGAATCCCTCAGTTTGTAATGAAACAAACTCTGGAAGAAGATAAATTGTTGAATCGTGTAATTTATTGGGAAGTCGGTTTCCAAAAGCCCATCAGAATGAGCCAACTAAACCGAAGCAGACCTCAAACAAGGAATGAAAACATTGTAAAAATAATTGCATCCCCCTGTGTCAATAGTCAGGTTTTGAGATGAGGCATCGACTGGGAATTTAATAAGCATGGATGACGTTTTCTTCCCGCTTTCTGCTATACGATACTGTTGAACTTTGTACTGATGTAAATTCAGGTAAAATAACACCTGACCGTAGAAGAATACACTCTGACTGCCACACAGGGTGATAGTGTGGTTCAGAACCTTGTGCAAAGCATAAAGCATTAGAAGTGAAATCCAACTGTTGCCCCACTGCGGGTAGCTACATCAGGCAGATCGCTTTACTTTGGTAGTCCCCATTTCTGTGTGTGTGTTAAGGTGCTGTTCCTTGCTGCTGTGGTCGGCCCTGTATGTGGCGGAGCTTTCTGAAGCAATCCGCTGGGAATGAGGGCTGCTGCCAGGCAGCGTTATCTCCCCACCGTGCTGCCGTTTCCCACGGGAATGGGGGATTCCAGCCGCACTGATGGCAGGGCAGCTGGGCTGTGGCCCTGAACAAGAGCGGCCAGATAAGTGGTGAAGTGGTGAAGAAGAAGCTGGCAAGGCGGAGAGATTGCTTTGTGCTCAGCCGTGAGAAAGCTGATGGATTACTCATTTATTTCCCTCTGTGCTGCAAAGGTTACCGGGGAACTTCTGAAAAGACCAGCCTACCGTTTTCAGGGACTCTCCTTTCTTCCCCTTCCTTGCTGGTGAAACACAACAGCAGCGTGTCTCTAGTGGGGAAAGTTGTGAAAAATTCAGACTTCTCAGAAAAACTAATTGCTGCTTGCTGAGGTGCAGGTGTTGGCTGCAGTTTTGTACGCTCTGGAGCCTCCAGCAGTGCATGCTGGGGAAGAAAACACCAGGACAGGCATGCATGCAGCCTTCCCCAGCCCCTCTGCTGTTGTCTGCTGAAATCGGAGGATTTGGGAGGGTCAACAATATGCAGGGCGTCTGATTGCCCAGCAGCTAAAAACTTACCCTTTGCTTTCACTTTTTTTCTGATGGAAGAAGTGCTAGATCAGGTGTATGCAAGTCTTGTTGTTTATTTCATGGCTAGCTGAAAACTCAAGATACTTCTTCTCTGAGGAAATAAATAAATAAAATATACGTAAATAAATAAATAAAATTTACCTTTAAACTAGCATTATAATAAACATCCACATGTAAATACTGCCAAGATACACTAGATGGAGGCACTTTCATACTCTAATATGTTTTCTAATTATTTCCAAATAATTTTAAGTATATGCCTAAGTCCATATTCAATAATGCAATATGAGATAGTAGATCTTAGGCGCTTGCTTAAATGTTGGCTCAATAACTGTGAGTTAAGGGTGAACATAGAGCACTTACCGGTCCCGTTATTTTTGTGTCACTGATGATTAGACTGTTTGCATTGCTTCAAATTTCATGCATTAATTTTCTTCCTCTGCATCGATATAATGGAACCATGTAATATTGTTCCATTGTTGTATTGTATTTTTAATTCTGAACTATAACTATGTCTTGTAAAACACCGTGTAAAATATATGTGTATTAAATATTTTTCCTATATTGGATTTTACTTTCTTTGCTTTAAAAACATTGTATTCAAGCCAAGGAAAAAGTTAAAACTCTCAGTGAAATTATATTTCCCTGTATGATTTCATACTTCAGAAGTGGAAATACTTACCAGAGAGCCTTTAGCTGATATTTAGTTGGGTTATTTTCGGCTTGAGCTAAAGTAATCTGTTTGAGTAAGGTTCTGTGCAGATATTGGAGAGTACAATTTAGAGTGTCCTGTGCCATTTGATTACTTTACACAGTATTTGTATGGATGAAAGATGAAGGTCAGACATTATGTAACATCTGAATAGACTCAAGTAATTGGTGACTTAAAGATCCTTGCAGGAGTTGATAACAAGTGCATCCAGGAATTCTGTTTATTCTATTACTGTAGCAGGAATGTCATTCTCTGAAAGAATCTTTTTGTTTTTAAAACTCAAGGTGTTTTTTTTTTTTCACCATTACATGATTCCTTCTTAGATCATAAAGAGGAAAAGCAGAAGCCATCACAATTTTAGGAAGAATATATATATATATATACATATTTTTACCAATTGAGCTTATATGTAATTGAGTGCATTGTTTTCCTGTTTTCACAGGTACCCCTGAGAGTGATACTGTATGTAAGAGGTGTCCAGAGGGATTTTTCTCCAATGAAACATCATCCAAAGCTGTCTGTCAAAAGCACACAAACTGTAGTGCACAGGGTTTCAAAACAGCATTGAAGGGAAATGCAGTTCGTGACAGCATCTGTGAGACAAATACAGATACGTCACCTCAGAAATGTGGGATAGGTATGTGTCATGTTAAACACGAGCGCTCTGGAAACATGCCTTTGAGTGTTGTTAAAATGGAAGTACCAGCATTTATGATAAAAATACCTAGCCATTTGCCTGATATGGTGATGGCTGGAGTAAAGTCTTAAGTGCCGTAGGTCGGACCAAATGGAACTCAAACACGGAGAGCAACAGCACTAAAGACCACTTCTCAGATTTAGTGTTTTTTAAACATTTTTGCTTATTATACCTGCTGCATGCTATGTAGTCTAGAGACAAGCAGGGTGACAGAAATCACACCAATGGACATTATTTTTCTCTTTTTTGTTTCAGATGTAACCCTGTGTGAAGAGGCTATGTTTAGATTTGCTGTTCCTACTCATCTCACACCTAACTGGCTGAATGTACTTGCGGACAGTTTGCCTGGGACAAAGCTTAGTACAGAAAAGATTGAACAGATTAAGCAGAGGCACAGTTCACAAGAGCAGACCTTCCAGCTTTTGAAATTATGGAAGCAGCAAAACAAGGAGCAGGATACGGTCAAGAAGATTATTCAAGGTACCTTATATTGATAGAAGTTATATCAAGAGAAACCTTCTAACTGGCATTTTAAACATTGCTTGGGATCAGATTCCTCCTGGTGATGTGCTATGCTCTCAGGAGGCCCTGCAGGGCTTGGCAGAGATTTATTGATGCAGTAAGTGCAGTGAAGCTGAGGGGATGCAGGAAGGAAAATCTCCTGATCAGCCCAGAGGACCGACTTCTTCCCAGACTTGTAGGCCTCTTGGGGGTGTGTGTGGTGGCTCAGTCCAGATCCCCTTTTGAGGCTACACATCATATGAAGAATTTTGATCAGATGGGGAAAGTTTCCTGCAGTTACATCTGAGCGGTGGCTGCTGAGGTTATGGGGAGTAGGATGTATGAAACTGAGGGTACAATTTGTTTTTCTTACGAGGTGGAGATTGACAGCTTGAACCAGGACATCTGTTCACTGAAGGGGAATGCATGGGAATTAGGAATACACAGACATGCTTTCTCTTCTTTTTGCCTTCCCATACCTATTTGTCATGCCATGACTGCTTTGTTTGTGCTGAATCTGCCAAGACTGGTGTGAAAGTTGAAGTAGTGCCACAATGTTAACACTGGGGTTTTTATGAAAGTCAGGCTAACTCTTCTCATGTAAGGAGCCATCAACAACCACCACGTTTGAGTGCCCTTTGTCCGCTGGGAATCGATTTGAAAAATGCTGCGGAAGTTTTTTACCTCTCCTTTTTTTACCTCTCCTTTTAAATATGTATGGTTATATCAGATTGCGAAGTGTCTAGAATACTTCGGAACGTAAAATGACTATTTTAGTAAAGCTTGTCTAGATGTTTCTAAAGAAAAGTACATTTTTCATGCACTGGAACCAAATATTAGGAGTCTATCATGCACACAGAACATTTTACAAGATAAATGAAACAAGCTCATCGAAACAAATACTTGCTAGTAACTTTATCTGTAATTTGGGGCTGTTTGTATTTGCAAAGTTAGTTTCATTCTTTAGTGCTTTTCAAATTTAGAGCCTAAAAAAACAGCATTGCTGTGAGAACTACTTGAAATAAAGTAAAAAAAAAAAAAAAGGGAGAAGGAATATTCACCTTGATATTTTGAAAGTTTTTTGCAGGCTGTTGTAAAGTTGTCATGTATTGTACTAATGTATCTTTTCATTTTGCTCTCTGTAGATATTGATCTTTGTGAAAATAGTGTCTTAAAGCATCTTGGCCAACCAAATCTCACCTTTGAACATCTCAACACACTGATGGCAAGCTTGCCAGGCAAGAAAGTGGGAAAAGAAGATATCGAGCGCACAATGAAGCTGTGTCAACCTGCAGAGCAAGTTCTGAAGCTTCTCAATCTGTGGAGAATAAAGAACGGAGACCAAGACACCATTAAAGGTTTAATGTATGGGCTGAAGCACTTGAAAACGTACCACTTCCCAAAAAGAACCATCCAAAGTCTGAAGAAGGTGATCAAGTTTCTTCACAGATTTACAATGTATAGATTATACCAGAAACTGTTTTTAGAAATGGTGGGGAACCAACTTAAATCAGTGAAAGTAAGATGTGTCTAATTCAAGATATTTTTTTAGTCTCCACTGACAATTTTTCCCTAATTACTGCCAGCAGTAATTAAACTGGAACGTTGTTTCCCTACATTATGTCTTACTATTTATAGAAATGCCTGACTGGAATAGCTCTAAGTCTTTTGCAGTGTTCTTGGAGGTTTTTGATTGTATGTTTGTTTGGGGTTTTTTTGGTTGGTATTTTTTTGTTTTGTTTTGTTTTTTTTGATGTTGTTGTTCTTAATCACTTTTGGAAAAGCTATTAACCTGTTGATAACACTAAGAGCCTGATTCCGCATTTTTGCACATTTAGAGTTGAAAAGCCCCACTATAGTCACTAGATGAGAAAAGAATGCTGCATCAGGCTCTAAAACAGTATTTGCTATTTATATTCCTTGAGATATAAACATTTTTGTTGTACATATTTATTAAGTTAAGTGGAAATTGTATGAGACTGAGTTTTGGGAGGAGAAATGAAAAGCACACTGTATATTTTATAGTTAGACAAAAATGATCCCATATATTTTTCTGGCAAAATTTTGTAGCATGCTCTAAAAAAAATCTTAATTTCCTTACATTTGGTATTTAAAGAAGTATTATTGCTTAGTTTTATTTGTATAACTTGTGGTATCTTTGGGTAGGGATGTTTTAATTTATCCAATGATTTTAACTGAAATGCGATGAAATATAATGTAAGTGACCTGAATATTTAAATATTCTGTGAGGAAGTGAATGTACCATATTTAAAAAGCTGGATTTTTATATAGAGTTTCATAATCTTATTTTATAAAACAATTAAATTTTTCAGTTTACTTTTTGACTGGTGTTTTACTCCTGGCTCTGAAGTAGGAACTAACAACCAAGACATTCCATGTGGATTTCACTGCTTATCTTGGGCTTGGCTCTCTGCTGCTCCCCGCCTGGCCTAGTAGTTGAGATATGAGCCAAGTAAATATTGACCAGCACTGCATTTTCATGGTCACTGTACAGGTGTGAAAGCATGTACAAAGTATTAAAGTATCTGAGTTCAGAAGGCCCGGGCGGATGCAATGCGATCGGGTGCAACTCTACAGATGTATGTGGGCCAGCATCACTCTTGGCCTGGTGTCATTCTTGGAGAGCTCGCAACCTTTGCCCTAACCACAGCTTGTAATTTCATGGAGGAAAGATGATGCAGTGGCCTTGCTGGGCTTGGAAAGCCTCACATATTGCCACTATGTTTAAAGGAAGGGAGCACAGAGAGGTCACATATTAAAAAAAAAAAAAAAAAGAAAAAAAAAATCGCTTACTGTTGCAGAATGAGGCACCTGCAGAGAGATGGACAACCAAAATGGGGACAGAGAGTGTATGAATGTTGTTACTAAAAGCTCAGATAGTTTTAAGGACTTCTGATCATTCACAGTGTAAGCCAAATGCTTTGGTTGCTGCAGAGAGAGACTGCTCAGTTTTTTTCCTCAATCTACACAAACACAGCTTTGATATTCAACATATTCCTTTCCCATATGTAAAGGAAGAAAAAGCCATTAACCTTGTGTGACAGATGTTCCAGTACTACAGATGAGAGGATTTTAAGCAAAGAATGAGAAAGAGAATCCTAGTAGAAGTGATAGGTGCTCATCAAAAGGGCTCTCTTACAGAGAGTGCAAATGAGACACACTGCTTTAAAATACTTGGGTTTCATTTTTCACTGAATTCTCACATAACTTTTGGGATTGAAGTGCAAGTATTCAGCAATAAACATCATTTTATGTTTCATATTAACGTCTCATTTATCAGTGTAGCTGAAAAACGGTATTAAACACACAAAAATATCCCACATTTGTGTTGATCCATTTGAAACCAGATACAGACTTTTACAACAGAAACTGTTAGACAATTACATAAACATATAACCAAACAGACTGAAAGATGATAGCAGAGTCGCAATTAGAAAACAAGAACTCAGATTTATCCATGACTCTGCCAGGTGTGAAAGCTTGGGATGTTACAGATATTAAAATAACCGTTCCACTGCCAGCAAAATGAAGAGGAATCCTACGCACCTCTTATAAGCATTTCCATCTTAATCATTTCGACATTAGATCTTTTTAATAAAAGAATTTAGCAATTGATAGTATACTTCTAGTATCAAGCAGTAATACGGTTAAGCAATTTATGAGTGAAATTAATTTAACAGAGTTAAAAGGCCTGTGGAAAGTACAGTTGATTCTCACTCGGCACTTGATACTTTTTTTACCTTTTTAATGAATGCATTTAAATTTCCTATTGCAACTAATTATGTATAACTCATTGTAAATAATGTTGTAAATGTTTGCAGACCTTCATGGATAACAGTTCTGCAGAAGACACTCAGAGCCACAGAGTATGATTAGGTCATGCTCTAGCTACCGTATGCTTCAGCACAGCATAGCCTTTACTGGGTTTCCTTTCAAACTTTAGCACTGGACTGCTACATGTACCTTTTAAAATAGGATTGTTTTTTGCCTAAGCATAAAGTTACATGTTTAATGCATTGTGTCTTTTAAAGCTGATTCAGCTAACCAGGTGCCTGTGCTCACATAGGTACTTCTCAGCCTCATTTATCAATTCAGCTTCACTCAGCTGGACAGAGTCGAACACCAGGTTGTGAGCAGCCAACACTGACACTGTACTCCCTTCCCCAAAGAGCCTCCAGCCCAAAATAGCCAAGACAAACAAAAGCAAGAAAGCAAGACCCAGGATAATGAGGGAGAGATGAGGCAAACAGAAAGTGGGAGGGTTGCTTGGAAAAAATGTGGGTTTGGGGGGGTGGCTTGTTTTTCAGGGAAGGTTGCAGGAGGAAAGAGGAGGTGTGAGGTGGGGAAGGAGGGAGACCCGAGGGCTGGGGGTGAGCAGCACCAGTCAGAGCTGGGCCTTGGAGCAGCAGGAAGAGGGATGCTGTGCTCTGGGTACTCTGAGCAGGGTAGCTGTGCCTGTCATCTCAGCCTTGCTTTGGGCCAGGCTCAGATGAAGGCAGACATTTGATCATCCTCCAGCTAGAGGTGATGTTAAGAACAATACCCAGGGTTCAAAGCAGAACCTTTCAATTCCAAAATCTTCTATAACCCCACTTTTGAGATCTATTTTTTTAGAGGTCATCCTCCAGTTAGGCAGTCTCTTGGGTCTCAGAAAATGCAAGGTGTTTTGGAGCAGGAGGGAAATTAAAGACGAAACTAGGAATTAAGCTCTTTAATCATCTGATATTTTACACCGTGCACATCACCAAGCACCATAGATTCCTGGTCCCTGACTGTGACTCATGGATGCTCTCACTGAAAAATTACCACTCAATAGTACAGACTGTTACAGCCCCAACATTTAAAATAGCACTTGATATTGGATGTCTTTTAAAAAGTTAAGAGAGATGGATAACGAAGGCTTGAAGAACGGCTCAGGGGTACACTTGTTTCTAACCAGACACCACATACACACTCATGCACTTGCACTCATGCACACCATGAATACAACTTGTACCAGGGCTTCGACGAGCTGTGGTGATGAATTCAACCCAACCAACACCCTTCATCACCCCTAGACACCCATACTGCACATCCTGGTACAGGTCAATGTTGCAGTCTCCAAGGCAGAGGTATCTGATCTGCATGTAAATCACCTTCAAAATGCTTGAATTTTCAGCCTTAAAATAATTCCAAATGGTAGCTTAGAAAGCAAATATTTATAGAAAAAAGAAAAATGTCTGCAGACTACCAGAAAGAATTCAGTTTTGGGCAAATGTCAAATATGGGAACTACCCATCCTTCAAAATATTTCTTTGTTGATATAATGTAAAGAGGAAAAAAAAAATAAAAATAAAAAATGGAATTTTACGTTTTTCTTCCTTCTGCCTATGTGGTGGAACCAATATTGCCAGTAAGCTCGGTAGTGAGGAGGGATACAAATGTCTACAAAGCTAAGGCTGTAGTCGTTGTAGAAGTCACTGTTCCCTGTGTAGCTGAAGGACTGCACTATGTAGGGGCAAGGACTATTGGAGTGGGCTCAGAACTGCAATGAATCCAGAAATTATATTTTTATATAGGAGTTTTGAACTGAACAAACTTGAGAAAAATTAAAGCAGGTGAATGCAACATGAACGTAGTTTATTCCACTCATCATCATCAAATACAATCCCTTGTATTTATGGCAAGTTTGCGTAGGATTCCTCTGTTTGTCTTTTCACATTTAAAAAAAGTTCTTTCATACTACCACATTATTTTTTTTTAAATCACTCTGACCTTTAGTACCTAGGAAGTTATTTAAAAGGAACCACATGATGAAAGATTGTGGCTTTGGCAATATTTCATATATGAAGAGGGCTGGGCGGGGCTCAATAACCGTGAACACAGAAACTTCTGGAGAATACTTTTCTTTTTTTTCCTTAATCCAAGAGAGAAAGTCTTCATCCACCTCTAAATAATAAACTTTCTGGTAACTAAGACATACGTCATTCTGATTGTGCAGAACTTTGTCAGCACAAAAAAATAAGATTTCTTGCTATTGACAGCATTGGTGGGTTGGTATTTGTATTGTGTCTCAGCTCTGCCTATGGCACTTAGGATGAGTGAAATGATGAATCCTAAAGGATGAGTAGTCCCACCTAATGCAACGGAAACTCAGTGTCAGTAAGAGATGGGTCAGGTCCTTGCATTGAAGAGGACGTCAACGATCAAGGTGCCTAAATACCACAAGGCTTGATGGAGCTTGGTCAGAGTGAGGGAAGACGAACATAGATCCGTATTTTCGGGAAGGGCGTCCACGCTCAGGAGATGTGTCAATGCTTGAAGAAGGGTGTGTGTTTTGGATTGCAACAAAATAAGCTGAGAGTGGCTGGCAGCAGGTGAAGCCGGCGGGAAACCGGGCTATTCCGGTCTCTGGGAGGTAGAGAAGAGCAGCTTGGTTTTACACCGCGTGGGCTGGGAGACAGCACAGGGATTCAAGGAATGGGTAGTAACTGCTGTTGAGAAGTATTTTGAAAGTCTAACAAGGCTGACGTGCTGAAAGCCAAAGGAACAATGCAGGAAAATTCCTGTGTGCCTCCACATGTGTGCCTCCCTTGAAATAATCACACAAAAACAAGTACTCGGGAAGCAAGTACACCTTCACTGAAAGGAAGAGATTACTTTGACAGCTAATGACCAAGACCTTGTAGCGGTATTAGGGTGATTTTGTGCTGACAGAGCCTGCTCACAGGCAGGTAGTGGCAACACCATGGCAGTCCAATGGCAAGCAGTAGAAGTGGGGACCCAGTGATGGTCCTAGGCTTTCCATAGCCTGCAAGGACTCCAAAACCATGAACTCATCACAAGGATGCCCAGCCCTGCACATACAGGTGCAGAAGGTCTGCATGATGAAACTGTCTCTGTGAAACACAGGCTTATAACCTGGCTCTCCCTCCTGGTGCAATGCACCCAAGTCACCCCTTTGGGTGCAGGTGGTTGCTTCACTTCCCTGCCACACCTGGTGCTGCTGATGCCCACCCTTCCTAGCCCAACAGCAGGTCCAGGCAGAGAGGGGGTAGCCAGTCTTCACTCCCTCCTCCCCAGCCTCGGGAGGCTGTTGGGAAGGGAGCCTAACTCAGCCTGGGATGGAGGGGATGCCCCAGCCTCCATCTTCCACCTGGGACAGGGCTATGCCAGTGGCTGGGTTCCTATTAGACAGTCATACAAAATTGTGCTATGCAGCAGGGCTGTATTTGTGTCAAACAGGCATAGATGAAAGTGCAGGCAGGGGCTACATTTTTATTAAACAGGCATACAAAAGAGTTCCTGCTAGTTCCGACAGTAAGGACCAGGACACATCATGTTCTCCCACCTCTTCCCCAGCCCTTGAGGAAAGCAGCCACATCTACAGGCTATGAGCTTTCCCTTCTCTCCTAACCCACCATTCTGCTATCACTGTGGTGGCTCAGCCTCCAAAAAGACAACAGGAGGGCTGTGGTGGCCAGCCCTGGTGGTGAGGATGTGGCTTTCAGCCCTGAGGACAGGGCCGAGCTGGTGGGTGCCATGCAGGGAGGGTGGACACGTGGCGTGGCACATGGTCCCTGAAATGCTGTGCACCTCCAGGGCAGCATTGCTGGTCCCTCATGTGCCACCAGAGGTGGGGGGCCTGGTTGCCCCACAGTTTGTGTTCACACAGATCTGGAGTGAGTCCACATGAATCAATGAGCATGAGACCAATGAAAAAATAAAAGCACGTTAAGTAGAAATCTCATCCCAGAGAGCCTGGGCAGCTGGCAGTTGTTCAGAACGATGTCTGTTACCCAAGGAGGTCTGGATTTGTTTATCAGACAGAGTAAACAGTCACTTCTGTACCTAATTTTGTAACCGTAATACGACAGTAAACCTGAAACTAGCTCACATATTCCATTTTTATTAATGATACCCTGTCGTGCAGCATATCCTGATCAGGGGAGCCTGGAAAGTTTTGATCAGCACACAGAGGAGCTCTTAGATCACTAATTTCAGAGCATGGCGTATTTTATGCAGCTGCATGAGTCTGGAAGGTTTATAAAGCCCACAGGTTTGCCCTTTTCTTTCAAAGATGAAAAAAACAGTCTCTCTTCTTATTTTAACTGTGATAACCTCAGAGTAACTCTAGAAATTCCTTAGAAGCAGCAAACCTCTCCCTGCAGCGAAGGTGAATCCTGGCACATTGCACCCAGTGCCAGCAGCACGGTGTGGGTCTGCAGTGGGGCTGACAGTTCCTGGACAGTCTGATCTAGCCGTTGGCAACCCTGTCCACGGCAGGGGGGTGGAACTAGATGATCTTTGAGGTCCCTTCCAACCCAAGCCATTCTGCAATTCTTTGATTCTCCTGCAGGAGTTCTGCCTGAAGGCTTGAGAGGCCTGAGACACACACACGTCTGACTGTCCATGTCACATCCTCATCATTCCTTTAAAACAACTGCCCTGGTACACAACAGTCCTATTACCTCTGTTTCTGCTTTCTTGATATTCACAGGTAATTGATGCAATCCTTTCTCCACTCTGGAGAGTAAACAGCTCAGCTGCTATGCTGCATTTCACCCTTCTTTCATCTATACCATTCTCCTGCTGCTGTGCAGAAAACCTGCAAAGCATAAACAGAGATGGGAAGCAGCAGCATTAGACCCACCTTGAACAGTTAAGCCTACTAAACACATTTTGCCCCTGCAAAGGCTCCATGGCGGCTCACAGTGGGTGGAAGTGCCCTGCTGTTGCCCTGTGCTACGCTATATTTACAAGCTGCTTTGGAAACTGCAGCAATTGCACCTATTCCCACACAAATCTCCCCACTCCCTGTGACACCACGGTGAGAGGGTGGTTACTGCAACATCCCGCAGTGTAATCCTGAAGGGTATAAGACAAACTCAAACACCCACAGAATGCTGAATAAGAAGTCTGGCAATGAAAACGTCTGGGTTATATGAAGGGTAATGGCTAGGAAAACCCTTAAGCTAGGAAAATACAGTCCTGTGAAGAATCGTCATTGCTCCCACGGTGCAGGTATTATAAGATATATGATATGCTCCAGCAAAACTGGAGCAACAATAAATCCAACACACACAAAAAAAGTGTCCATCCTGTTGGCTGGTTAGTTCTTCTTAAGGCTAAAATACCCACAAGCAAATACTTAATCAGCAATTTCCTGGGTTTGCTATCATGCCTCAGAGATTCCATTCCCACAGAAAATTTAATGGTTTGAAATAAATGTGTACTTCTAGAGCTGGCTAATTAAGCAGTAAATTAAAAGGATTATAATAAGAAGAATAGAATTTCCTACAATTCTTCAACAGTCACCTGTGTTCCTCTTTCACAGAAGAACACTGCATTTAAAATTCAGCCTGGGAGACAGTCAGCCTTGCTCCAGAGATGATAATTGTTCAGTAGGCAGGATTCAGAGATGGCTGGAGGATGGCTTGGAGCAGTTTCCCCACCTCCTGAGCAGTTTACTACCTTCTTGGTAAGGTGTCCCTTGGGGAGACAATGGGTCCTTGGCTGTCATCTATATCATGTTCAGCGGCGTGGTTTTTTGATCTTCTACATGTAAGGCATTTTCCAAAAACATCCCATCAAGGCATAACAAGCTGTCAGTGTTTCCCTTAAAAATCCCAAGTATTGAGTCTTGTGGGAAAGGATGCTGACTCACTGGTCCTAATGGCTCAATACACAGCCCTGCTATACAGCAGTGGGAGAGCTGCACTTCAGGGAGGAAGCAGAAAGCTATAGAAATGGGAAAGCAAAAGATTTTTTTTTCTTGTGATTAAAGGCACACTGTAAGAAGGATGAAGTCAGACTCATTTTTCATATAGGTGTTTAGTTGTTCTGCATGAATGTGTTTTATTCAGGTTCTCTATGTTGTGCCTAAGGAATACAAATTCAATATTAAATTTTAAATTGTGAGTCTTAAGACGTGAATAAAGTCTTCCTCTCCTTTCTCTCCACCCAGACTTTGAAAACCACGTAATACTCCTCTCTCTGAGCAAAGCCTGAAATGGATGAGAAAACACTTTTTTTTTGTAATGGACATGTTAGAAAACTGCCCTATGTGGGAGGGCATCTGATGTATGGTGTGGTGTCACTGATGCTGTCAGTTACACAGCTTATATAATATAAAGCAATCTTCAGCCCCATGAAAAGCAGTTTTACTTATTATTTTCATTGTTAAATATGATTTAAGGTTCATGCTCTTTGTTCCTCACATCTTGCTTCTGCTTAATTTGTAAATAGTTTAGAAAAAAAAAAAAAAGAAAAGCTACCAAAAAAAAATTGCCACAGGCAAGTAAAATAGAGCCAGTCTGCACCACAGCCATCACAGATACCCATTGCTGCTAAAGGAAATACTTGCAGTATGACAGCTGCAGTCTTCAGATGAAGAATTATAAAGAAAAATGCTATTTCAGTGTTTGTTCAGAGTAAGAAAATCTTGCTTTTGGAAAGATGGGCTGAGGCATAAAGACTGCAATTTGGTTCTAGTGCAGCCATACCATTTGGGATGACCCGAGCAATAACCACAGCTGCTGGGAGTCCTCCCAGCCACCCTACTCTATGTCTCACAGCAATTTTAATCCCTGAAAACAGTGCTGAGTGACAACCAGAGAAATTCTTGTGGAAGCTTAAATTTCAGCTCCAGTGGCTGTTCACTTCTCCCTCCCAGGCGAGTGCTTGCTGGTTGTGCTGAAGGGGAATTTTGATCCTGCAGAGACCGGTACCTGATTGCCCAAAGACTTTCTGGTTTATGCTGATGTGTCTGGTTTCAGTCTGGTCTCCAAAGATTTTCTGCAAGCCCTGTTTTGGTTCCCCTTTTCCTATGAATTTCACTGGGAAGAGAAATTTAATCTTTCAGTGGAGACCTGATTCTGGTCTTGCTCTCACACGCATGGCTGTGTATCTTGACTTGGAGTTGTATTTCATTTATTGAAAGCATGAGAGTGCCTGGGCTTTGCAGCCTGCCCTAGGCATATTCCTCATTCGGCTGCATCTGTGCCACTGGTAAGGGGTCATGGACAATAAGAAAGTAGCTATTGGCTTGCTGGAGATGCACTGTCAGCTAGAGGAGAAGACCCCATGGAATCCTGGAATAACCCGAATCAAAAGGGACACACAAGGACCATTGAGTCCAGCACCTGGCTCCACACAGGACCACCCAAAATTCAAACCATATTTCTGAGAGTGGTGTCCAAACGCTCCCTGAGTTCCACCAGCTCAGAGCTGTGACCTCTGCCCTGGGGAGCCTGTTCCATGCCCACCACCCTCTGGGGCAGAGCCTTTTCCTAACACCCAGCCTGACCCTCCCCTGACACAGCTCCAGGCCGTTCCCTCCGGTCCTGCCACTGTCCCCAGAGAGCAGAGGCCAGCGCCTGCCCCTCCGCTCCCCTGTGAGGAAGCTGTAGGCCGCCATGAGGCCTCCCCTCAGCCTCCTCTGCTCTGGGCTGAACAAACCAAGGGACCTCAGCTGCTCCTCACACATCCTGCCCTCCAGACCCTTCACATCTTCATAGCCCTCCTTTGGATGCTCTCTAACAGTTTTATGTCCTTCTTATGTCGTGGTGCCCAGACATGCTCAAGGTGAGGCCACAACCGTGCAGAGTAGAGCAGACAATCCCTCCCCTCAGCTGGCTGGCAGTGCTGGGCCTGATGCGCCCTGGGGTACAGTTGCCACTGGGAGAAGTGAGCTGGGAATTGCCAAGGTTTCCTCACTACTGGAGGTCACTTCTCCAGTGTTTTCTTGAGACACGAATTTGGTTTCCTTTTACAGGATGATTGAACTAGTATCAATGCACTAGAAGAAAAGCGAAGTACTTCATATTCCCAATGTCAATTACAGTTAACACTTCACATCTTGCTTCTCAGTCCAACACCTTTGCGCCATGGTTTTCCTAAATAAGGCCGGAGAGCAAGCTTTGCATCAGCTGTGTGCTGACAGCGCCTGTCTGGCAGATAGATGCTCTGCTCCTCTCCCATGGCCCTGGCAGAGCTGCTGCTGGAAAGGCAGAGCCTCCAGGGCATAAAGTGTTTCAGCCATGCCTGATTTCCCCTTAATCTGTCAGGAAGGGCTGAGGGGACCCCTGCCGAAAATGTCAGAGGGTTTAGTTCATTCACATGGGAAAATCTGACAGCACTCTTGGATGCAAAGCCAGGGGTTAAACTGAGCTTTTCCTTCTGAAGGGACTCATTTATTTCAAGTTAAGCAGGCAATTCTGTTCCTCCTGCCCCAGCCAAAAAATAAAAAAATAAAAAAAAATTAGAAAATGTAGTATGTTCAACTTAAAGGATTTTTATTAAAAAATAACAGAGAGTGAAAAAAAATCAATTATTTTCATAAATGTGTTTTTATTTTCTAAGCATAAAAGAGCTGAACTGAGTTAAATGGAAGGCAACTCCACTTGACTACAGTCGGTGGAATGGTTCCAGTTTACACAAAAGCTGTATATGTCTGCAAAATCAGAAAAAAAAAAAAAATAAAAATTGAGTGTACTTAAGCCTTCAGAAATAATTAAGTCATGTGTTTCTGGTTATACAATGAATGGCTAGATCAGATTGCTTAGAAGAGTGCAGGACAGAAGATAAAGTGTTATCTTATGCTGGGTATATATATTATGGATAAATTTTCTGAGATTAAAGTGATGCAGAAAACATTTCCTTTAGCAGACACTGTCACAAGCAGTTTGCAGGGCAGGGACAGAGCTGCTTAATTCCTCTGTGTAAAAAAGGACAAAACGTACCAATCTAAAACTGCCTGCTATGAGGAAACATAAGAGAAAATGGGGGTTGAAAGCATCTCTGGGTTCCTGGCTGCAGCATCTCTCTTCTGTCAATTGCCTGTATCTTCTGCCAGAGACACTGGTGGGGAATGAAATGGGGAGCAAGTGCTTTATTTAAAGTGAAGCAAGCATTTCTGGTTTTCCTCATTTTCCCCTTGGCTTAGATCCCCTTTTTAAAAGGTCTCCAGTTTGCTGCAGTATGGCATGTTTGAATTGTACAGGTCCTCGTCCTGCTTTCTGCCCCGGCATGTCCGTGTCTTTCTGTGCCCTCAGGCGGTTCTGTGTGGGACAGTCGTGCGCAGCTCCTTCATGGGGACAGATTAGTAAATCAAACCCAGTAAACACAACATCCAAAAGAAACAGGACCCAAAGTTGCAAAGTAAGAAGGATTTTGCCTACACTTCAGTGTCTCTTCAGAAGAGAAGCCAAACTTTTAAGAGAGTTGGCAGAAGGTATTGAAAGGAGATTTTCTTATGAAGCAAGAGCAACAGACGGGTGTTGGAGTGATTACCTTCAGAAATGCTCAAAGTCAGACACTTATTTAACTTTTTTTTTTTTCACCTGGATTGTGTTATCCGTCATTTTCTTTTTTTTTTTCAGACAAAAATTACTTGATTTGTATTCATCTAACAGTGAAAGCAGCTTTTATTTGACATTGTATAAGATTGTCTGTTACTCAGAATTGTAGCTCGTTTCTGCGGCACAAATGAATAATTGTAACTTCTGTGGAAATTCTGGAAAGAGCATTCATGGAGGAAATTGGTTATTTAGCCCCTTCTGGTAGAAAGGACTTCATTCCTTAATAACTGCTGATGTTCCTACTTAGCAGCCTATGTGCATTCATATGGCCTTGAATATAAAAGGGCCTTTACATGTGGGGAGTGTAACTTATTCCTTTGGCACTGGAATAGATAGCAAGGAAGGAAAGACGTCAGAAGAACTGACATTAAAAAGAGCTGAGCCCAGACCCATAACTGGGATCTGAGTCACCTTTTGATTCTGGTACACTTTTGCTGTTCAGGCTTTCAGATCGACCCCAGTGCCTATAAGGGAATACACCAAACCCTCTCTCTTTGCTCTCCTACCGACTTCACAGGTTGTGCAGAGGCTGTGGGATCTCCTCCTCAGAGATCTCCAAAAGCCACCTGGATGTGGTCCTGGGCACCCTGCTCTGGGTGTCCCTGCTTGAGTGGGGGCTGGGCCAGATGGACCCAGAAGTCCCTGCCAGCCTCAGTTATGCTGGGATTCTGTGACTCTTTGAAAGCCACTGAGTATGTCCATGCTATGAAACATATTGGACCTTGACCAGCAGCACAGATGCCATAGATGGGGTAGGGCTATGTCACTGAGGCCCATATCACCTGGGACTATCTCCAGAAAGATTGTGGCACATGTCTCAGAGCCCTCATTTGCCAGTGGAAGCAATAGTGCAACAAGGAGTTGAAGGCAGCTGGGCTCTCTTTTCCTCTGCTTCTGTGGGGATTTTTTTTCTTCTTCAGGAGAGTCACTTGTATTTCCTTTTCAAGTCTGCACTAGAAGAAAAATTCATCTGTTTATTGTAACACAGTGGACTTGAAAATAGATGGCGTGCATGTATGCTTAGGTCAGAAGAGCACTTGCCTCAGATGATAATTATTCTGTATTTTTAGCATCAGGGTGGACAAATCTTTCTATTTTCTCTATTGGACAAAAAAAAAAAAAAAATCCTTCCTGTTACACACCCAGAAGTCACAACAATTGTTATTCTGACAGTGTTGTCTACTTTGTTAACGCATGCACAAAAGTTGCCTAAAAGCAGACGGGTAAATACAGTCTGGCTTTATTTTAAGCTTTTCACATTTTTGCTAATGTGAAATTTTGGCTTGGTTAGACTTTTCTGTTCGTAATTCTTCATTTCAAATGCTGCAGTTCTAAAGTAGATCTAATGCGGTCTACGTTCAGCTCAACATTCAGAGTGCACATTTGAAGAGGAGTTATAGATATGTGCAGAATAATGTCATTGTTTTTCCTGATTCTGTTATGAAATAATCCTTGTATTTTCAGTTTCAGCAAGCGTATTTTACAAGAAAATCCCTCATTTACTTAAATAAAACATATTTAAGTAAGTATCTTTAAACTACTTTAATGTGTTCTTTATTTTGTTAAGATAAAGTAGTGATAAAAATGAATTAAGAAATAAATAATTCCTCACAAAGGCCTTTTTTTCCAGAAAGTAGAAGCTTCCAGAGATTTAAGATGAAGGGATTCTACCTCATTAGGAAGCTAAGTCATGACAATCTGTTTACATGGAGAACAAATGAAATACGAGCATTAAAATGGGTTAAGAAATGAAGTGAAACAGCTCTTTAAGATGTTACAGAAAGCAATGCCATGGAGCTTTTGTAGACATTTATTTTATTGTGTCTAATCTTGTCTTCTGGCAAAGTGATCCAAAGCCCATGGGCCTCCGCCATGGTAGGTTCGACCTTGGCTGGACTGAATCCTCTGCAGTGGCCTTGGGGCAGTGCAGACCAGCCGGGCAGCTCTTGCAGGTTAGGTGGATGTGAGGAGCCTGGAGGTCTGTCCTGCCCTGCCTCCAGGCTCAGATATTGGAAGAGAGTTAGATCACTTTCCCTGCCCCTTCGGTATATTAGTCTTTCCTCCATTTCTCACCAGCTCCATTTATAACCTGTATTTAATAACACCCCTGGATGGTTTTTAAAAACATGCTGTTTTTATGTTTCTTTCACAAAACTCAAATTCCCATCAGACATAATTTTATAGTCTTATTACTCATACAAATGTTGAATTCCCTCGTTATTCCTGTTGACCTTGGCTTTACTTAAATCCTGTGGCTGTGCATTAGTGCTTCTGCATAATATAAAATCATTTCCCTTCGGTAGGATCTACACTACACTGCTTTAAATATTATTGAATATCTCCTTGTTCATGCAAGAAAGCAAATAAGATGTCCCTTACCTGGCTGGCCGTTCTTATTTGTTTCCAAATTAAACAGTCCTCAGATTAGCTCTTTTGCTATAGTTCTTTGCAAAGCCCTTGAAAATCATTTGCGGATTAGAACAGTGGAGTCAGGCAAGAGAAAAGGAAAATGGACTGGAGAGAGCTGTAGTGTGGAGGAGAAAGGCTATTGCCATTTCTTGAAACTCTTTTTCCCCATGTTTTCATTCAACATGAAATTTATGCTCAGAGGTCAGTACATGGGTGTTCCCAACGTAAGCAAGCAGAGAAGGAGAGCAAAGAAAATTGGATTGGAAGTCAGAAACTGGGAAAACAAGAATGGAGGGGAGAAAGATCTGCTACCTACCTGGTGCAGAGGGATCTGGGGATCTGGTCACCAAATGGTTTCAGAAGGACTCCTGACAAATAAGGGAGGGAAAACACACACACCGTGATTTTGTTCAGCAGAAGTGAGAATGAAGTTCGGACAGAAGTGTAACTTGTAGCCTTGTCTTGCTGGTGGACCACTATGCTATTGACTCTGTATGTTATGAATGCTGCATCTGCACTTCACTTTCATCTTTTTGCATATTTTTGTCTTCGTTTTCTTAAGGTGTCAGGCACTAATGCCCTGTCTGCTCTAGCAATCTGCACTTAAATGGCAAATCTGCAAGCACAGGGCAGGCATGGAATTTTCCATTTTGTTAGAAAGTGTATATTTGTCAAAAACAGCCTATTTCTGTGGGAGCATGAGTGCCAGCTTCCTCAGGAAGAATTTTGCTGAGCCTACCTGGACTTTCCAGTGAAAACAGGCTGCTCAGTCTCCACAACAGCCTGTTTGTCAAGGCATGTACCTCGGGTGTGGGAGAGCCAGGGTCAAGTTATTGGATCCCAAAAGGATACCCCATATGATGCAAAGCAAAATAGCTCCAGAAAGGAGAAACCAAGAGCCGTAATTGAGGAAAGCCAACAACATGGCATGAAGGCTCCTATAATGGGGAAGAACAAGCTTTGAGCCCATGGTCTGAATACAAAATACAGACATGGCCGAAGTCTGCCACATCTCACATGAGGTCCCTGGGCTCCAAGATGAATTATGGTAGCCCATTTCAACAAAAAACATTTAAAAACTTCAACGCCCCCTATAATTCTGAATTAACTGACCTGCAAGTGAATCACTAGCATTCAAAACAGAGTTTGAGCTGTGCAAAATGATGCTGTTAACATATCTGTATGCTACCCATATAAATTTTCCCAAAATGTGTTGATGGTGCCAGCCACGCACTACCACCGTGGGATTTAATGTCTTTTCTGTACAAGAACAGAACTCAAAGCAGTAACAAAAGTGATACTACAGATTAAACTACTCTTGACTAAGAAGGCAAGACTTCAGAAACTGCATACACTGAGAGCCAAGAGCTAGACATATTTGTGATGACAAAGCTTTTATATCAGCCTTGATGTTACTAGCATCGTCTTTTTAGTTAGGAAGTCCTTAAACTGTGTTTCACAAAGAACTGATCTAAATTTAATTGAACTTAATGGCATAGCTGCCAATTAGTGATGTTCTATATGTATATGATGTATATTCTATTGAGATGCCCTTAATAATATTAAGCACAGCTTAATATATTGTTCCTGTCTCAGTTTGAGTTGGTAGTGTCTGCATGTTTCTCAGCCCCTTCCAAAAGTTGTTTCAGCCAGTTTTTTTGACAACCAAACCATCCAGAGGCCATGATACTACATCTTGCACTTGTACTATTGTACTCACCTCCAGGTAAAGTACTGATTGCTGTTGTCAGACTCCACATGCCTGCACAGCAACACAAATAGCTTGTTGCAGACCCAATTTGCAAAACGAAAGTTCATTAATTTTTCTTCTAATGCAAATGACAATCCATCTATTCAGCACCACAAAATCTTCTTTTCACTGGAAGAGCTAGACTCTCCATTGACCACACCACATTGTCCACTGCCTTATCTCCTTATAATATCCATACATGAATGCTCAGAGAAGCAAGTGGGCCCTGCAACCAATTGTTAAGATGAAAACAGATATCAACATTATTTCCTTAGAAGATCTAAAACAAGACTTGGAATCTTGCAGTTTCCTTCTTTCAGTCATTTGTTTCATCCTCCCTTTGCTACTTCTGTTTATCTCATATACTTCTGTCTGACTCTTCAGAACAGAAGTGCTGCAGCAAGAAGAAGACCAATAAAACCATTTTCTGAGCTGCTGACATATTGTTACTTCCCTGGACCTAGAAAAATCAAGCTCTCCACACATTCTTTTTGTGTCCTCTTGACAGTCAAAATATTTTCACAATCTATAGTCTATGCCAACTGATACTCCATGAAAGTCTGATGACAGTCATCTTTTGAGTCAACCTGCAAAACAAATATACATTCCCCCAAGAAGTATTTTTTTCTTCCATCTGATTCTCTCTCTCCATCTCACAGTGTGTCAAAAACCTCCCTTTGAAAAGAAACGTAAGGTGAATCTGTTTGTGAACATTTGGATCACGCTGGAATCAAGAGATGCTCCTGGCACTAGAGGATAATTTCTCCGTTTCTGTGGCTCCATCAGGGATGAGGTACTGGTCTGAACACCAATCTAAACTGTATGTCAGAACGATTATGGAGAACAATGCTTTTTTTTGCTTGTTTTCTTAATGGCATGCCATACTCACCTATGGTACTGCACTTGCAAGTAGACTGCATGATTTTCCTTGAAGCTGCATCCCCAAAGCTAACTAACTAAACACACTCTGTCACTGTGTGTGTCCTGAAATACAGTATGGGCTTTGTTATGCTCTCATTGTAGGTCATTGTCAATGCTACTGAAATCATTCGGATAAGACCCTTACAGGAGGAGAAGGTGCTGTGTTAATAATGGATGTGGCCTGTCTCATCCTTGTTTTCAGAATGCTCTCCTTTGTAAAAGAAAACCACTGTATTAACATAGTCTCTTATTCATATCATTTCCTTTGCCTACAGTGCAGTATACCTGGACTTAACAATGGGGGAAAAGGATACGGCAGGCTTTTAACCTTGCTGAACCTAACCTGAGACTGCTATTGAAGCACAGAGTTACTTGGCTTAGCCAGTAACTGAGGTGTATGCAAAAACATATACATGTGTTGTACAGTAACTCTGAGTGTAACTGATGGAGTAAAATACCCCAGACAGGGAAGTTATTTTCATGGTTATCCTTGTTTTAAGCAGCACTGTAGCATGGCTCCCAGCTCCACACTTCCTCTCTCTACCAGTGAGGCTGAAGGGACTAAAACATTTCTTATGACCTTCATGTGTTCAGTCTGTTGGCAGTAACTGTGAACAGGTGCAAATACCAAGGGGTTTCTGTTATAATTAACAAACATGATGGCCTATGACTCCACCCAGAAACCTGGGAAAATCAAATATTTTCCCTAGACACCTTAACAGGCAATACTTCCTCTCTTACAAGTTCTGTAAACAAAAGGAATACTATTGAGGAGAAAAGGGAACCCAGAATTAGTTTGAGAGAATATAGTGATGATAAACAAATGTTCCTACTTGCATTCATTCCTGTCCTCCAGTATCTTTGCAGCTGACTTCCCTACCACCACTGGATTGAGTGAATCCTCATTAGACAAAAGCACTCTTGCAGATTCTGTTTCTCAACAGACCAAAACATTTTAATCCCTTATGGAATTTGTGTCTAATCCATGACACGCCCTCTCTTGTCAAGCAATTGCTGCCTAGCTGCACCAAGGACTACTTGGGTTGGTCTTGAGCTACCCCATAATCCAGGTAATCGATCAATGTAAGCAGCTAGATCAAAGATGACACCTCAGCTGCTGCCTCTGGTAGCAATGCCGGGACCTGTCCTAGCATGAGTAAAGCTGTAGAGCTGTGAAGTAGAGGGAGCTCATAATTTCTGTCCTGATTCTCACCACGATGTCATACTCAGATCATTTGGCTCCTCGGCTGGGAAAAACTGTAAGAACCCACAACACCAGCAGCATTCACAACAGGCATCCCATGTTGTAAAGACACCATGCACAGGCAAGAAGAACCATTGTTCCCCAGCACAAAACTGCAACTTGTCAGGTCCAGTAAAGCTAAACAGTTAAAACACTTGCTTTGACAGAAAGGGAGGTCTCCTGTTAAATGAAGGCTAATGCATTATCCAGGGCACAACAAAGCAGGGAACAACAAAGAGTTCATTTTCCACTGAGCTCAAAAAAGGTCACTCAAGACGCTTGTTTTTTGCCTGATAATGTACATTTCCCGGCTGCAGTAGAAGCGGATGTGGCTCCACATCAATCCCAAGAAGGCTGGCAGCTCTTTGGAGGCATTTTTCTCTGCCAGTAGCTGCTGAATTTCCCTTTCACTCCCATGTCCCTTTGACACGAATTCAGCAGCAAAAGCCCAGGGGAAAAGCAGAAGCAATGAAAAGGGTCAGAACAATGAAGATCACACACTCAAAAAGCAAGGTCCATGCCCTGCCTCTCTGGGTCATGCTCAGCCCTCCTGCTATTGCCGTTGCTGGTGGCCCAGCTGTAGCTCTCAGGCTCTGTGCAGGTGGGTGCTGATTGCATGCCACCCACGGGTACACAGGCGGTGGCATTCCTTGTGTGTCGAACTGGAGAGGCTGACAACACTAACAAAGGTGGTTCATGTAATGGTTAGTCATTTAGGACTTCAGCAGATAGGTGTGTGTGTGACCCCCTGCACACCAAACCATGGCATGCATGGTGGAGTTCACTCTGGCTCACAGAGCAAACTCTCTCCATGCCTCGAGCTGTGCCCACTGGCAAACATGTTACCTCCAGGCAGGATGAATAATCAGGTCTTGATAAAAAGGCCTAAGTAAACATCTCACCCGGTAGGTGGAGCCATGATGGCTGCACAACAGTGTGTTTTGTCCTGTAAGATACCCTGGGATTTGTGAAGATCTGCCCAGCGCAAGGAGGCATGTGGTTCAGCATCCACAGCTGTTATTCTAAAAGGCTGCATGTGGCTTCCATCCCCAGAGCTAAACTTTCTTGCCAGCTGGCCTGGGCTAAAGCCTTGCTGGGGACACCATGAGTGGTGGGAACAACCATGTACCAGTGTCTGATGCCTATATATCTACCCACACAGCCCGAGGGTGCTCTATGCTGCTGGTGCAAGCCCTCGTCTCTCCATCTGCATCCCCACTCCTCCAGTCCCACCCACACACCATCGTTTTTTCCTCCCAGGCCTGTAGCCCAGGTACATAATCACAGAATTGCTCTCCAAGTCCAGGTGAACCCCCTACACCTTGTGCCCCTCAGTTCTCTTTCATTTCCTCTCCCCTACACAATGGCTATTTCTCAGTTCGGCTGAAATAGCCCCACGGTGCTCAGCAAGTGCTGTGCTTGGTGGTGCTGCGGGAGGGGGCTGCTGGCTGGCCCTGCTTGTGCCTGCAGGACTGCAGCCCACCTCGCACATACTGGGGAACATGAACGTGTGATCAGGGTGAACGTGGGTGCAGCATGGACAGACATTTAGACTGGGCATCGGCTCAGGCTGCAGTTGGCATCATCCCTATCCGCAGAGTGCTACTTGTGGAGGCTCTGATCACCACGGTGGGATGCCCACCTGTGCAAACTCTGTAGGCCAAAATTTAAATGCTCCCCCTACCTACAGCTTTGAAACCACTCTTGTTTCTTGTTCTCTACAAGGGACTGAACAATTGCTATTCAGGCCAAAATTTAATCCCAGTGTTGAAACAATGGACCATAATGACCTGAAGGTGTTTTGGATTAGTTGGTGGGTTGTTTTTTTTTTTTTTGCTGTAGTGAGCCAGATGGACAGAGAACAGTGATTTTCCCTTGAGGATCTCAAAGGAAAAATCAAATTTTATTAAAGATACCATGGAGAATGACTGTTACTTTCAGATTTTATTGCTCTTCTCCACAACAGGAAAATATATGAAACTTGTTCAACCACATATCTAGTCATACAAAGGCAATCAAAAGCACATTACAAATAATATATGATTCAACACAGTGCAATATGATTCATAATACAATTCTAATAATTCCAGAACAAATAGAATTCCACAACCTATCGCATTTTCCTGACCCGTGTGTAACGAAGATTGGATTAGTTTTCATCCAGCACTTGTTTCTATGAGGCTGAATTAAGTTAGTTTGGGGAGGAAGCAGAAATTACAGCATATGGATCTGTATCTACTGTTATTGTTCTAAATGGAGTACAATAAATCAAAGAAAAGTAAATTTAAAATCAAAAGAAAATTAGTAGAATAAGGAAGCTTGGCAATAAATGAGTTAGTAATTTTGTGTGAAACTTCTGTAAATTCTGTGTGCTATAGCCCAACAAAATTAAAATCTGAATGTGGTGGAAAGTGTTCATGTTTACCGTCTGGCAAGTCTGGGGTCCAAAGACAGTCCTAGAACTTATTAATGTCAGTGGTCTGGCTGGATCTTCTTCCAGGTACAACAGAAGAACAGCTTGTGTAGAAAACAGAATAAGTGGATCAAAACAGTTACATATCCATAAATAAATATTAATCCACATGAGTTATTGTAGAAATTCTTTAGAAATTGCAGTCTCTGAAATGCTTGTTTTCTTTGGACCCAGCAGTAAATTAAGACAATTCTTTACACGACAAGTCTATGCTGCTCACTTCCTGTGCTGGCAAAGAAGTCATGAACAGGCACAATTTCATGGCTGTGGGCCCGTGGTCGCATTTGAGCAACACTGTATATGACCTGTTGGTTACAGAGGCATGTGGAGTAGTTACTCTGAAAATCAGAAAGTACACGGCAGAGAACAGTGGTTCAATAAGATGTGCAGACAGCATGATCACACATCTGAGCAGATTTGTGTTTAATGCTCAGTTCCACCCAGTGTGGTGGATCAGCGGGAGGGATGCTCAGGGAACATGCCATGCTCTCCAGGAGTGTGTAGATCCCCCGGGGGGATGCAGTGACAAAGTATTTAAACACAAAGGCACTGTGATTTTTTTTCACTGTCTCATTGCCAACATGACTTCTGCTACCCAGCCCCTCAGGCGGTGGCATAATGACTCAGAGGGGCAAGTGCTGGTGCAGACTGCGAGATGGTCTGTTTGAAAGCCATGTCCTTCATGTTAAGGTGAAAATTGTAAGAAAGACAATCTGATACCAGTCAGAGGGAGAGAAAATAATCGCAGGATAGCAACAGTCCCAGGGATAGTTAAAACATAGCAACCTTCCTTGAAAGATGAACCAGTGATCCCTGCCACCTCTAAAAACATCCCAGAGTGCTGCTGCAGGCCATGGCGGGATCCAGCAGAACGAGCACTCTCTGTGTGAGTGACGCAGTTGGACCAAGGCCCGTGTGCGGGGCGCGTGGGTGCCAAGCTGGGAAGCCAGTAGGGGTAGGTGGGGGTGACATTTGTGGCTGGCTGGCCCAAGGGCCCCATCTCATTCCTCGCACCAAGACCCACGCCAAACATGCTGCAACACTACCGGGAAAATTATGTTTTGAAACGAGAATAGAGCCAGCTTAATCCTAGTTAACACCAAGCCTCTGGTTGAAATTACGTGCACATTTTTAAGGCTTTGTTTCAAGCTGACTAAGACATGAAAAAGGGGACATTCTTTATTACCATTTCTCTTGAAGCAAATTAATTTCTATTCCCCCTGAAGCAAGCCTTAGGGAGTGAGGAAGAATCACAAGAGCTATTGGAAAGGCGTCGCCTATGTAACACCACCGAAAATATTCAGTTACTCTGTCCCCACAAAGCCACTGGGTAATTTAAAATAATAAAAGATCAGAAAACAGGGCAGCCTGCTTCTCTGTAATTTAGAAGCATAAAAGAGAACTGATGTTGTAATGACAGACTGGAAAACCAAAAGCCCCATTTTTAAAAGTAATTTCAATGAACCTTTTTTTTTTTTTTTTTTTTTTTTTAATTGCTTTTAGCTCCTGCAAAGGGGACATAAAGCCTCCAGTCAAGGACTTTGTTCAAATTTGATTACACTGAGGGAAAGATATGTACCCCAGAAAGGGCTGGAGGGGACCATAGCAGACCAGAAGTGGTTAGTGTGCTAGAAGGCAGGTATCCATGCTGTGACTAGAATTTGCCTTAAGCAGAGGTGAGTGAAACAAGGAGAGATTTATTTAGCACGTCTACAGTATTTTCCATTGGGCCAGATCAATATCCTTATGTTGCAGATCAGCCACCTGAGGCACCTGAGAAATAATAAGATCAGTAGGAAAAGGGCTGCTGAAGAGCCAGAAATAAAGATAAATTAACCCATTACCTGTATTTCTGTTAAACCTTTTAATCCTTTGGGTTCTGATGACCATTCTCCAAATAAGTTAATGTGACCTCAAATACTGTAGGACCATTGCAGCCAGGTGAGAAATCATTTACCATTCTTCAAACAAATGGAAGGAAAACCAGAGGAGAATAGGCTTTTCTTGTGAACCTTTTCAGGGAAATGAAGAGAGACACCAGAACTTCAAGGATAATGTGGCTTTTCCATGAAGTTCTTTGTTCTGAGGTAAGAGGAAGCCACTTCCAGCAGCTGTGTCCTTCCCTGGCAATTCAAGCTGATGTTGGTCATTGTCCATTCCATTTGGAAGGTCAAAAGAGATGGTCTCCTCCCTCGCCTCAGGAACACACTATCTCCACAATATGCCAGAACACATTTGCGGGCAAGGCTTCTGACTTTCTCATTTCCTTTCCTGTTTTGTTGTGCAGGGATTTTAAGCTGTTGGCTTCAAAGCTCTCTTTTTATAGGCCTTTTGCCTTTGTTTATTGTCATTTAGCTTTTAGCTGTTTTTAAGACTCCCAGTATCGTTCAGGCATGGATGCCCATAAATTAACACGTATTATTATTATAATAAAGTTGCGTCACTGCTGAAAGCCAAACTGTCCAACACAGACCTCTAAATAGAGCGGAAACGGAGAAGTTGAATGGTGTTACCCTCTATAACAAGGAATGCAGAATACAGTATCTAATCTGGGAGGTGGAAAATATGGAGAGGAGTTGTATGAAGGTGTGTTCATATACGCTTTTAGCGGCCTGCAAATTTCATCAAAAGACCTTGAAAACTCAGATGGCCATGAAATTTCTTCAAACTTTCACAGGGAACTTAGATGAATTATATGCTTAAAAAACTGTGGCTGTCCTAAACTATTGGGATTAAATGCTAAAACAGGCAGCATGTTTTGACTCCCATCTCAAATGAGCCAACAAGCTTGAGAGAGCAGAGACTGTGCACTACCACAATTACAGGGAGAGTTTGCTTATTTCTGCATCTACCTATGAAGTGAAGAGTTCAATGATCAAATAAAACAGGCTGCTCTTTTTATCCAAGCCTTTTCTTTGAATATTCAAATGAAGTGTTTTTACTTTTGGACTTTGAATGCAGAAAAATATACCCCAGGTGTTAATACTTGCCATGTCTCTGCTGTGATCTACCCAACTCATCAATGAACTTTCAAAGACTTGGCAGTTCTCTTTGTAAATGTGAAAAAACACTAAATAAGGTCCATCCTATCCATCTAGGAAACCTGGAAATTGTGCAAGGGTTTTATCATTAAGCAAAGCTGTCCCTTATGTGCCTAAGTTGTCCACATAGTAAAGGAGATGCCTTGGAAGACTTTCAGAAGAAAATTTGTCCATCTAATGTAGAAGCATAATGCTAAGAAAGGAAGATCTCCATCCAAGGGGTCTTTTAAAAACCTGCTTCTCTGCAAGCTGAGACCTGGATTACACAAGGAATGTCATCACTTAAAAGGTGTGAGAGCCCAACATTTATCACCGTGTTAGTTGCCTATATTATGTGAGCTGGATCCACCTCATGAACTCTCATTATATACACTTTCAAGTGCCCCCACATGAAGACCTTACTGTTTTTTTTTTTTTTTATATAAAGGTGCACCACTTTCCTGTGAAGAAGGCAAACAGCATTTCTCCATAAGAGAACTGTCCCACAGAAAAAGGACAAAATAACTCAGGTTAGGTATGCGACATATAATTATGAACTTGAGGTTATACCTTGTCTTTCATTTCCAGAACAACCTGCCAAGGAATAAATCCACACCCATGGTCAAATACCAACTGCAAAATGATGCAAACACAACTGCTAAAATGTATTTTCCAGGATAATATCAAACTCTATTTTTGCAAAAACAAAAGCAAACAAGCAAACAAAAAAAACAGCCTCCTAAACTTTAAGTTCTACTGTCTGCAATCTCTTGTGTTAATGTGTCTTTTTAATTTACGGTGTATTAGTTTTATTCCTGGTCCTCTGTGTAAATTCTGCCTCTGGTTTCCTGTAAGTCTGAAATGTTTTCTTACAATTTTGTGGCTGGTTTGATTTTTTAGCCTTTTCAATAAAATAATCACTGGTTCTTCTTTTCTTTTCTTTTCTTTTCTTTTCTTTTCTTTTCTTTTCTTTTCTTTTCTTTTCTTTTCTTTTCTTTTCTTTTCTTTTCTTTTCTTTTCTTTTCTTTTCTTTTCTTTTCTTTTCTTTTCTTTTCTTTTCTTTTCTTTTCTTTTCTTTTCTTTTCTTTTCTTTTCTTTTCTTTTCTTTTCTTTTCTTTTCTTTTCTTTTCTTTTCTTTTCTTTTCTTTTCTTTTCTTTTCTTTTCTTTTCTTTTCTTTTCTTTTCTTTTCTTTTCTTTTCTTTTCTTTTCTTTTCTTTTCTTTTCTTTTCTTTTCTTTNCCTCCCTTTCCCTCTTAACAAACAGAAATCTTTACAGAAAAAATCTTTAATTGGAAAAAAGTTCTAAAGTCATGTCTGATTTTTCATAGATTTCCACCAGGATATAAATAACATTTTCACTTTATTATAGCAAGTAGAAATTAATACAGCAGATATCTAAAACTATATGATAATGACATTCAGTCTCCTTGTGTCGTTACTTCAATGGGTAGTCTTAGTTCCAGTTTTCCTAATCAGGAAACAAGCAGAACTAGATACTTTTCTTAAAAGCCATGGGTGAAATATTTCGATGTGAAGAAGTCTTGTTTTTGTTAAATTTGTGAAAAGGTACATTGTCCTTTACACATACACAGATGCCTTGCATCACCACATTATGAGAAAGTATGTCTGTGAACAGCATTTTTTGCTAAGCTGGGAAAAGCTGGAGTGCCACCAATACCTCACTTCAGATTTTAAATACAACATATAAAAGTGACCGTGAAATGCAGAAATTATTATGGTATTATTAAAACAGATATTGAAGCTGACTGAAAAATAGCAGTAGTTTTTCAACAGAAATGAAAATCATGGCTGATTTTATTATTTCGTGTTCTCTGTATGTGCAGCTCTCAGGAGTTTGCCTGTAGCTTTCTTTTAGAATCTGTCCACAGGTCAAACTCAAAAGGTCTAGTTTTTTTGTTAATTTTCATTTGATGCCAATCTGGTTAGCTTGCTACCTTCCTCCCTCCCTGCCTCATTGCACAGTAGATTCTGCACTTGAATAAATCCTCCCCTCTGGACCACTGCTTCTGGGTGGGCCACACTGAAGCATAGACAGAAGAGGGAAGAACTGGAGGTCTGTGGTCCTGGCTCTGATCTGGTTAAACCCACCTCAAGTTCACCAGGGTTAAACTTTTTATAAATATTTTTGAGTAAAATAATTTGGGTCACATTAACTGAATCATCTGCCATGATATTTTCCCCTTTTACTGAAGTACAATTCAGTTATTCATTTGTGCTAATTAATAATCCTTCAAGAGCCAAAACATTAGTACATCATTTATTCCTTGCTGCCAGGAAAATTATTTGAGGGACTTTGTATTCATTGCTCTGTTGCCAGAGGAACTATACTCAAAGAAATGGAAAAACAGCAAAAGACTGACTGCCCATTCTGTAAAAGCATGGAAGAATCTTTATTGGGCCTGTTTTCACTGTACAAAGCACACATCAGACTTTGCTTATCATCTCCCATTGAGCACACAGCCTCAATGACCAGACGGGAGACTTCAACAAACAAATCTCCTATAAACTGTGAACTCGTTTGGAAAAAAAAGTCCCTTCTAGGGCACCTTTTTTCTTATCTGACATCAGAGCTGTGTAACTGCTCTGTTCCTCTAATCACAAGGCTCCTTAGTGAGAATTACTCAGCAATGTCTACATCTCAGCTTTAAGATAATGTCCCCAGCAATGATTTAATGAGGGAAAACACCTCCCTCCTGCAAAGACAAACAATGTGAAACTTTCCTGGCAGTGTCTGTTCCAGTCTGCTGGACAGGACATAGTTCAGTGCTCATGAGACTGCTCTTCTGCTGAAGCACCTTCTCAGATGCAGCAGCTGAGCTGAGCGCGGGGTGCTCAGAAACCTTTGGTTTCATACACAGACCATGTAGCTAACATCTATGTCTGTTGCGGTTTCACAGAGATGGGCAGCTGAGCTCCACCATGTTGCTCTTTAACTCTCCCTCCTCAGAAGAACAGGGAGAGGAAACAAGATTTAAAAAGCTCATGGACTGAGATAAAAAAGGGAGATCACTTGCCAATCACTGCCATGGGCAAAACTGACTCAGCATAAGGAAGATTGATTTATTGCCAATTACTAACAGACTTGTGCAGTGAGAACTAAAAGCAAGCTAAAAACCTCTTCCTTCCATCCACCCTCTTCTACCTCCTGCCCCTGAGGGGCACAGAAGAACGGGTGCCGTGGTTTGTCTCTGCAGCTCCTCCATGGCCACTCTCTGCCCCTGCTCCACGTGGGATCCGTCCCACGGGCTGCAGCTCTCCAAGCCCTGCTCCAACACGGCTCCGTACCACAGGGCCCACCCTTCAGGAGCTGCTCCAGCACAGGGCCCCATGGGCAGCAGCTCCCCCAGACCTCCTGCCCCACTGCGGGCTCCTCCCCATGGCTGCAGCTCCTGCTTGGGGCCTGCTCCTGCAGGGGCTCTCCATGGGCTGTGGCCTCCTGCAGGACACCTCCACCTGCTGCACCGTGGGCTCCTCCATGGCTGGATGTGGAGATCTGCTGTGCATGGTGCCCATGGGCTGCAGGGGCACAGCCTGCTCCACCATGGGCCTCTCCTGGGCTACAGGGAGCTTTTGCTCTGCACCTGGAGCCCCTCCTGCCTTCCCTTCTGCGCTGACCTCGGAGCCTGCAGGGCTGTTTCTCTCTCATTTGTCACTTCTCTCTCCCAGCTGCTGTTGTGCAGCAGTTTTTCCCTTCCTTAACTCTGCTCTCCCAGCAGCACACCCAGCATCACTCATGGCTCAGCAGTGGCAAGTGCTGGGTCCCTTTTGGAGCAGCTGGAGCTGGCTCTGCTCTGACCCTGGGCAGCTGCTGGGCTCTGCTCACAGAGGCCACGCCTGCAGCCCCCCTGCTCCCAAAATCTTGCCATGTAAACCTAATACGGGTCCGTTCATTTAATTGCTCACATCTAACCATTCCTGGATAGCGGTTGGCTCTTCTTGGATAGCAGTTGGCTCTATTCTCATATTACAGTAACCTGCTCCTTGTTTTGTGTACACCTTTTACCCATTTGTCACTGCAAAATTAATCAAACTAAAAACTTGCCTAAACATTTATTAAAATGTTCGTTCATATTCAGCAAAGCTATCTATCAAGGTAGTCTGTTTTCTCATAAGGAATGATCCTATCCATCCACATGAGGAGCCCTAAGAGATAATGAAACATAATTAATGTAGAGGTTTATGAATTCATTATGTAAAATTCTGGCCTGTCAATGGAGAAGAATAGCTCACACCCACCCCACAATGTGTATTTCTGTCTCCCTTCTCTCCAGATAAGACACAAAGATAGCATGTGAGTTGGAAATGTTTTATTTCAGTGTCCAAGTAACTACTCGATTATATAAACATACGGGTCATCCCTCAAGAAAACAATTTCTCCTACAAGATTATGTAGCATTTGGAAGACACCCAAGTAAGATATTCATAAAACTGTCTGGTTTTCTGGTGGTTTTGTCCTCAAACGAAACAGATGTGCTCAGGTTTTGCTGCCCTCTGCCAGTGCAGGCACAAGTACTGTGGTAAAGAGAAAAAAAAATCTGGTAACCAAGCCTTTGATATAGAAAAACCACATGGAGTTGAGTCATAAACTGTGGACACAAGACAACTAATTATGGGTTATGTTAGGCATGGGGAACAGGTTAACTGCTACGTAATTACAATTGAGATCGCTGTGGACACAGTCAAGGAAACCCAGTTAATAGAAAGAAGTAAATGAAAATATATTGGTGTCTATGAAAGAAAACAAGTCCTGTCTGTTTTCTTTAGTTTCTTCAGTGATTCCAAAAGCTCTTGATGTCTTACCGCTGCTGAAGCATTATACTTATGAAGCCTAAACAGGGGTTTACATTTCATGTTCTGCTATTTTTTGTGAGAATAGCAGGGAAGGAGCTAGGAGAGGTTTCTTTAATAGGTACCCTGCATGGACCATGCTGTCAGATGAGTGGAACTCCAGATAGAAGAAACAGAAGGCAAACTGGAAATCTGTGAAATGGAAACTTCTGTGGAATGGATTGTTGAGCAGTAGAAGGGAAATAGGTGGTCCTGCCAAAAGGGATGGTGGTCAAAGGGCCACAGGGAAAGGAAGGGCAGTGGGAGTGGAACTTGTTGGAGGATGTCATGGGTGGCAGAGGCGTGTGGCTGTGCAGGTTATCCCGTTGGCTTGGGAAGAGCTGTCTGTTCCAGGGCCACCTCCTGTGGACAGAAACCTTCCGACACCAACAACAGAGTGAGAAAAGTGAGGTGAGTGTCCAGGCAGTCTGTATCCCTGAGGCTTCCCTGAAGGCCTGACTCAGACCGGTTTCAGGCTTCCCCATTTCCTCCTAGCAGGATGAAAACTTTCATCCTGGTTTCTTTAACTTGCCCTCCACAAATACACACTAAGTACACACCTATATATAGCCTCCTTCTTCAATGTCACCTCACCGTCAGAGGCTGTTTTCCGTTGACACCAGCTAACTGTGGTATTCAGTTTGAGCCTGAGGTGATGGGTCTACACCTGGTTGGTTGGGCAGGCGGCCAAATAGATCACAACATGCACAGTGAAACTGCAGGTAAACACTGTGGCTCTCTGGGTTCCTCTGTTTGCCATGCTGATTCCACTTCCAGTGCCTTTGCAGGAATTCCGTGGGTAAGACCGGGCAGTGCGGTGCACGCTGTGCACCGGCAGCCACCAGCACAGGGCATGCCTCTGTCCCACCAGGCATTTCCTTCTGCCTGCAGGTCCAGCTCTGTGGCTGAGGACGTACTCTTGTGCAAGAGACTCAGGTGTGCTCCTGGTCTTTCAGGCAGACAGCTACTCATCTTGGGATTCGGTCTGTGGTTTTAAAGGCACAGGTCTCCTCTTCAGATCATCAATAAGGGTATCATAACGTCATATTATTATATCTCATCATCATATTTTCTGTAAAAACTTTTGAAGTTTCTAGGTCCTATATATCCTGGAGAAGGTGCATCTGTGTAAAGCACATTGACATCAGTATTGTCCAGTGTGTATAAAATCCATCTCACAAGCCTCCATAGCTTTAATTACTGAAAACAGCTCAGTCATCAGCAGACTTTAACTAGCTGACTGCCCACTTCCTCACACAGAGCATCAGTGCCTGAGATAGCACTGGTCCCAGTACTGATCCCTGGTTCACAGTGCGATTCATTCCTTTTCTGTGCTAAGGAACAGGTTTCCCCCTGTGTAACCACTTCCAAGTCTTTGCCAAGACTTTGGTTCTTGCTGCATGCCTACTTGTACTCCAACCATTTGCAGTGTCTGTTCAAAAAGTCATAGAATCACAGAATCATAGAACCATTAAGGTTGGAAAAGACCTCTAAGATCATCTAGTCAAACTGTCAACCCAACACCACTATGCTCACTAAATCATGTCCCTAATAGATCATGAAGGGCTTTTTTGGACACTTACATAAATAGCATTTTCCGGATCACCTTTTCAGCAGCTAGCCACCAGGCTGTGCCATTCCAGTCACTAACAAATTGCTTTTCCCCACTTGCCAAATCCATGATTTAGAAGTACAGAATAACTTGTGATCCCTTTTCACACAAAGAAATGTCTTGTCTCAAGACCTCAACCCTGAGTTTCGAACTTGTAGTCACTGCATATTAGAAATTACAACTAATTACAGAACTGCAGGAAGTGAAACATAATTACTAAGGAAGAGTATTTAAATGTCACCATAGTTTGTTTTGACAGATGGGCCTGTCTTGAAGATGAAGGACTTCCCATGGGGGAATCAGCTGGAGAAATAAAGATTCTCACGTTGCTTTTTTGATCTAAAGGCAATTCCTATACTTTTCTTTTTATCACCTCCTTTGAAGAGAATAGTGACTCAGAGAGGCACAGGGTTAAGAATGGAATGAACATTAAAGGCTCCTGTCACTGCAGCTAGACTCTGAAAAAGATTTTCATAAACTCCACATCTATGATATTTTTTGCTGTATCTCCTGTCAGTGGTGTGATAGGATGACAATTCCTGCTCCCAGGGAAGAAATAGATTATTTCAGAAATATTTTATATATTATCAAGCAAGGACCATATACATTCAGGTTCAGGAATCCATTTCCAAGTAATCTGACTAGAACACATCAGGTAAGAAATAAAATAAATAAATAAATAAATAAATAAACCACAGAAAGTGAGAAAGCCAGCACTGTGAGGCACCTGGGAGATGTTAGATTATCCAGGCTACCTACTGCGTAAGAAGAGAATGTAGCACCAGTGTAGCTTTGGAGATTGCTATAGTCATTTCTTAGCTTAAGTACCTGCTTTTGTGTGCATCTGATCTTGGCTGGGTAATTTATTCAGGTTTTTGTTGCTTCATCATGTCATAGACGCTACCAGCTCTGTGCTGAGCCCCTAGCTTCATTGCTCTTCTCCTAGGAAAAAAGCTTGACATGACCCTCAACTGTAAATATGTCCCTTTGATTCCATTAGCATGAGGCAGTGTATTGGCCATTCCATTTCTTGATTGTGAACAACAGTGTGTTAACACACTGGAGTCAACTGACTTAAACATCCACTGTTAACCTTCCTGAACTCAGTATGTGTCACTGCCTGATTTATGCCAAGGGCCAGATCTCCCCCTCACAGTCCACAGAATTTAAAACTGAAAGTTTCATATCCACTTCAGAAACCCTCTTACGTTTGCTGCTGAAACATTTTGAAATTACCTTTGGCACCATCTAATCCACACACATTTTTCTTTTTTTTTAGCTCTCAAGTTTCTCTCCTTTTACAGTCATTTTGGTTGCAGGCACCCATTTCCTTCATGTCCAATTTAGGTGTGGGCCACTTTCCCAGAACTAAAATGAAGGAATGTGTAAGGAAAATGGTATGCAGAGTATGAGCGCTGGTGAGGAGCAGGTGCCCTCCATTACCACCAGTGAAGCCTTGTTATCAATGTGGTGGGCCAGTCTAGAGGACTGGCACACTAAGGAGCAAAAAATACCCCTGTATTTATTTGCACTGGACACACTGGAGGACCTGTGTAGCAGAGATCTCTCGCAGAGCACTGCGTAACCATGAGGCCTCTTCCAGAGCCTCCTGAAACCAGCAAGAATCTTCCCACTGACTTTTGGCTTCAGCTCAGAGTGCCCATTTGACTGGCGAGCCAGTTCTGACCCTCTTTACTTACATGGAGAAACATTACTTTATATTGATCCGTGTTGCCCAGATGAGAAAGTTTATCACCTGGACCCCAAAGCAACCATGGCACAGCACCAGCCACATTTCAAAAGTCTGGATGGAAAATAGAGAATGTAGCACATACAGAAAGTACGCTGGGTTCCGCATCCCACTAGCATCTTCTTACGGTTTTTTGTTTTCTCTGTGCTATATTTTTGTCTCCCTATTAGCCATATCATCAGGCCCAACATATGCCTGATGGCCACTTCTGTAAGGTAAAATAATGGGAAATGTTGAAATGACATCAGAGAAGATAAACTGTGCAAATTCTAAGGAAGCATAAAACTGAGTGCATGCAAGTGCTTATAGGCTGAACTGCTTTTTCTTCCCATCTTGCAATAAGATGTATTGCGCTGAAATTTGAAAACAAGGAGTGAGTATGCATTAAAAAAAGTCCCCCTTTTTTTTTTTTTTTTTTTTTCCCAAGCATATTTTCTTATTTACTAAAACAAATGGGTAAAACTATCATCAGGAAAACATTGTTACATGACCATCCCCCGAATTGTATTCTTACCACTGGATCATAATTCCCTTTTTTTCCATTTCTTAAAAGTTCATTCAGTTCTAACTTCTACAGTAATGTTTATCTAGAGTTCCTAATTATATAGTGCAACCTGCATCTGGAGTGCTGGTTCAAGGTTATTATAGTTCTCCACAGACAAAACAAAAATATTGTTTTAAACTTATCCATTGAGGAAAATTGGCTGCATTTTACCACTGATAGAAGTATCTGGATGTAAAATAAAATTATTAGAACTTTAGGAACACAACAGCATCCTCTATTCTGATGACTGAATTTCCTCCCTGACACTTACCACCACAGAAATACCTGCTTTTTGTTTCTGCAGCAGACATAAAATCTGACAAATTTAAATTAAATATGTGAGATGTATAAAATGACAGATTGTAGTGATAGGCAAACAAGAAAGGTGAATGTTATGAATGCTGTCAGTGAATATTTCAAATAATACTTGCTGGGAAGATTTGGTAAGATTAATGAAATATGAATAATGGAGTAGGAATAATAATATAATATTTTTTCAGTACCCAATATCTGAAAAAGAAGCTTCTACTTAATCTATATCATGGTGATTAAATGCAGAGCACCATTACTTCTACTACAAAGAGGAAAACTTATTCTTTGGCAGCAGTAAAAGGAAAGTGGGTAGATAAAACAAACTCTTTAATTCATATGTCCTTACTCATAGGCTTCCCGTCAAGCATGGTTTCTTCTTTATTTAGAATCAATACTAAGTAAGGAAAGGATAAATATATAAATCGCAAAACTCTTTCTGTGGGTGTACTGGTAGCCAAAGTAAATTGTCTGAGGTTTGGAGAGACCTTGCGCTTGTTCTGTATTTGCTCTAAAATGTAGAAGTGATGAAGAAATATTTTGTTTAAATCCCTAGAATGAAGGCTGTAAGGACTGCCTGGAGCACTGGCCATGTTTACGACACACAGCATTCCTGATAGATCCGTAGTATTCCCGTTCTCTGTGGAGAGAGTGAGGTCTCACACACGGCCAAAAATGGGAAGTCAGGAGCTTTTGGCTGGGCTCCAGCTCTTGTTTTTGCCATGCCAAGCAAGCAAGGCAATAACGCGGTAGGACTTTCTCCTAGGGGATTTATGCTGTGGAGGCCTGATCCTCTTATGAGCTCAGGCATTTACCTGAGTGCAGAGACAGAAGTACTCCCTTTATAGTTAGCAGTGACTCCAGGATAAAGAATGTGATTGTTTTACCACCACTGGAATAAATTAACTGTACTTCTACCATTCTCTAAATCAGATGTCAGTGTTAACTGGCAAGTCACACTCTCTGTGCCAGTGCCCTTTTGTGAAATGGATGCAGTAAAATGCCTGGGTAATGGTGCGATAGTGTTTTGGAGGTTCATATCTGCAGCACATCCTAACAACTTTAGAAAAAGGTGAGCCAAAAGTGCAGATGCTCTGATTTGTTATAATGCTTCCAGTTGGTTGCTCAGGTAGTGCAGACCTGAGATAATGAAGTCATCTGGGAGAAATCACAAGTTTATTAAAGGTGTGATTTAATATTAGTTTAAAGCTCCCAGGGTTTTATATGTGTGCCAATATTTTTTTTCTTCTTGATGATCAGAAGCAGCCTTCACTTTTATCTAGGTAAAAAATAGCATCAATATTAAAATAAGTTGGGGAACATGGATATTGCTCCTATTAGGTATGTGAAGCAAGGTAAGTTTAAAAAAGAGGAAGGTATGAAATACATGTATATGATGTAGGTATTTCTCATGACCTCATCAAAGCTGTGAGGTTCTTAAATCCACAACCACCTAAGCCTTACCTTTAAAACTGGGCATGTTCACTCAACACTACCTCGGCAGACAAGCCTGGTCAAGTCACTGTAGAAAACTCCTTCATCCTTTGTAAAAGGTTTAAACTCATGAGAGGTTAGACATCACCTCAAAACAGCTGAGGGCAGCCAGCTAGCAGCACCTGACACTTGCTCAGTGAAAACTGCCAGAAGTGTATCAATATTCTAAGAGTTATTGCTTGCACTATATTACCATACAGTTTGATCAAAAACAGCCTCCCTCCCTCCCTTCCTCCCTCCCTTCCTTCCTTCCTTCCTTCGTTCCTGTCTGTTCTCTCTGGAAATGGCAGGAAAATGCTCTGAGCACAAAAGATGAGCATGACAAACAGAGGGAGAGGCTTTATCGGCTTGGGTCCAAAGGAAATGAAATTACTTTGAGGAATTTTCAAATTTTGCATAAAATTAGCTGGATGCCAACCCACATGTTTAGATGTGGGTCAGATGAAAATTACTGTCACAGAAGATGTGGAAGGTCAAAGGATGAGACAATACACTCCTTGTGCTTGTGTCCAACAATGACAAAAATCTGGAAGGAAGTGGTAGCGTAAAGGGTGCTATCTGAGATTACAGGCTGCCAGCACTGGTGCACTGTTTTTGTTGCTTGCATATTTAGAGCTGAAAGATGTAGCAACAAAAGTCAAAAGGATGATCCTTATGCATGTACAAATGGTTCAAATAAATGTAGTTCTGGAGTCACTTGGTTTCAAGGGTACTAACACCAAGTTTGCAAGAGAATTCTCCCATTAGGAGAAAGATTGCTGCACAGGAACAGATATGGTGTGAAAGCAGTGTCGGGGCATCTGGGACAGTGGTAAGGGTGGTACAGCTCTCAGGTGACATGGCTCATGCTTTTGACTGAGAGCTGTTGCGAGAAAGCTGCAGCAAATCTCTGCTCAATTTTCCTGTGGAATAAGCACAAAAAACAATTCATCGTTCTTGAGTGGAAAGTCTGATGATAACCTTTCCTACTTTGTTTTCATTAATTATTTCAGACTTTAGAAACACTAGGCCACTGTGGCTCACAGTACCCAGAAGAGAGTGAATAAACAACCCCACAACAACCCCAAGCAATGCTACAGGCTTGGGACAGAGTGTCTGGAAAGCTGCGCAGAGGAAAAGGACCTGGGGGTGATAGTCAACAGCCAGCTGAACACGAGCCACCAGTGTGCCCAGGTGGCCAAGAAGGCCAACAGCATCCTGGTTTGTATCAGAAATGGTGTGGCCAGCAGGACCAGGGAGGTGATTGTCCCCCTGCACCCCCCCTGGTGAGGCCGCACCTCGAGTGCTGTGTTCAGTTTTGGGCCCCTCACTACAAGAAGGACATTGAGGCCCTGGAGCATGTCCAAAGACGGGCAACAAAGTTGGAGAAGGGCCTGGAGCACAAGTGTTATGAGGAGCGGCTGAGGGAACTGGGGCTGTTCAGTCTGGAGAAGAGGAGGCTCAGGGAAGACTCTGCATCTGCCTGAAAGGAGGCTGAAGTGAGGTGAGGGTCGGCCTCTTCTCCCAGGTAACTGTGATAGGATGAGAGGTAACGGCCTCAAGCTGCGCCAGAGGAGGTTCAGGTTGGATGTTAGGAAAAACTTCTTTCCTGAAATAGTGTTTGGGCATTGGAACAGGCTGCCCAGGGAGGTGGTAGAGTTTCTGTCCCTGGAGGTGTTCAAGAAACATGCAGATGTGGCACTGAGGGACATGGTTTTGTGGGCATAGTGGTGTCGGGTTGACTAGATGATCTTAGAGGTGTTTTCCAGCCTTAATGATTCTATGATTCTGTGAAAGGGTATGATGGTAATTTAGGTACAACATAATACTAAAGGTGGTCACTTGTTTGACATATAAGACATATAAGCTGTACAGTACAAGACTTAAAACCCCTATAGGTCATAGGTGNGCCCTAGAAGTGTCCTTCTAACTGCAGAAAAAAAAAAAAAAAAAAAAAAAAAAAAGGAAAGCAGAAAGAGCTCTGGCAAGTGAGATTGGCAGCAGCCAAGGTTAAGCTGGGGCCATCGGTCTCTTCAGGCCTGGGACACAAGAACTGAGGAAGAATCTGGTTAGAAATGGCAGGAAAGAGTGGAAATTTCTACAGGTCACACATGGAGGATGGCTTACAGACATAGGCCAGGCTGGAGCAGGCAGGACGCAGTGTAAGTGAATTCATGAAAGAAAACATCTCAGACTGTTAGTCCATAGGAAGCAGAAGAAATTCACTCCCACTGAGTAAACATCATAGGAGACCTACAGCTGAGACTCTTATTTGCCAAGAGGGTGGGTAAGAAGCCTGAGGCCCCATCCACAGCATGGTCACCATGAAGCTAAGTGGGGAAAGCAACTGGCAGCAGAACAGAGGCCAGACAGACCCAAATCTCAGACAAGTACTTACATCCAGAGATACCTCACATTTTCCTAAAATTTCATCAATGTTATTATTGACAGGATTGTGGGAACTGGAAATTGCTGCTGTTAGAGAATACTCTTGCAGAGCTCAAGTTAATGGAAAACAGCAATTAAAATCTTTGAAAAGCCTTTCTTCCACTCACAGTATAGAACTAACGCAAAGCTGAAGCAGTCAATCCAACATCGTGCAATATCAGGAGCTCCTCTTACTCTGAGTGAAACCTCTACAATTCATACACTGAAATAGCTATCGATATTTTTTCATCACAAGGAAAATGTTATTTCATATGAGATTTCTGTATGAGATGAATGCTCACATGACAGCAAGATGCTCACAAGTACACTGGAAAGGACATATCTATAAAGTAGCTTACTGTCTTGCAACTAAGAGCTCTTCCAGGCCTCCCTGCCATGCTGTAATGGATGTGACACTCTGAGAGTTGCACTTCAGTGTGTACCTGGCTGTTTTTCACGTGTATTCCCTACTGTACTCTTCACATCTGTGCTCAAAAGCTCCTGAGACCATTACTGAATTCCCCTGAGAGCAATGACAAAAAAATAAAGGGATGAAACACCCGCTTTTTGTTTTCCATGTTTTTCTATTTTCAGTGTTATCAAAGTATGACAGAATCATTGATCCCAAAGAAGAACCAATGTAAATGTTAAATTTTGTTCTCCAAGGTAAGGAATAATAGGTTTAGTAAGGAAAATTTGCCCCACCCCTTTGTTTTGTTCTTGAGATCCACTACCAAAAAAAAAAAAAATTGGAATTTGTTTTTTTCAATTTCAAGTGCCCAAGAAGTTTTCACTCAGAAAACACAATGCAAACCCTAAAGCATGTGGGTGAGTTGGCAACCCATTTGGGTTTTAATGAGCATCATGTATATTTTTACTGGGGAGAAAGAAGTTCCTGTGTTTTTTTTCCAATATACCATTGCTTTAGTGGGAGTCAAAAGTGAAGTGAAACCATCGTGTTAACCGAGAGGATACCAAGATGATAGTGTTCTTCAGTTGTTCCCAGCACTAATACCCACTTGAAAGCAGTAAGGAGACCTTATTTCCTTTTGGGGGGTTTATTTTAGCATTCGAAATATGGCAGATAGCATAATTGGATTTTAAACATCTGATCCAAATTTATTTCAGGGGGTTGAGTCAAAACAAATACAAATTCAAGTTTGCCTAGTGCATTTAAAAAACTGGCAGCACACGTGTTTCAGGACCTGACAAATTACAGCACTTTGCTTATTTCTGCAACAGTTGGCTGCATGTTATTTCTATCTAAAACCATGTCCCACACTTTCAGGCTTAGTTGCGGGTTCGTAAGTGTTTGTTCTATTATTCAATCATATTATAAAATGAACCACATTTTCCAATAGCTACTTCATGTTCCTTAGTTCATTTTTAATTGCGGCATTTCTTTAAACATCAGTTGTCCCACAGGATTTCAGTTTTGGACCACTTTTGCAAGCCACTAAAAATGATGAATTCTTGAAGCTTGCAATCTGAGCTCAGTTTAAGCTCACATTCCAAAATCTTATCCAAAACCATGTCAAAGAAGCCAAAACCAACCCCATACCACTTCCTAGGTCTATGTTGCATAACGAATAGGTCTGTACCCTCCTTAAAAGAAGTAAAGGTCTCTGGCCTCCTCTATTTTTCATGGACAGAGAGTTACATCAATATCCATGAGGCATCAATATTGTCTTGCACCATGTAAACATGAGCCTTGTGTCTTGCCTTTTAAATCCTCTGGTTTCCTGTGGTCTGATTGTTTGTCACTTGGATACAGGGGAAAAACTTTTATGGTTACTGACAGGCTAGTTTCATCAGCTAAACCATCTTGTATTTTAAACCATATTTTATTTTATTTTCTGAATTTCTAAAACTGCCTAGGTGCTGCTAGTGCTGGTTGCACCATACCCTCCCATGAACATTAAGGACTCTTCTCTGTCCTGTGAACCTGATGAGGTTCAACAAGGCCAAGTGCAAGGTGTTGTTCGGACATGATCCAGCAGTGCGCTCTTGCAGCCAGGAAGGCCAATGGTACCCTGGGCTGCATCAAGAGAGGGGTGGCCAGCAGGGAGAGGGAGGTGATCGTCCCCCTCTGCTCTGCCCTTGGAAGGCCTCACATGGAGTCCTGTGTCCAGGCCTGGGGCCCCCAGTGCAGCAGGGATGTGGAGCTGTTGGAGTGGGTCCAGAGGAGGGCCACCAAAATGATGAGAGGGCTGGAGCACCTCTCCTATGAGGAAAGGTTGAGGGAGTTGGGATTGTTTAGCTTGGAAAAGAGAAGGCTCTGGGGAGACCTCATTGCGGCCTTCCAATACTTCAAAGGAGCTTACGGGCAGGAGGGGGACTGACTGTTTACACAGGTGGATAATGGTAGGACAAGGGGGAATGGGCTAAAACTGAGAGAGGGGAGGTTTAGGTTGGACATCAGGAAGAAATTCTTTCCTGAGAGAGTTGTGAGGTGCTGGCACAGGCTGCCCAGAGAAGCTGTGGCTGCCCCATCCCTGGCTGTGTTCAAGGCCAGGCTGGATGGGTTCCTGGGCAGTTTGATCTAGTGAGCTAGTGGTTGGCAGCCCTGTCCACGGCAGGGGGGTTGGAACTAGATGATCTCTGAGGTCCTTTTCAACCCAGGCCATTCTATGATTGTGATTCTCACCCTTCACAGAGCTGCAGCAAACATGTACACAGGGTGTGCAGCTGCAGCCCCTTCCATGTGTCACCAGTCACCACTGCCCAAGCTGTCCAGCAGCACGCAGGATCATGCAGGGAGCAGTGAGACAGTGTGACTACTGCCCAGCAGCTACTATCTCTGCCCACTACAGTATCTTTGTGACTGGTGAAGTCCACTGAGTAGCGTATTTCTGTCTGAAGGTTGCTATCATTATTTCTCGCTTGACATGGAGCCCATGTAGTGGAAGTAAGCCCTGCATCCAGGCTGTGAAGCTCTTGTGAACACTGGAGAAACTTGAAAGGTTTCTTAAAGGTTAGTAGCCATCCAACCTGATCTCCATATGGCAAAGCAAAAGCAGGCCCAGTCTGTGTTTAGCAAGCTAAGTTTGCAGTTCATATTTCCATAAAGCCTGGGCTAGATCCTCCTTTCTCTCAGTTCTGAAATACCTATGAGACATGAAAGAAATGCCTCAGAATATACAAAATGACTGTGCTCCTTTGTCTAAGAAAGAAGAAGATTCTCATGTATGTGCTTGTCGCTTTCTAAAGAATCTGTAGAATCCTTTGGCTTGGAAGCATCATGGGAAATGTCTGTTAACGGATGTTATAGAAAAGAAAAAGTAAGAAAAATGCAGAGGACAGAGAAACACTGCACTGGGGTGGACCTAAACTCTGGTTCAGTATTTAGTTCATAGTCCACGTACAGCATCTTTCAAATGGCTTCAGTGTTCTTCATAACCTTCAGCTTCTTTAGGATTCCACATCAGAGGAATGTCATGGCAATTTCATTTTGAGCAGACAAAATCTTGATGACTGTGACAGGTTTGCATCTGGCAGAGAAGGTCTTATTTGCCTTGACATGAGCATAAAAATGTCTCTTGGCCAGAGTTGCTTCTGGAGTGTCCGGGTGCATACTGAAATGTGCTGAATCCTGTGTTGCCCCATCCTACAAGTGGCAGTCATGCTTTCTCAAGGAGTGCTGGTATGAATTCTGTCAGCTCTTCTGGCTTCTGTTCCTACCCGATTTGTCCTGTCTGATGTGAGTGGTGAGATCTCAGCCAGGGCATAAGCTCATGAAAGGGCATAAACTCATCATCCATCATCCAGATCAGAAACAACAGTGATGTAGAAGCTGAAAATCATCACTGAAATGTACGCACCAAAGTCAGTGTTCCTCCCTAATCTTCACAGAGTCTTCATACAAAAGCTAAGCCAGAATCATTTGGATATATATTAATAGGGAAATACAAATTAATTCTAGATTTTCTTTCTCCCAGATGAAACACTGATACCAAAAGTCAGTTGGTATCAGTGGTCTTCTCTGAAGCCCTCTCAAGAGCAAAGCCTTGTAACAGCAGGGCTAGAAAATCTTTTGTTGAGATATGTCAAGCACTGGCGATGGTTCCATAATGGTACATTAATGATCAAACAAACAAAACGTCCGCTAAAGCAAGTACTAAAAATTCTGCTACATATCTACACTTACCATAAGCCTGTCCAGGCTCAGACGAAGCTGAGGACTCAGGATATCTGACACCAATTTCTTCCCCCTCTGGAAATTAGAGCTTACAAATGGCAATTGTTTTGAGGTGGTTGAATGGTGAAGTCTTCATTTGAGAAATGAATTCTGAAGTTAAAAAACAAGAAATTACCATACTTACACTATGGACTAAGATGTTAAATTATATCTTTCTACAGCAATATAGCATTTGGTATGCAACTTTGGTCTCATAAACCAAGCGTGTTGATTGAAGATCTCTACGAAACAGGAAGAGTTAACACAAGCATTTATTTAAGATTTCCTTACTGTTATACAGTATTTCTGAACTTCTAAATACAGATACAGCACCACACACTATTGTGTTCTATAATGAATAGCAAAAATGAGTACTCAGTAAAATTATTCTTCCATACCTATTCTTTTCAAATTATTTACAGTCCAAAGTTTGTATGAGCTATATGCATCTGTATCAGGTTGAGCGTGTTGGATATGAAAGTGAATTCCAAACAGAGCCATTCTGTGTGCAGCTACGCAGAAGGACATTAAATTAAGATTTCAGTGGGTATCTGTAATATTGATGCTTCTTAACATCTGAAAGCCTGATCTGCAGCTAGCTGTGAAGGGGATTTTGTCTGTAATTTTAAAGGCTTTTTTTTTTTTTTGAAAAGCCAATAAAATCCTGCCAGCAATTCCACTATATGGAATCATATTGGCATCATGGAAGGGTCATTGACAGGGCTGGACTTTCTACCCAGAGAACGTAAAACCTGACAGTCACCTTCTGTGTGGACTGACTTTTTAAGGGAAGACAAGACACAGATTGAAAGCAAACTTCACAGATACTTTTTGATGCGGACAAAAGGCAGCTGGGTATAATTTCAAGCCCTTATGGTCACAGATCATTCATACTGACTCAGTAGTCTTTTCTTTTTTTTTTTTTTTATTTTTTCCTTGACATGACCGTGACTTTTTTTTTTTTCCTCTTATTCCTTCTAGTTCTTTTTTTTTTTTTTCTCAAAACTTCTTTTTCCTTTCTATTTGCCTAAGAATTCCCATACTGTAACATTATTCAACATAATACTAAACTTTCTGTTCCCATCCCCAGCCTTCCCTGATTTTGCTCTTTGTCCTCAATTTTCTTGTTCTTTTCTGCCACATACGTGATCCTGACTCCATTCTCACCCTCTCCAGATCAGTTCTGAATCCAGCAAACCTACATCACATCATCTTTCTTACTTGGGGTCCTTTTTTCATACCTCCCCTTCTTCGAGTCAGTTCTCACTAACTCCAGTTTCTGACTCTCTCCTGAGACTGCTCAGTTGTCTCTCCTTCCTCAGTTTTTCTTCATCTAGACTGGTTTCTCATCCTACCTCCTCTCTTTTACAAGTAACTTCTCGTGCCTACAGTGTCCAATGGTGACCTGTATTCTTGTATTCATTCTTCCTTCACGTTTTGCCTAGCAAATACGAGTTTCTTCATCCCTGACTTTGCTCTGTCCTGATCTCGCTGGTCTTTCGGTTTTTCATATTGCCCTTGTTCTTCCTTATTAATTTTAGATGCAGGTCTCCTTGTCCAACCAGTTTCTCTCTCCTATTTTCTTTTTTGTCAAAACCTACCAGCTTCCATGCTTTTTCAGCTCAGCCTCATGGTCATCTCTGGCCATGCATGCAAGATCTTGGTCTTTTCTTGCCTGGGCTTATGTTAGATGGTTTCTTGCTCTCTGTTGATCTGACAGTATGTAGGCACAGAGGTGAAGGTCATGTACCAGCTTGATGCTACTTTTAAAAGCATCTGCAAGGTGCTTTTAAGGCTTACCAACCTTGCCCTTGGGTGGTAAGGCTGCAGAAGGCTCATGTCACTTGGTCAAGATAATGCAGTTAGCATACAAAAGGTACCAAATGCTCAGGATAGACAGGAATTTTGAAGAATGTATCTGCCAAACTCTACCATACTACTGATGAATAGGACTTACAGCCCAGCCAAATATGGGCAAATGCTTATGTGCTTGGCACCAGGATTCCTCCAGCCTGCCAGCCTTCAATTCAAAGCATGGGGAAGCTAGCATTTCCAAAAAAGAATTCTTACAACCAATTCATTAACATTGGCAAAACAATGTCTTTTCCTAACCATTTTTCTGGGAAATAGCATAACTATTTTTGCTGAAACTTTCCAAAAAAAATTTAAGCTGCGGCAGACACACAGTGTAAAAATTCACAAAGTTATAAATAACTAGAATAGGGATTTATAATTAGAAGCATCAGGCAAACTTACAATATTGGGTTGCATAATATCGATAACAGCCATTTTTTATTACTGTAGCTCCAAAAATGCAGCTCAGGGACCACAACAACACTGTGTTAAATGTGTACAAACATGGGACAAGAATATGCCTAAAGTATTGTTGTCCTGAACAGCTTATAACTCAAATTTCAGAAAACAGAAAACAGATGGATCCAGATGGGGAGTGCAAGGAAGCAACAAGAAGGTACTGGACAGTGTTACTGGCAAATCTTCTCAAGGTACCATCAGTCTAGGTATTGACACACTTTTTTCTAGATGTTTGGAAAAGATCTTTAAGGGAAATGGGGATTGATCAAAGGATAATGAGGTAGTTTTGCAGGTGTTCACAGAAGCATAGGGTCAGAATAAGAAGAAGTATGGATGAATGTAAGCGAAACTAATCAGCCATGCTGTGGGCGACTGGATAGATGGCATCCAGCAGTGACAAAGGGCCAAGAGGTAGATGGAGTGCAGACTGCAAGGCAAGCTAGGGTCAAGCAGCGCACTCAGGTTTCTGCAACTGCTGGGATTGTCATGTGTGTCCATTTCTGTGCACAGAGGGACTGTGTCCTATTATTCCCCTTTCCTTTTACATTTATCACCACAAAAAGGAGGAAACACAGACTGCCCGCCTCACTGATGTCTGCATGGGAATATTACTGTTTTCTGAGGACCTTGTTTCTTTGTCCCACAAGAGGGATTGGTTTGGAGGTAAAATTGAGCTCATAGATGGCACTAATCAAAGTATGGCTTTAGTGTGGGATAGAAGTGACTTTATCAGCTTGCTTTTGAAGCCTGAAACACTCATCACCTTTAGTTTGCCCTTCAGCCTCCTCCTCAGCAGCACGGAAGGTGGCTGCAGGCTGTTTTGTGCAGGCAGGCGAGTGTCGAAGGTTTGTTCAGCTTTCACGGAAAGAGGGTTGCAAAACAGCAGGGAGAAACTCATGCTTTCACCCCAGATGGGGGTCCTCCCTCGAGACAACCAGCCTGGAGCCTGTCCAGCCAGGTCGGCTGTACCCACACCCAGGCGCTGCCGCTGTGGGTGTACCTCAGGCTGTCCCACGGGGCTCCGAGCGCAGGCACTGGCATTTCGGCAGCTGACGCAAGAGCCAGGACTCCCGCAGGAAAGCCGACAACGCAAGTAGAGCTGTCAGCGCAGGGGGGAAAACAACAACCGGAGAGCTAGGCGGGCCCACTCGCAGGCCCGGCTGAGACCCAGCGGGGCCGGGTCGGGCAGAGGGGATCCCTGCGGGATTTAACCCCGCGGCGCGGGGCGGCAGGCGGCGGCAGCGTGCGATGCGAGTGGCGAGCGCCATCTNCGCCGCCCCCCGCCTCGCCCCGCCATCGCCCCGCATGGGCTGTAGCTTCGGCTGCAGCCGGGCATCTCCCGCAGCGGCTGCAGGCCCCGCGAGGGCAGACAAAAGCCTGCTGAGCCCTGCCGCCAACGGAGCCCTCCGCGGCGCGGTGGTCCCCCCGGCAGTGCCCTCCGGCCAAGCTCCGTGCTGTCTTCTCACCCACTGGCGTCCCTGGCGTTTGTGCTCTTCAGCACTTTCAGATGGCTTCAAGCTGATTTCATGGCGTTGGCCTGCAAACCTGCAGCATCTTAAACACCAGTACTTCAGATCTGAGTGAGACATCCATACCAGACACTGAATTCTGCCCCTCCCCAAATAAAGCATCCCGTGCTCTTGCTGTTGGGTTTAACCTCTTTGGCAGGAAGGTAAGTTCTTCCAAAAGCCCAAGTCTCGTCTTCAGGAGCAGTGACAGAGTTTATTATCCCAAAGTGGTCATTCAGCAAGCCCTGCTAGCCCGACAAAGCTGTCTCTGTGGGTCACAAATATTCTCTCCTAAGAGCATTCGGCATCTGGGACTGAAGAGGATGGCCAAGGTAAGAGTGGATCATTGGAGGGGACGGAGCACTATGAGATAATCTCAGCTGCTTGTTCACATTGGAAAAGTGCGGGAGAAATAATATCAGCACTCCATGGCCAGTGGCCTGGTGTGACCGGCTGTACTGCAAACACTTGTGTTTGGCTCACACTTTCATCTTCTCTTCATCACACCTTCATAAAGTTTCAGCAGAAAAAAAGATTCAGAATGGATTATTTTCTGATGGATTTCACCATTATCCTCATACCGAATTCACTGGGAAAAATAAGCCCTTCAAGAAAGATTAAGGTGAAGAATCCGTAATTTTCCTTGGCAATTTGTTCCAAGGAATAATTGCCCTCCCAGTTAAAACTTTATTCCTGATTTCTAATTTGCATTTGTCTGGCTATATCTATAGTTCTGCCTTAAAAAAAAAAAAAAAAAAAAAAAAAAAGGTTGGTAGAAATTCAATCACGTATTTTCTCGGTCCTCTTTTTGATTGGCTAAACTGCCCAAGTCCATTAGTTGTCACTGTAAGGAATATCTCTTGGACTTCAGCAATTTTTATTTCTTCCAATGTCTTCTCCAATTTTTCAACATCCATTCTGAAATGTGAAGAGTTGATCTGTGTGAGTATTCCAGTTTCAATCAGATCAGGAAGACTATAAACAGAAGAAAAAACAAAGACATATGACTCCCATGTTGATATATCTAGACATAGCTATGACAATATCCATCCTTTTCTGGAATAATCACAAGAATGCTTTCCAGCATCTTGCTGGAAATCTTGCTGTTTTTCTGCAGCCATTGCCTACATTTCATCTTCTTGATGTATTGCTTTCACTTGATTTTAATAAAAGTCAATTGATATGAAAAGGCGTGGCTTAAGAAATGATCTTTTTTTTTGCCTTATAAACATTACTTTTTACCACAAGCAACACCCCATTTGATGATAATTCCCAATGACAGCTACTTTATGAGATTTGTGGTGGTAATATGTGAAGTCAATGTGCGTACATTTTAAGTAGACGTGAACATATTTTCTATCCTAATTGTGAGAGGCTGAGGGCTGAGACACAACAGTGGTTTAACAATTTATGGCATGATGCGTTTTGATGACTAGCTGCGTGAATGTCCTTAGCCCAGAGCAAATAGAAGACAAAGCAATTCAACTTAAACTTCAGTAGGAGATGCGCACAACACTTTGCATGTGTGCCTTGAAACCACTGGGAATTCATTCAGTATCTCCCTAACAAGTCACTTTTTTCTTTGAGTCCTGAGTTAGGGATGTGGTCTCAGAAGTTCCTTACTTAGCACCTTTCCAGGACTCTGTTTTCTCTGGAACCACCAAAGTGCAATAACAAAATAACACAAGAGTTATTAAAAATAGACAAAAAACATATTTGAAAATGGAAAAACAAAGCAAAACAAAGCAAAAACCAGAAGACTTTAATAATATCCACATCCACATTTCAAGGAAAATGAATTACATCTGTCTCTTTGGCCATTTTTTGGCCAGGTCTGCCAATAACTCCTGTTATCTAGGCAGAGAACATCTCTGTGTTGTGCCCTGAGATCTTCCTTTTCAAACCCATCCTATCCAGGGAGGCTGCTTCTGTTTTTCTAGCCAGGCTTCCCCAGTTGTTTACATGCTGATAGAGGTCGGAGCTTTTCTCACATTCTGGATCACATTAAGTATCTGTGACAAAGCTTAGCTATTTCCAAGAGAGGTATATGAAGCTGTCTTAGACCAGTAGAGGTAATTCACTTTATTGGAGTAATGGTGCACGCTCCTGGGAATCACACTGCTTCAGCTGGGTTGATTTCAGATGAAATTAATTAAAGCTCCACAAAAAAATACATGTAGATGAGTGCTGAAATATCCCACTGAGATTTTAAAGACTCTTAACAATGATTAACTGCTATCTTAAAACCACTTAACCACTCACCTCTGAGACCTTATCCCACAGATTCTTCTCCATACGGAAGACCCAAACCTCCAGTTTCAATCCCCTATTTTTATTAATGTTTCCTCCAAACACCTTTTGGACAATGCATCGATGATGGTTTCAGACCATCCATAATGACTTAGCTCTGCAGCAGAGTCCCCGTACACATCTTTCTGACATATTTTGAGATAAAAATGTGTTGCACATCACCTGTAAATAAATGCAGCAGCAGAAGTAAAATGGAGAACTTGGGGCAAAGAATACTCCCTGGTGCTCACCTTGTGAGGACATACATTCCCAGTGATAGAAACTAAAACTGTCATGTACAGTCTTTATTTTATATTATGTTTTTAATTTCTTTTTTGCTCTCTCTCTCTTGCTCTTTTTTTTTTTTTCTTTGTTTTTACAAGCAGCTAGGTATTAGCCATCATTGCTACAGCTAACACAATAATGAGCTAGGGTTGGCAGGGCGTGAACATGGTTACCAACTAACTGACTGCTCCCAGTTTGCTCTTTTCCAACTTTAAAAATTACCACTTCTGGTTGATGCTCTGCCAGCCATTTCCCTACCTCCAGTGGATCTGGACCACTGAAAGTGGGACATATGAAAGTGGGAAACATTCCAAATGGATGTAAAAAATTGAAGCCAAAAGGTTATTATTCTCTTTCAAAATGTATCATTCTGAAATCCTAAATAGCAGGCATTACCCTAGTGATAAGCAGAGTGAATTAACCTAGACTTTCTTGTCAAAGAGAACTAGATCAGTTATTTCTTGTTATGAATAGCTTTTCAACTACTTGACAGCTTTGCCAACTTTGTTACAGGCAACCCAAGGCCATGGACACAGGTGAGGGTAAAGGCAGCAACATGCTCCTTTCTTCATTTGAGTGTGCCCTGACTTCATTGCTACATATATGACAAATTTTGAGGTGAAGATGACACTCCACTTAGGAAAGAAAGAAAACTGCCACTGACATCTGGGAAACTAAATCTTGTTTCTTGACAAGGCTGCCACCAGCTAATCCAAATTTCTTCGTTAATGAGGACCTTTTAATGTTGTCCTGTGTGACCAAGGATATTTCTGCTTTATGTACTGGTTACATTTTTCCTCAAGAAATCACTTGTCTTTCTCTTCCCTTTCTTCCCTTATATGTATGTGTTGGGATAGATTACTGTGAACTACTATATCTTGCAGTGTTTTAACTCTTAATTAATTGTCTTAATCCTGATTCCCAGGCGACCCTGTATGCACACAGTACGTACATTGGCCCAGGGAGGTTAATCTGAGCTGGACATACTGCATCTTTCAATATCTTTCAATAAAGCTGTCCACAAGCTGTTGTGGACCATACCTGGAGCTGCCAGAAGTGGGGCAGCTTTGGCTGGTAATTCCCACTAGGGTGAGGGAGTGATACTGGAGGAAGGAGTCATCGTGATGCTGAGTGCTCTCTGTTTTTGACTATTTGGAAAGCAATCGGCAACCTGGCAGCTTGCCCATAATCAAAAGGTTTCCTAAGCCAGATCTGTGATAGAGTGGCAGCAATGCTGAGACACAGCAGCACTTTTTTTTTTTTTTTTTTTTTNTTTTTTTTTTTTTTTTTTTTTTTTTTTGCTGCTATCATTCATATTAACTCCCAGAGGAAAATGGAAAATCAGTTGCACTAATTAGGATTTGTGAGTCAATATGTAACTACAGAATACAAAGAAAAATTTCTTCAAGAAAGATGTCTTCACTGTACATAAGAGCAAAACATTTATGCAGAAGGTTATTCAGAAGACTGTGGAAGGGCAGGAAACAACCGTTTCAGAAATACCTTTGATAACATGTGTCTGTTGTAGAATGAATTTTGGGCATTGTGTTCTCTTGCGCAAACACTCCTTATTTATTCTTAATTTCAGAATATCCTGTGGTAAATCTGAGTCTGTGTTCTTCATATCAATGGAGGAGAGAAAAAGAAAGTGAGAGGTAAAAGACAACTAATTCATCTCTTAAAGGTTAGACATTCAAGAACACAGATATTTGCCTTTTTTTCTCCCTGAACTCTTCACCTTTCCATGCAATTGAGGCATAAAATAAATTACTTAAGAATAGTAAGATAAAAATAACTTCTGGTAAACTGCATTTTCATGAAGTGGATGGTTAGAAAAATATTGATGTTTAAACAACTGTAGAAAGAAAATCAATAATGAATGCAGCAGTTTGGAGGGAATTCTTTAAAAGCAGAATTTCTTTTAACGTCCACAGTGAAGCAAAATATATCAGTGACACTATTACCTTTCAAAAAGAGCCACCCTCTTGCTAATCTCTTTTGTTTGATTAAATATGATCCTGAACAAATTATTAGTCCTTTATTTGATATGGCATAGCCTAAAATCAGTATGTGTAGAGTGTAACACATCAGCCAAGTGTGGGGCACAGTGATTAAATCCAGCAGCATCTAAGGCTCAGGAAAGATTGTGAACTACACTGTGCATGGATCTCCCCAAAGCTGTGCAGTTCTGTATTCACCTACATAGCTAAAAAACAACCATGACCTGCAGATTATTTGAAACGTTTTACTGTAAAGAGTTACGTAACTATGAGATCGAATGATCCTTTAGTGTTGTGAGATTTGGGATGTGGATTTCTTGAAACTTGCCTCACAGCCACGAGTCTGCTACTCATGCACACCCTTCACTGCTTACTGAATCTGAGCTCTCACCTGTGTTGGCCTGAACCAACAATTTCCTACAAAAACTGCTGACCCCAATTTAGATATGCTTTAATTCAAGGTAGATTTACCACACTGATAGACTTTCTCATCTTACTGGGAAAATCCTAGAATGTCTCATCAGACAGCACACCTAGCTATTCAAGAAATGTTGTCCATCCTCATCTAGGTTAACCTAGATAGTCAAAACTGGGGATCTGTCACCGAAACTAAAGCTGAGCTTTATTTATGCTTATTTTCCACTTCAGAATTGTATGCACTGTCAAACACTGTAGGAAAGGACTGCATTAGAGGATTTGATTCTCAAGAAAGATACTGAATTTAAATCTGTATTTATTTGCAGCTGTCACCTAACAGATCTATACCCCAGAAGACGGAAGTTTGTTATAACAATTTGGGCCTTAGCAGGGTGGGAACTTCCAGTTGGAATGGTCTAATAGCAAATATTTTCTTGGCAAAATAGAAGCATTTTACAGTGAAAATAGCAACTTTCTTAAAAAATAGAATTGTTTTTCTACTGAAAAAAA
>VXAV01000156.1:17584-51450 GCA_013399715.1 Alectura lathami | reverse complement strand
ATCTAACCACCTGGTAATGTCCTCATCAAAGGCTATCAGGTTGGTTAAGCATGACTTCCCCTTGGTGAAGCCATGTTGGCTGCCTTCAATGACCCTCTTATCCTTGATATGCCTAGAGACTGTGCCAAGGATAAGTTGTTCCATCACCTTCCCAGGGATAGAGGTGAGGCTGACCGGTCTGTAGTTACCAGGGTCCTCCTTCTTGCCCTTTTTGAAGATTGGAGTGACATTTGCTTTCCTCCAGTCCTCAGGCACCTCTCCCGTCCTCCACAACTTACCAAAGATGATGGAGAGTGGCCTAGCAATGACTTCCACCATCTCCCTCAGCACCCGCGGGTGCGGGTGCCATCCCATCAGGACCCATGGATTTGTGGATGTCTAGATTCCTTAACTGGTCCTTAACCCAGTCCTCATCTACTGAGGCAAACTCCTCCTTCATCCTGACTTCCTCTGTTAGGAATTAGTGTTGTCAAAATCCCCAGAAGCTCATGTCATCATTCAAAACAGATCTCCATTCAAAATATCAACAATGCATGTATTGGTGGTTTTGCAGAATTGTCCGAATGATCCAGCACCGGAGTGGAAGCCCAAGCACAGATCAGGGCTAAATGCTTGGTTTTGTGAAAAAAACTGAAGAAGGGGGAAGATTTGGGGCTAAAGACTCGCAAAACAGAGCAGGATAAAAAAAAAAGCTACGCCACGTTATTTAATCCTTCTGTTCAAAGAAGATGGGATCCAATATAAACGGATGACATTTCCTAATGAAAATATTTCATGTGACATAGCATTGCCTAATTTGTTGACCAAAACTTTTTAGAGTATTGGCTTGTGGTTGGTGGCCTCTCGTGTGCACGTCCTGGATGGCCTAATCTACTGGCTCTGGGCCCTGGAGTTTAACTGCATCTTCAACTGCACAACAAGCGATCCAAGTGATTACTAGGTGATTTATATAAATTTTAATATGAATACAGAGGTAAAGGCTTTGCTTTTGCTGACAGAAGACTGCGATATGAATCATAGATGTAAATGTTGATGTCTTGGAAATTAAAACTAAACTGTCAATGAGACTTATGTAAATGACACTAATAATTTTGTTTTGAAGAGAACTCAATCTTTTAGCATCAGCCAGCTGGCATGCTCAAAGTCTGTCTGTAAATATTAAAAGGTTTTCCTTGGCAAGAATACCAAAATATTACTGATATCTCTAGCATGTAATTCAAATACAGATGAATACAACTGTAAATGTTATCATAAACTTTAAATAGTCTGATATCTCCTAAATGAAGAGCTTCCTTATGCCAAGCTGCCATAGCCTCAAGTAGTACTTGAGCTACAAGGACTGTGTCGGGTGATTCTCTCTATCGTACATGAAGTGTTTTGTTAAGAGTCATGTCGTCTTACATAACTTGGTACTTTTTCTGCATTGTTGCTGACAACCCACTCCCCTCTTGCACTTTCTGCAGCAAGCCTTAGGCTGGACTGATGTATTGTTAATTTAAGTTTTCCCCTGTCTCATGCCTAAGTTTGAGACCTCCTGAGCCTGTTGCACATGACCAAGCAGCACGCATGCCAAATATCCTGAGCCTTTTGGGGAAGGTTGACCTGGCAGCATATGTGCTGAGGGCTGGTGCTGTGGATGCACTGAGGATTTCTGCCCGGCTCACTGTGTGAGTGCTTTCTGTGCCTGCCTGATGCACAGGTAGAGGCCCAGACACTCAGGAGAGGACTACCATACATTTGGAAATCCCGGAGAAACAAAACAGTTGCCCAAAGAACATTCAGAGAAGATATGAGGAAGATGATCCTGCAAGAAGCTGGCTGTCTGGTAGCCATACCTATTCCTGGTTCCTGGAAAATGAGTCTCTTACAGCCAAAGGTGAGGGTGTTGTGCTTCTAATCCTCATTTGCATTGATGAAGTGTGATGTGGTGCAAAGATGGCAGGTTTCTCACTAATGACTAGTCATGTCTAGTCTGAGGCTCAGAAAAGGATGTAAAACACGGTTTGGTGGCTGCTTCCCAACACTTTCACAAAGAGACAGGGAAAGCTGAAAAGCTGCTGGCTGCTGGCAGGCTGGGCTGCGGCACGCATGCCTGCATCAGCACCAAACCTGTCCGACCTGTGCAAACAGGAGCCTGGCTCCATGCTGAGGCTCTGTGTGTGCCTGGGCTCCTCTGCCACCCCTCAGCCCTCCTGGATGACCCCCCGTCCTTCAGCACAATCATGCCTATATACAAATTATGTGACGAGTCTGGAACTGAGAACCATCAAATTAATGAACACGGGTGATGCCCACTCTGTTAGTTAGCCCAGTGACTGTGGCAATGTAGCTAACTGCAAACACTCAAGCGCTGGGAACCCCGCTTGAGCAAATGCATCTGTGCAGCAACCTGGCAAAGCCCAGCAGAGCTCTCCACAGCGCAGCACTTTGCCTGGGTAGACTGAGACCTGCAGGATTTGTAATTAAATTTTTGCAGCTCTGTGATATGGCATAATGAATCTAGCAAAAATTACAAGTTTGTGTTGTTGAAATATCAAAAAGCAGTGCCTGTGATGCAGAAAGAACATATTGCCAGGCACAATTATTTTTAGATAAAAAGTAATAACAGTTGTTGTAAGATACAGTCTTGGATTTCCTGTGTTTTCAAGCATTGGCTTGGCAAAGTGGTAGGTATGCTTAAAACAATATTCCATGGTTACGCAGGAGAACTTAAGCAGTACAGCATCATGTTTTTCAAGACTACCCAATGAAAGAGCCGAAAGTGTGTCTAGCTTTTTTTCTGCACATCAGTAATGTGGAAGATAATAAAATATTTACATTACATAACAGGAACCCTCTGGTTATGCTTTATTTTTGGAAATGTTAAAAAAAAATGCAGGGGCTTCTCTGAAATGAGCATTTACTAGCTTAATGGGAAATGTGACGTGGGTTTAGCAGAAGTGATGAACAGAAGCAGCAGACTGAGGTAGAAGTGGAGTGCTCCAGCGCTTTGATGTATCGTGCTTTCTGCAAGCCACCATCATGTGGAGGATTATGTGCTCACTGCATTTGCCAAGAGGGTAGTTTTTCTTGTTCCTCACACAAATGCGTGTCTCGTGTATACTTTAAGGCTTCTAACTGAGATGGAGTGTGTTTCTGCACAGAATTACCTGTGAGTAGTTAATACTCTGCCAAGGGAGCGATATGAGAGGGAAACAGAGCTCAGCCTAAGCATATAGGTGATGCCCACACTTTCCAAACAAGGTTTGAGCTGTTTGTGCTGAACTGTAGCAGATGAGGAGGTACAGGATCACCTGCTGCTGGTGATGTTGGAGCTAAAGTGCTTGCTGGCTTTTCTCTCCCAGAGTTAACTCTCTGGGTGCAAAATAGGCATTGAGATACCCTCTGATAACATCACATCATCACAGGCAAACTCGGTCTTTCCCAAGACGATACAAAAATACCACAGAAACATAAATATAATGTTCCTGACATTCTGCCTAGATATTTCATCATAGCATTGCTACAAATCAACATTACACTCCACTATGTCATTACCAACCTTCTGTCAGGGTATTATCCTAGGTAAGGGTTCACTATCCTGCAGATACGTTTGATAAATGAACAGATGAAAAAAAAAAAAGCAGGAACAGCCAGTGGACAAAAGGTTGGCAGAGAGCCTGAACCTCAAAATTGCAGCTGTTGGTGCTCATGTTGGGGAGAACAGACTCACACACAGTTCTGTGTGTGCTGATCTTATTTATTCAGCTAACGGCCCTGAAATCAAAACAGCCTCATTAGTGGTTATAGTTGCGCTTGTACTAAAAGACTGTGCAAATCTAAGTGGTTTTTAGCACTGGCAGATGTTTCTGGCTTTAGCACACATTCGTCTGAGGGCTGCTTGCTCCAGACCGTGGCTGGCCAAACTGGCAGTGGTCAATGGCACACCCATAATTTGCATCTCCTCTGGCCAAGGATCATGCTGGATACTGGTAGCCAGGCTGTGCAGAGCTGCTTTTAGGGATCACACTGGGTAGTGGTGAAGAGAATGGGATCATCAGTGACTGCTCAAGATTTTACATGATTTTTTTTTGCCTCTTTCATCTGTGCGTTCTCTGAAGCTGCTGGGGCCAGAGTGGTTCCTTCCACAGCTCCTGTGTTGGGATTCAGCAAAGTATGGGGAAGAACGGCTGAGGATGGGGGGTTTTTGCTCAGTCTGGTGCCATACATGCTTCACAGCACCTGGAGAAGGTGTGGTAGATTTTCGTATTCTCTGAGACCATGGAGAGAATGAGAAATGCCTGCCGTGTCCCAGCGTTACATAAGCAACAACAAACACGGCATCAGCTCTGATCATACAGTGTTAGATTTCCTGCTTCCACAAGGAGCAGTTAGCTCCTAGTTATTAATATTTGCCAAATATTACAATAGAGAAAGCTCAGAAACTTTGCCAAGAGCAGAGCTGTCAATCGCTGCCGCTGGGTGTTGGCAGATGGAGGGTACGTGGCAGCAGGGGACAAGGACAGGCCATAGCTGCTGTGCTGCTGGAAGCTGTCACCCCACGTGCCCCCGCTTCTGCGTGGTTGCTCACCCCTGCTGCAGAGGTGGTCTGTGCAGATGTTTCAAGGCAGATGAAACAAAACACCCAGCTGTATCCCTCCAACACAGAGGTACAGTGATGAAGGTGAGGTTCTTACTAACATACAAGTATGCCACAAATTGAGCAACTATTGGAAAACTCTGGGGCATGCTGGATAAGTGATTCATAAAATTCAAAGCAGGAGGATATTCAGGTGTATATTCAGCTTCGCCACTTCGCCATGTAAGCCACTAGGCATACATGTGGCTGTGGATGTGTTGTTTTCTGAGGGGAAACAATGTTTGAAAAGAATGGTAAGGAAATGTGTGACTCTAAGGTCCTGCTTTGCATCTGCTGCTACAGTGCTGGGCAATAAAGGACAGCCCTGCTCTCCACACACAGAGTGCACCATGTTGAGGAAATATATGCTTAATTGGTACACAAGAGACAACTTCAAAAATTCCCAAGCAGCTGAATTTGCTTTTCAGATTTCCAGATGATGCAAAACTGGAACATCCCAGGCATGCTGTGCCCTCTCCCCAGCTTTCTGACAGTCCACAGCACTTCCCGTTTAAAAACTCACCTCCCTGCCCGCAAATGCTGTCTGCATTCCTACTAGCAGGAGTATGCCAGTGTGTGGCTTCAGCCTCATACAATTAAAACTTTCAGAGGCTTGTGATACAGAAGGCAAGTTCCTAAATCAAATAAAAATGTTCTGCATTTGCTTCAGACTCTACAATAATTTGTTCCAAATTTCATGCTCTCCATTGGTTCAATTTACACAAACTCACACTAATTAGGTGCAGAGCTTCTTTTAAATTTACAAAAGCAATCATTCTCTGTGATAGCTCTACGCGATGCCCAACTCCCTCTGAATAGACTTTAATGACACGGTAACCATGGTTACAGTATATAAAAATAGGCAGCCACAAAATGTGGAAAAGTAACAGTGTAATATAATTTTCTCTGGAAAATAAAGGTTTTTGGTATATTTGCATTAATTAGGACATCACAATAAGTATTTCATGTGTGCATTCTTTATGAAAATAAAAGTCAAAATGATTCTTAAATTCTATTCAGCAGCAAAAGGCACCATTGGAAAAGCATTTTCCCTGATAAAACATTTTAACTGGACATCTATAAGTGCCATTCTGGTAATTCAGAGTTATAGCACGTTGGAAACAAGCCCAGAGATCCACTGCGAGTGGAGCAGCCATATGTCACCGAGCTCAGGCATCTGAGCAGTGGTGACAGGGAGAAAGCAACAAAACCTCCTGTCTGCAGGACTGAGTGGCTACTGGGAAATCGGTGAGCCAACACAGCAAACCAAGGCTCCCCTGCTTTTCAGACCCTTCCTGTTGCTGTCTGTCATAACAACTGTTTAACTGGTCTAAAACAACCTATTGCGCTGGCTGCTGATGGGCGATGCTCTGCATCTTTTATGAATGCTGCAGCCCCCTCCATCAAAGTCCCATCTATCACAAAACCGTGCCGGATGAAGGCTGAGGTTGCTCACATCTCTCCTGACCTGCCTCTCCGCAGCAGATCTGCTCATACTGGTGGGCTGGGCCATGAACTGGAGCGTTTTATCCCTCCAACTTACACCTTTAGCATCTCTGCTTTTGTTTCTTGGGGAAAGGGAGGAGGGTGGCCAACCCAGAGAAATGGAGAGGCACTACACAACCCTGCTTGAACTTCTGCCCTCATCATATCATGTGCCGCTGTACAGATGTCAATACAAAACAATGGGTGCAACGTCCATTGCTAGCTCGGAGTTGCAGAGAGAACCAGCTTGTCTGTAGTGACCAAAACTCGAAAGCTTACTTCCAAATTAGATGCTGCTTGTGCTCTGCTCCCTCCAGGGGACAACTGCAGAGTGCTCCTGACAAGCCTCTCTGCTCATTCTTATTTGCAGCAGTGATGCCATAACGAGTGGCAAATATCCTTGAAGTGACAGCTTTCAAGCAACACAAAGGCGGTTACTTTATTTTCTCTTGAAGCATTTATCAGATGACATTAGATGAGGAATGTTTTTATAAAAAATTGGTCTCTTTATGACAAACTGATGCACAAGAGAAAAGATGAAATTAATTGAAAAATGTTTATTATGAATAGGTCATTTAGCTCCAGCCTCAGGCAAACCACCTCCTTATCAACCGGACACGGAAAGATGCTCTGAGTTCAGCTGTACCTCTTGTTCTCTCAGCTGCAGCCCAGTGAGAGCAACACAAAGGAAGGAAGATTAACCTTACGAAATACAAAGGGATGAAAGGTTGGTGAAAATCCTTCAGCTCCATTTAGGTCAGGCTGGCATTCAGCTACAGCTCTGTCCAATTAGACAACTGGAGCGGATTTGCGCTTTGTCCCCATGTCTTGTGCACCCTTGTTGTAGGAAAAGAAGTGAAGGATAACGTTTTTATTCCAGCTCCAAAATACAGACATGACAATATTCCATTTAGTGAAAAGATACTGGATTACTTTTCTTTCTTTCTCTTTCTTTCTTTCTTTCTTTTCTTTCTTTCTTTCTTTCTTTCTTTCTTTCTTTCTTTCTTTCTTTCTTTCTTTCTTTCTTTCTTTCTTTCTTTCTTTCTTTCTTTCTTTCTTTCCTTCTTTCTTTCTTTCCTTCTTTCTTTCTTTCTTTCTTTCTTTCTTTCTTTCTTTCTTTCTTTCTTTCTTTCTTTCCTTCTTTCTTTCTTTCCTTCCTTCCTTCCTTCCTTCCTTCCCTCTTCTCTCTTTCCTTCTCTCTTTCTCTCTTTCTCTCTTTTCCTCTTTCTTTCTCTCTTTCCCTCTTTCTTTCTTTCTTTCTCTCTTTCTTTCTCTCTCTCTTTCTTTCTTTCTTTCTTTCTTTCTCTCTTTCTTTCTTTCTTTCTCTCTCTCTCTCTTTCTTTCTCTCTTTCTTTCTCTCTTTCTTTCTCTCTCTCTTTTTCTTTCTTTCTTTCTCTCTCTTTCTTTCTCTTTCTCTCTATCTTTCTCTGTTTCTTTCTCTCTTCCTCTCTTCCTCTCTTTCCTAGAGTCTGATTCTTTTATTCTTTGTTTTTTATTTTTTTCAACCATTCAGACAAGATCAAATCTGGAACCTCAGTTTTGCTTAGCTAGATCTTGTTTTCTTTAATACAATCCTCTGATAAGGACTTTCAAATCCAAGCAAAGGTAACTCAGAAAATGCAGTTAAGACTGTAGGGCATATATTTGTGATGACCTTGGACTCAGTTTCTGAGATACATTCTGTTTGGGCAAAAGGGACAAAAAGTGCAGGACTCCTTTCTGAATCTTGTGCGTTTTGAAATGATTTCTCCTCACAGCACAGAGCATCTCTCTCAGATATTTACAAAGCACCTGTCACCATGGGAACAAAATTAAACATCAGAAAAGCAAGAGGAAAAAAAGTATTTTCTATTCTTCTGTATGTTTCTGGAGAAAAATAGGGCTGAGTAGAGCACCAGTGACAAACTTTAGTCCTGGTCTGAGTTCAGGAATGCATTTGAGAAAGTAACGACTGGGACTTCATCTACATAGTGTCTTTCTGATAAAAACATGGTAAAATCCTAGTCCTCAGAGTCAATCTAAAAGCTTGCATGGATTTCAATCCAGGTGTTGGGTTTTTTGTTGGTTTGTTGGTTTGTTTTTCCAAATGACACACAGGCTCAACGTGCTCTCCAACACTCAGACTTGAAGTAAATACTTCATGGCCGCCAGCTCTCCAGACAGAACTGTTGGTCAGAGGACAGGGCTCACAATGATAGCAGCTGGGATTTTCTGGCCCAGGCTCACCCCTCTGAAGTCTCAGGGACAGGCTGACATGGATTCTGGCTGTGTGCACCCATGTCAACCCAACTCCACACCCCACAGAGTGGGGTGGCAAAGGTGTCTCCTACCCCGCTCCCACCTGGACACCCAGCACCGACATGGCTGCTTGCTGAATAATGTCCTCAAACCATTCTGATCCTCTGAATAATTCAAATCTACTAAAAATATATGTCATTTTTAAGAGTAATTAGACTGCTATTATCCTTTGAAACTGAGTAACTACATCCAAATTAGAATAAAAAAGGACAAAGATATAGAACTATGATCCCTTTCTTAGTTTTACGGCTATGTTTTTGAGCTATGCACTTCCACAAGCATTGAGTTCTGCACCCAACAGCAACCTGTGGTACCACATACTGTGTTTTCCCCTCTAGTTCCACTTCCATGCAGAAGTGCCAGTGAGGCACAGCTTGGAAGCTTGCTGTCTAAAGGTTAATAAACATTATTTGATATTATTAACATGCAGTTCTTGTGCTTTCTAGTCAAAACGTGGGCTGACTTCATCAGGAATATTTCCTGAGTGAGGACTACCCCACAGAAATTCACCCACAGAATTACTGGAGACCGTGAGAAGTTCAGTTGATTCAGTAAGCATCACAGCCAGATCCACAGAGGTGTTTACGTTCCCTCTCCTACCCAGCCAATGTTGAACTGCATTTATCCTTTTATTTAAATAAATCTCCTGGCAGATATTTTGCAGTTGCTTGGAAATAAGGAAGTTCTTGCATAAAATCACTGCATTGCAACATTGCTGCTCACTGCCATTCAGCATCCCATGGCATTGCACAAAGAACCATGTCAACGCATGCCCACCTTAGTGACTGATCCAGCCAAGTGCAACGTGAGTCATCTTCGGAGCTTCAGCTGGCTGACTTGGGAAGAATTTGCAGGTGTGTGTTTGTTTGGATTAAAAGAAGACTATTTCAAGTGGAAACAGAATGTTTCATTCCTGCTCCTCATTCCGGTATGCACATTTTATTTGTCACTCTCGTCAACAAACATTTGTAAACTAAAAATAATGTGTTAAATATACATACTACATTAGAGTGCTTTGGAAAACATTGAGCAATCTCTGCCTACAGCACAAATTTTGTCTCTTGGCTGCCTCCCTCCCTTGGTAGACAGCACTCTTGCTGCGCCAGTTGGAAAGAAAGACCTGCGTCTCTCCCCGTACCCCTTCCCAGTTTACTCACCATTACTTTCATTTTTAACATTCAGAGGAGAACAGCTTCTGAAAGCCCAAATATTTTGTAGACAGCCTTGGGAAACCTGACTTGAATCATCTTCCAGGGTAAATTTGTGAAACCCCATTTTTCACTGATGGAAGTTATGTGTAAGCAAACAACAGCCTAACTGGGAGCCCCTCGAGTTAAACATACCTGGACTCTGGATCCAACACTGTCTTCCTGTGTCCGTTTTCCTGAATAGCTCAGACTCTCCTGGAATAATTGTCTTATTAGGTATACAGGATACAAGCTGTAAACTGCATTTTGCCACTGCAAGAATAAATTATACTTAAACAGCTACTGAACAGTGAGCAAAAATAAAGCCCAGCACATGTATTTTGCATGATTTTAGAACAAGCAGTATGTGTATGTAATCATTGCCATCCAGGTAGCCAGGTCAAGGTCAAGTCCTTTGCATTGTTTGAGCTCTTCCACAGGCCATGTAAAAGGGAGTGCGGTCATTATCCAGCATCACCTAACATTGCACGCAAATATTTTAATGAAAGTCAAATCTGATCATTCACAAGGTCTTCCCAGTGATCTTCCACTGCCACATGTGAAACAGGCAAAAAGAGAGGTGGAGGAGGCAAAGAAGAGTATCGAACACAAGGGAAAAGGAATGAGGAAAAAAAAACCAACTGTATGGATGCTAACCTATAATTAAAAATAGGATGAATTAGTAAAAACTTAAGTCAGAAAATAAAAAGAGCTGAACAAGTACAGAATGCAAGAAATGTAAATTAAGCAATAAGAAATGATCATTATTATAAACAGCTGTCTTCTGATGCCAAGCATCTTCACTTCTGAAACTGTCTAACCTCAATTTGATTGTACTTCAAGCTACCAACAAGGTGTCCCAACTGGAAATAGAATACACAATTATTTTCATTTTTCTTAATTAAAGCAAAATGACATTCCATTTATATTCTGTTTCCTTTTCTATTAACAATTGAAAAAAAGATAACCGAAATGATTGGACCTTTTTGTCCTTGATTGCATCCTCCACTCTCTTGAAGATAATTTGCTCTTAGGTGGTTTAAGTGTTTCATTAATTAGGGACCCCAGATGCAGAAACACACAGGATCCTCATTAGCAGAACAGAATGAGAACTGAAGAATTTAGTGATGATTTGCTTGAAATGGACTGGGCTAGCAAGAGCTTCGCTGGCTGTAAGAGCAGTGCCGCATCGTTAATAAATGAGTAGTGCTGGCAATTGCAGGAGCCATACAGTGATATATCATTTTGCTCTGAGGCCCTGGTTCCACCTATCCAATTTTGTTAATTGTTCCGATAAGCCATTAGGACCTTCTCCCCTCTTCCTGCTTGTCAAAAAGTGTCACTGAGCTCTGACAGGGTTAGGTCAGGCACTAAGACACAGGCAGATGGGTTGGCATGCTCCGCTCTCCTCTCATGATGCCAAAGACAACCATACCCCGACACTGTTCCCCAACCTGTCAGGAGATGGCTGGTTCAAAAGTAATAGCAACATTTTCCCATTAAACTAGGGCAGGGGAAGAGTTGTCTGGTTTTTTTTTGTTGGTGGTGGTGGTTTGTTTTTTTTTCTCCTTTTGACTTTTCACTAGCTTTTTTGAAAGTTTTTTTTTTTTTTTTTCGTGAGACAGGTTTATTTGGGATAGCATTGATGGGTCCTTGATTACAGTTATGCCACTGCTATTGAAGATAGTGCTCCACTGTATTTTTAAAGCATATGAAACAGAGGTTAATTTTTAAGGTCTCTTAAAATCATCCTGCTATGTTAACATAGTTCCCTGTTCCTGTAATTGGATGTACATTAGCAAACCCTAAGGCTGGGTTGAAGCTCACCAATAGTTTGAAGGGTGTGCACATTGCAAAGCCACAGTCAGAGCGGTCTGGCTCCTACAAATGCTGTTAATGACAGAAACATGCAGCTTTGGGGATGCTCGCATGATGCTCTTCATCTGGGCTTAACTGCATGAGGGCTTGTGCACCAAAAGCCAGGCTCCTGTTGCTGGCTCTATTGGGCACAGAGCTATTATGGTTAGTGATAAGGGGGATTTTCCCTCTGGCTGATATCCTTCCACCTTTTTGAGATATTTTGGATTGAGGATGACATGTGGGAGAAGACTGAAGGAGAAAGCTCAGGAACCTTTTTGAAACCCAGCCACTAGAAAAATACTTCCAGAAGATCATTTCTTGCAGCAGAAGATGAATAATTTAAAAACAATGATTTGCAACGCAGATGGCTCACACAGCTATACAGAAAAAAAAAAAAAGAAAATATTACAAATGAAAGGCATGAAACTCTGCTACTGTGGGATTAATGGAAAGTACCAAGGAAACACTAACACTGACTGCAAGAGGTAGTAGGCAGTTAGCATGCTGAAAAGCATTTCTATATTATTTTAAATTATACGGTGCAGCAAAAGATGTTGAAAAGAATAAGCAAAGAGGATTGAAGATTAACTTTGACATGTAATATTTATAGCCAGAGAAAATAGCTATTATTATTTATGTAACAAAGATAGACAACACAGGATTCTTGTGGACATCCAGCAATGTTGTTTAACAACCAGACATAGTTTCAATCTTGCTCCACTCATAGACAAATTAATCTCAAGTATTTCTAATATGTAGCTGAAAATAATGAACAAACTATCAACAGAATAACCTACTAACCACCCCTACACACACACACACAGACTCCTGCCTCCTAACCTCTGGGGACTAATAGGCTTTTGTCAGTGACCCAGTGCTCTGGCTGTATTTGGAGTGGGCCCTGGAGTCAGACAGGGCACACTGGGGCCAGCCTGGGCTGCGCGCTGCCTGCTGTGCCCGCACAGGTGCTACAGGGCTCAGCAGGAGGACCAGTGACAGAGAGCAAGCACAGTTTAGCCAAGGAACCTTGTTCACAGGGAAGCATCAGGAAGAAGACAATAAGGACATCGCTTCTTGGATGACTGTGTTCTGTTTTGTTTTTGTTTTCTTAAAGAATCTGGAGTTGAAAAATTATAGTGAGCCAAAAATATTTATGTTATTCCTTTCTTTTTTTCTTTTTGTTAAGTCAGTATTTTCATTTGGAGATTTTTTTTTCTGTCGAGCTCTAATTATATGAAATAGTTGCTTTGGATGAATGAAGAGTCAATATTGATACTGTTGTAAGAATTTGGTAAAGTTGCAGATGTCCATTTATACTATGAGTCAACTTCAGTAATTGCAATCATTCTGGATGATGCAATTTTAGGCTAGAGCTCATCTTAGGGTCAGCAGTTCCAAACTTTGTGCACTTCTCTTGCTTCCAGATGTAAATATCGTCGTGCCCTTTTCCCATAAGGGACAACACTCTGGTAGATGGTTGAAGTGCCAGAAGGTGTAGAGTGCTTTGCAGCTGGGTGAGTGGCTGTCATGCACAGTTCAGTACTCAGGTAAGCAAAAAGATGTCAATGGAGCAAAAACTGGGGGCTGGCTGAATTGCTGCAGGAAAGGTGAGCAGTACCTGAAACCATGCTTCCCACCCTTACAGTGAAATATCTGATGACAAACATACTTAGGACAGCAGAGGGAGTTCAAAATGTAGAGAGATCAGAGAGCTATCAATGGCTAAATATGTATGTGCTGTGTGTCATGAACTGAAATCCATGGTCACTGCTCATGGGATGGGGCTGAATCATCACTCCTGGTCTTGGGGGCTTTGTTAAACGCATTCCTAAATGCACCTTAACCAACTATGAAAAGATCTGAACACCTGAAATGAACATTTGACAAGGCAGGTGAAGACCCTCTCTGCTGCTGAGTGTCAAGCCCTTCTGAAAATCAAGTCATTTTGTTGGGTGCTTGAAATAAAGTTTTCCTTGGAAAGCTTCATTACTCACAGAAGTTCATGCTAGATGAGAACATGGCTAAATGTCCCTGCTGCATAAGGACTTGCTGTCAACATGCAGGTAACAGTGAGAAGGGTTCAGGCCAATTTTTGCTGGGTCAGTGCTGAGTATCATAAAGGCCACAATCAAAGCTGATCCTCTGATTTGCTTAGAGCTGCAGGAATATGAGTTGAAATGACTAATCCATCTCAAACCATTTGTTACTTGAGGAGGTTATAGACCTCAAAACAGAAAAACAATAAAAAAGTGAGAATACATAACGAATAGAGTTTATAATACCTCTAGGGAAATTCTGAAAGAAAATGAATGGTATCTTATCGCAAAAAACCTAGAAAATGACATTTTATGCCAAACAGAAAACAACATTTATATTAAAGCCTGAGAATATGACGACTTAGTAAGCAATCAGTGCTCAGTTTCCTTTTGTCATATGTGCTGCTAAACAGTATTGAAATATTTTAACATACATATGACAGTCTAAGACATACGTGCAGAGCTGCAGGGCTAGGACAGCTCTGTAAAATTAGTGAAATTTCAGCTGTAAAGAAAGAAAGGTGCAACGCTATGGTTAAACCAGAATGTCTTAGGGAAAACAACTATTGTAAAGGAAGCACTCCAAGTGTAATATAAGGGACTGCTTATAAAAATGCAGCTCTTGAGAGCAATTTAGATTTACGAAGCAACAGGCGAAATAACTAATACTGAAAATTGTATATAATAATGTAATTCCTGAATTTCCCCAGATGGGTGCTGTGAGATGGGTACAAGTTAGGCTAGTTGCATGCCAAGCAGCTTCACAGCTTTAATTACTACTGTAGGCTATATCCATGCAGATACTTGATGCTATGATTAATGAGAGAAACGATGTTAGAAAGGTTAACAAAACTGGTCACAATGCTCAGAGAATCATTACCGAGGTGGACAATTGAAGGGACAGATGTCCCAGTCCTACTTATCTTAGAAATTGTTAATACGTGTTGGCAATCTTTCAGGATCAACCAGCTGGACAAAAATTCAGTATCTTTGCTCTCCTGTAATATTTTATACTTATAAATATTTTTTTCCAGCAAATGAATGCTTGGCTTTGGACGTTCTTACAAACACTTGCTCTGTAGTATTGGTCTTCTACCCACAGCAGAAGGTGGTGAACTGTTTCCTTAGCCATCAACGCATATTTTCGCTGGAGAATTCAGGAATACAGTTTCTCCGAATCTTACATTCCTGTTATCAGCAGGAGGTCTTATGCTCTGCCAATCCCATATTCATGTAAATCCATAAGCCTAAAGGGGGAGATTTACAGAGGAGCCTGTGGAAGCAACTTTGCAATATTTGCCTGGTTCTGTATCTTATTAGCTTCTGCAGGCAATGGGCCAACCCAGCTCATAGTTACTGCAGTATTAAAATAAATAACGGTCTTAATAACATACTGAAATATATTCAGAGCCCTATGGTGCAAAATATATTAGATTATTTCAAAGACAGGACAATCTGAGTCTCTGGAGAAAAGCAAATGTAATTAAAATTATTTCTACTCCAGAAATTCACTTCTCATTACAAACGTTGCCACAGAGTATTCCCTCTGCAATTTTTATTCAGAGTTAGAGAAAGAGATATTAGCTTTCCTGAAAACTGTGTTATCTTGAATAAGATACACTATGCATTGCCCTGAGTGAAAGAGGAATGGAAATTAGATGCTAGATTGTGTTAGATGACTTTCAGTCTTCAAATTTATATGGTCTAGGTAGGAAAATGTAGTATTTGCTGAGGCAGAGATAGAAGACTTAATCACATGTGACTTCAGAGTACAATTATATGGTATTAAATGCAGTTATTAAACATTTGTGGAAAACATTGCGTAGAACACAAAAAGTACAGAGATAAGAAATGATGAACACTAAATAAAATCCTCAGGTTACTCACCTAACAGAGTATTTTATTATGTGGAATCAGGGCAGCAGGTCATCTCCTCTCACTTATCTTTAATTCATTTACATTTTATTTTCTTAATTTAAATGTGCAGGGAAAACCAGAAATAATTAATGAGATTCATGTGGACTATGAATACAAACTGTATGCTTTTAACTGAGTTACAGCAACAGAGTTTGCCAAGGAAGAAATGTGTTCAAGCCTTTTATTTGGGTATGATATTTAGACAGCAGTAGGTAGAAGCCCCATTTGAATAAACAGCTTTGCGAACACCTGGTTTTGCTCCTCAGCTATACATGCAGTGTTCTTCCTCTGGATGACACGAATGAGATCATGATGTCTCTAAAAAGAGACCAGAAAAAGAGACGGTGATGCAACAGGGAAAAGCTACAGGGCGATAATTACAGAACAGTTGATACAACCATAATTGCAATAGTTAAAAATACTTTGCCTGTCAGAAATCTGAACAGGCAGATGGCTGTCTTTAAAACAACAACAACAACAACAAAAACAGACAAGGCAATTCTGTCATTTCTAGATAAGGCCAACAGGTTTAGATTTTTGATGTGTAACTGAAACAGTGAACTATATCCAAACATGCTAAAAATAGCACATTTTGATGCAGAGTGATGCCACAGAGCTTCTGGATGGCAGCTTACTGAGGAACTGGAGACAATCCAGTGGTAAATGTAAATATAGACATCATTAAAATTAATTGCCAGAGGTTAAACAATGGATTTATATTTCCTGTTCCCCAGCCAATCTTGTCCAGTCAATCACACCTGCCACCAAATTCTACAGTCCAATCTTTGCCTTTCTTGACCTTTCTCATCTCTCCACTAAGCAATGTAAGTAAGCATTTGCTTCACCATCCCATATAAATGTTCAAAGAAATGTGTCCCCCTTTTCCACTTCTCCCTCCTTCTCTAAGAAGCAATGCAAAAGGATGTGCCATTACAGAAATCACAAGATCCCAGCATGGCTGAGGTTGGCAGGGCCCCCTGGGTCCATCTGGCCCAGCCCCTGCTCCAGCAGGGACACCCAGAGCAGGGTGCCCAGGCCCATGTCCAGGTGGCTTTTGGGGATCTCCAAGGAGGAGACCCCACAGCCTCTGGGCAGCCTGTGCCAGTGTTCAGCCACCCGCACAACACAGAAGTGCTCCTGGCATTTGGGGAAACCTCCTGTGTCCCAGTTTGTGCCCATTGCCTCCTGTCCTGGCACTGGGCACCACCAAAAAGAGCCTGACTCCATCCCCTTTGCACCCTCCTTCAGGTATTGATGAGATCCCCCTGAGCCTCCTGGTCTCCAGGCTGAACAATCCCAGCTGTCTCAGCCTCTCCTCACAGCAGAGATGCTCCAGGCCCCTCACCATTTTCATGGACCTTTGCTGGACTCTCTCCAGTAGCTCCATGTCTCTCCTGTACTGGGGAGCCCAGCACACTCCAGTTGTGGCATCTCTCCAGTGCTGAGTAGAGGGGAAGGATTACCTTCCTCATCATGCTGGCAATATTTCTCCCAATGCCACCCAGAACACTATTAGTCTTCTTAGCAAGGGCACACTGCTGGCTCATGGCCAACTTGGTGTAAGCCAGGACCCCCAGATCCTTTTCTGCAGAGCTGCTTTCCAGCTGGGTGCCCCCCAGGATGTACTGGTGCCTGGGGCAGTTCCTCCACGGAAGCAGGACTTTGACTTCTCCTTGTCAAAATTCATGAGGCTGAAGCACTAGGAAAATGCCTCCCACAGATGCTGCAGCCCAGGAAGTTCTCTGCGGTTCCACACTCCCGATATTTTCATCCTCTCTTCCTTTCTGGAGGAAAAAAGCAAATATGGAAGAACATAAAATGAGAGCCCTCACCGTGGTTAGGGAAAGCTGCCTTCACTGATGAGCAGTGTCCTTCAGACCGATAGGACAGAAGGAAATGTAGCCTAGGCTCATCCAGCTTCTCGCAGAGAGCCAAGTCTCTCCTTGCAAAAGGATCAAAGCCTACATCACCTCACGTTTTGCTCCAGGCTTTCTAATAGCTGCCATTGGACACAACCTACAAGAAGACAGCCCAGAACTTCCTGTTTTACGTGGTGGAAGATACCCATCTAGCATCCCCTGAAGAGCTGCGCTTGGTGGCTTTGCCCTGCTGTGGAGGTACTGATCTGGCACTCCTGGCAGGGAGGTAGAGACCTTTCCTCCCAGCTGCCCTGTGCTTGGTGTCAATTACCTTCTGTCTTGAAGTTACTGTAGCAATGTTATATTGGTGTCTTTATATATCTAGAATAAGCTCTGTAAAACCTATATTTACCTTCTCTCAAGATGCAAAACAATTTGGCAAAAAGAACGTCACCGCAAATCTTAATTCCATCTGCAACTTTTCTTCAAAGTCTGTGAAAATCTTGAATTCCTGAACATCTGAAATGTGCATTCTAACAACAGATAACATCAATCTTTCATCAAAGAAAAAGACCCATTCTGCCTATGCACTGAGCTAAAATGCAAGAAAGTAGCTCCAGCCATTTTGCTCATGATAAATGTAATACTGCATTGGTGGTGCCACAGCATCTGCCGCTCTCCGTGTTGCTGCATTATTGCAAGTGACAGTCCCAGGTGAGTTTGGAAACACGACTAGTGAAATCCTAAGACCTGCTCACAAAGGGACATCTAAACCTTGCTGCAGAGAGCTCATACTTCTTGAACAAGATCTGATATTAAGAGCACTGAAGGCCAAGTCACCAGACCAAGCTAGTGACAGCAAACAGGTGATGCACAGTTCTCGCTGTGCATCTGCAGTCCAGGCTGTATGGGCGGTGCTGAATACTACCATACTGCAAACGCGGGCCCCCATGCTCTGTGAAAGGTAGAGGCACAGCATGAACCAGGGGGCTGCTGGCATCCTACAAAAGCCTCTTTATATGACTTCAAGTTCTTGTGAGGAAAGTTTGATGGGAACACTGGAGAAAAAACAGGAATTTCGCTGACATGTCAGAGTTCTGAGTGACAGTCCCCTGAAGTGCCTGCAGTTAATCTTTGGGGTTTGGACAGAAACAGCCTCAAACACAATGGAGGTACAACACTGTTGGTTGTCAATGTTTCTGTTGTGCCATCATGGAAACAAGCAGTCTATTTAACTAATGTTGGATGCAGATTTTTTACTCTCTGTAAAGAGACTCAGGTTACGTGCAATGTTTTAAGAACTGCCCACCTTATGTGCAGTTTGTGATCTGAAGATGAAATTCCTGACAGTGGTTGTTTGCATGTAGGTTTGACTATGGTTGCGGTTTGTGCGCCTGCTGAATTCTCTACAAGAAAACCACACAGGTCCAGTACTGCTAAAATAAATACACAAAAAAGCAATGGAGGTGGGCTTCAGTACCATCAGATGTTAATGGCATGCAGAGTCCAGGCTCATTTATTATGAAAGTCACTGACGAACGGAATTCTGCCCAAGGAAATTTGTTCACAGAGATAAAATTCAGCTTAATCTGATCCCATGCAACAGAAGTTACTTCAGCTAGCATTTACAGCAAGAGACGATGAATCACGGAAAATTAAAAACAAGGCTAGAGTGATGTTAAAGGAAAAACTGAATCTTGTGAACATCAAAACATGAACCACAATGGTAACAAAGTCATAGAGCACCAGACAAGGCCTTTCAGACCCAGCATGATTCAAGTCCACAGGACTTGTAGGAATAGAGCTAGCAAAACTAGGAGCATTTGCGAATCCTTATGGTGCAAAAATATAATCTAGACTGGATGAGTAATGCGAATTTATATTGCCTGGGGCTAACAGAGCCCTCCCAGCATTTATTATTAGGGATAAACTTTTCTATTTGTAAGTGTACCTCTATGAGTTTGCATCAGTACAGACTCACAGAACCACCTGGGTTGGAACTTGGGGGTTTTTTGTCCAACCTCCTGCTCAAAGCAGGGTCAATGCTGAACTCAGACCAGGTTGTTCAGGGTCTTGCTGCTCTTGAAAATGTCCAAGGACGGAGCTTTATAACTCTGTATAGTGCAGTAATACAGCATTGCCATTACTAGCAACAGGCTTCAGGCTGTCTAAAAAATGTGCAGGGCCTGAGGAGGGGCTTGTCAGAGCTGCTTTGCCTGATCTTGCCTAGCCCTGCCTGGAGCTTTGGTTTCACCTGGTATAGCTGCAATAGCAATTTTTCTTCTGACCAGGTGGCTATGCCTGATTTGTTTTACTTTTGCTCAGCTCTGTATGGTACAGCAATGGTGTTATACAGACAGTCGTGACAAGCAGTAATTCTGTGCAGAATAAGGTATTTATCATTAACATAATGCTGTACTTCAGAGAAATGCAGGGCTGGCATTTTTTCAGAGGCCTTGAGGTGTAGGGAAATAGGGCGCTGCGAAAGAGACAGGCCGGGGATGAAAAGGGGTGGGGCACAGGCAGGTGCTGGAGACCCAACAGCTATAAACAGCTCACCCATATTTGGATCTCTGTCTGGACAAAAACAGCTTCAGGGGAGGTAACAGAAAAGAGCAAGTATCCAACATAGGTGAATCACAGCACGTACAGTAAACCTGGACAGAACATGGACTTGCAAAACAATGAAAGAGCAATATATAAAAATGTGTTGGAAAACATACAGATAACTACCTGGCTGATCCTAGAGTGAGGAAGAAAAAGCCATCATCAGCATACTCCTCATGGCAAAGTGCTGCAGATGCTGATGCTTCACCATAACACCCCCATGAGCCCCAGACTGAACCCAGGGATCTGAGGACCCAGAGGACCAGTGGAAGAGTGAGGATAACGTTAGGGGAAGGAGTAGAAACTGGGAAATGTCTATATAACAATTTAACATCTGTGATATTGCAATTATTGAGATTTTTTTCCATATAAGAGACTCAATTTTTATTATTCTTTAATTCTTTTTTTCTATAATACTTACATCTGGACTAATAATGATTCTTGGATTAACCTATTCAGATTTCAGTCATAAAAAATGATACATTCTTGACTTTACATATGAAGTGTGTTTCTTCTTTGTCCATAGACAAGATTTGGATTCTAACTAATTGCACAGCCTTTTGGGGTAATTGCTTCTCAGAAATCTTGTCCATGTTTCTCAATAACTACTTCAAAATCCAGAATTACTTGGATGATATTTTATTTATTTTACTATCTTAATTTATATTGATTTTACTACTTTGTTTTACTCAGAAATAATACAGAAGCACACACAATAGAGGCACAGGTCTTCTTACATTGCATCAGCTCTGCAAGACAGACGCTGAACTTTGCCAGATGACACTTCAGATTGAGTCATCTTTTTCTCGGGAACATAATTTTTTCCAGTAGGACTGGAATCTAATCTTGACATAGCAAAGAAATAGCTCACAGGTATCAAAAGTTTAGCACTGCTGGAAAAATGACAGACAATGTTTGTTTTGTAGGCTTATTTCCTGCAAGTTGTTAAAGAAACTTTATCCTTGGTTCTGCCTGAGGTATAGATAAGCATCACTTCAGAGAATCTCAAGCCTGCCCTGGGCAGACCTTACAGAAACCTGCCCTGAAACCATGAAATTCTGGGTCATAAATTGCCCAACACCTACCTTATTTCATCTTGTGCTGTTGCAGCTTTGATTCCTGATGCCTCAGACTATGAAGTTAGAGCTCTGCTTGCCTAAGCCCTTTAGGATAAGAGTAAGGCCACTACATTTGAGGCAAGAACACTTAAAAAGAAAAGAAAAAAGAAAAACAAGAGAAAGTAGAGAAGTATTACGCTGTTGAAACATTCTTGTACATAAAAACAGAGAAACTACCCTTTAAGCCATAGATGCAAACAGCATATAGATTATTTTGCTATCAAAGGGTTGAGAACAATGGAAGGATTCAAATGAGCAAAGACATAAAATGCCTAATAGGCAGTAAGATAAATGGAACTTCTATGCATAAAGTCAGATTTTTACTGACATAAAAAGCAGAACAGAAACTGAACATGGGACACTGCCTTTACTGGGTGTCTGCACGATGACAAGTAATTGTAGGGAATACTACAGTGGTCAGTGCAATTTTTTGAAAGCGCTTCCTCAATATGTCTGGTTCAACAGCAAGCAAGTGGCTTTCTGGCAGCAAGATGGCCTAGCAATCCTAAGTGTCTTAATTTGAGATTGCAAATGAGTTTTCCCCAAATGCAGCTTCATGGTGTAAGTTACCCGCTATCTTGTTATTGCACTACAGTTATAGGCAAAATATATACAATTGGTTCATGCCAATACTCAACTTCTTTCTGGAAGAAAATCCTGACTGTGTGGTGTGTATTGGATGCTCTAGTGCAAATTTGTGTGAAATACCTCATTTCCTACGGACTTCCTAAGAAGATAACAGTGATCAATACACAAAGCACTTTGCTGCTGCTCTGCTCTCCTCCTGATAGGAAATGGCCAGAAATAGCATTTATGTCACAGGTTGTACCTGCTGCTATAGCTTATGTTTCTTTCTACTGTTTTCAGCCAAGAACTAAACCTGTGAGCACCAATATCAGAACAAAGATCACCATTTGCCACGCTAGAACTGGGAACAACTTCTTATGGGAGAGAAACACAATACAGGGACATCTCTGGCAGCTCACCTTCAGGCAAACCAGACATTATTAAAATATTAGTAGAATTTTGAAACAAACTGTTAACTGAAGAATAGTGGGAAAATTTCCACAGGCAATTTTCTATAAAGTCTTTTATGGCAAAACAGAAAGAGGCATGTTAAGCTGTGGCTTGCCAAACACTTTTGAAAGGCCCATTCAGCCCTCAGTCAGCCAGAGATTCCTTGCTTCTGACACGGGGTGAATTCACGGCTGGACAGAAGGTCACCACAAAGCCGTACTGAGAGCTCGTTTGGAGGCCTTCGTTAAAGGCACATCGTTGTGCAGGCTGTCAGCAAAAGGGTAAACTTGATTTTGTGGAAGATATCACGTTTCCTTTTTTGTGAGATTTGTGTGACTTCTCTCATGTAACATTGCCATGTATTGCCTTGACTTTCTGTTACAGTGATATCAGATAAGAAAAGATACAACTGGAAAACAGGTTGGCAAGCAGCATCAGTGCTGTGGTAGGTAGCTTGCATCTCACTTCTGCAACTAACATGTCTGTAGCTCTAAAGGCTAGTACAGCTCTTGAATAGGCAGAGGTGAAATACTGAATAAAGGACAGAAAACTCAGACTAAAAAGATTTAAGAATTCACTCAGAGCACAAACAGCAGTGGAGCAGTTCAGAGCACAAAGGAAAAATGCAGCAGTCTTAAGAGAGAAACTGAAGGAGGCAGATGGCAATTAGGTGTCAGTAAGTTCTCATTAAAAGTGGATGGTTTCCAGACTCAATTAGAAGAAAACTCTTTGAAAAGATCTTGTGGAGCAGTAGAGAGGAAAAAGAAGCTTTAAGACCCTTACAAGGTTGTTGTGTATCACAAAAATCTTTCTTTTCACTGTTGTTTGGGAAAAGGGTGAAAAAGTCATATTTGGAAACTGTAGTTCTGTCACATAGTAATTGAGATTTCTGATCTGCAGAACAGATGTGTTCAAACTCATAGAGAAAAGGGAATAGAAGTGGAAAAATAAAAGCATAACTAAAAGATTGTGCTTTATTTTCTTCGTATGTGTTAAAAATAATAAACTCATTACAACTTCCATTCTCAGGAATCTTAGGAGAATGCACAACTTTCTTACATGCAAGACACGCAGTGAAAGAATATATTTCCCTATTGTCTTAGAAAAATGATGCTACGAAGCTTCAGGGTATGGTTGCTTACTGCATTCATAGTCACACCGGTCACACCAGCCCAGGCTGTGGTTGACCTGGGCGTGTTGAAACAGCAGTAACCCCACCGCTGACCTCAGCTCCCTTCTGGCTTGCACGCCCATGCTCCTAATGCTTTCATCATGGCTGAAGGTGTGTCAGAGCTGTGCCCACGTGCACCAGGGCCTCCAGCAGGTTCTGGCAGCACACAGACATGTCAAGTGCATCGCAAGGCCTCTGCACTGGGGATGAGCACGGCCCCAGCCAGGCGGTGGTGCACATGGGGTGGCATGCAGACTGACAAGGAGAAGGCTGTCAGAACCTTCCACAGCAGTTGAGGAGGAGGAGGCCGAGCCATTCCCTGGGCTCTGTTATTCTTGGCAGGCATTTCCGTGCAGCTGGGACAACAAAAAGGAACTGCACAACTGCTGAGCAGAGCCTCTGTCCCAGGGCCAAGGGGACAGTGACACCAGCTCCTGCTGCTCTGAAGGAAGCCAGGCAGCGATGGGAAAATCCACTATGAAGACTGCCAGAGATGTCACTGAGAGCATCAGTAATTGTGCTCAACTCAGTTCAGCTACGAAATTAGGCTTAGAGATTGAGACACCCAGATCTTGATGGCTGTGTGTTGTTCAAGCAACAACTGCACTCAGCAATTACTTAAATGTTGGCCTTCTGTGACACCTGAGATGCAGTAGGACATCCAAGACACCCGCATGGGGCTGGCAGGTAAAACACAGGGCCTCTCAGAAACCCCCAGCTTGGTGGTACAGCAGTTACAAGCCAGAGGGGAGACCCTTGGGCATCTCAAAGGGCACCAGACACTTGTGGTTAGACAGCTGAACTGATGCTGGAACGTTTGTACACCAGGGTCGCAAACACCATCTGAATTTCTGGGCTTCTTGCACATTGCAGAGCTTCTCCTTTGCAATGCCAGATGGCAATGCTGTCTTCCACCATTTCTTTCTTCTTCCCTCTTCTTTTTCCCAAGGCTTGTCGGCAGCTCAGGCAAAGCCACTTGCAAAGATGAGCATAAAATAATCTATAACTTATTTTGTGCTTTCCAGTGGCAAAATCCAACTTTACAACAGAGTAGGGTTTGGGGGTTGCCTTAAAATGGTGGGCTAAGGAAGCAAAATGTCAAGTGGTTGTGGGAGGTCTCACAGTCCTGCAGATGGAAATGGAAGAATTTCATGTTCTTCTCTCACTAACGTTCCTCCATCTGACTGAGTATCTGTCCTGCACTGAAGAAACCTCATCCCCCGTCCCCAGACAGAGCATATTCACCTCCGTATAGCCATGGAGCAGGGAGGCAGCAGGCTTCTTCATCTCAGAAGAAGAACCGGGGGCTCATTGCTTCTGCTGCTGGGTGACAGCAGGAAAGATATGGTTCCTCCTCCACAAACCAGCCCTGCTCACATCCCAGTCCCACCCCATGCAGCAGTACTGACAGAGCTGTGCGTGTAGGTAGCTATGTGCTGGACCCCAGACCAGTCTTTTCTCCTGCTAGGACAGGCAGGTAAGTATCACAGGCCATTTTTGGGTTATTTACTTTCCCCCAGCAATCCGTTATCTACTCTTGGCCCTGACAGCAAGACCCTCTTACAGCCACTTCAGCCAGTATGAACAGTTTTCTGTTGTCCTGAGCTGTGGTTCAACAGAACCATGTGAAATATTGCAGCCAGATCCTCCCCATTCTTCTAACCCAGCCTAACCCAAAATAACTTTATTCACTTTCCTAGAAGGAGAAATGTGAGAAAGTAGGAAGTAAGGACTTGGCACTCCTGGAGCTTGTCTTCATTAGCAATCATTACTTAAAGTTAATACACCTGAATGACTCCATTTGTGCTTAGCTTGGTTTTAGTGAGCACTGGCACGCAGGGAAACACCACTCCAGCTCTGGAGTGATTTGACCAGCAGTGCTGAGTGATTAGATTAGCAGGGTGGCTGGACCGAGCTGGTGATTACTTATCATTCTAGCTGATGTACCCCCACTGCATGAGTAGCTTCAGCTATGCATTTGCATAGATAACCTGTGCATGCTTATATCCTATTGTTTGTTCATAATTTACAACCTTGTCTCCTGCCAGTGCTTCTAGTCCCTTAGCTTACCTAGTGGAGGTCTGCACTGGCTCTAGGCTTTGTTGTTTGCCCGTACTGGAGATCACTATATGTTACTGAAAATGTCAGGGAGAGAAAGTATTGGTTCTTTGGCGTAACTCCAGCAGAGAGAGATTTCAGATTCTCTGGGTAATGCTTTTTTTTTTCTGGAGTGGTGTTTCTTGGCACACAACAGTGTCTCACTGCAGAAATACTATAGTTTTGTGATGCTGTTGCAAATAGCAATAGTTTTCACTGTCTCTTAATCTCTCCAGAGTTCTACACAGTGGCAAAAGCTTCCTAGGAAATAACCCTAGTTTTAAGGCTGAAGCTCCAGAGAGGTAGGTGCCCACTTGCTGTTTGTGAGCAGTTCTGTTCAAGGACAAATGAAAATAAAGCCAGTAGACTGTGAGAGTAGAATTTATCTTTATAAACACAGTCCTCTCTGTGTTGTTATGTGTTTAAGCTAGCCGGTCATCTGGGCTGCAGCTGTTGTCAGCAGAGAAGATGACAAGCACCTCCTGCAAATGCTGCTTTTTCTCTCCTCGGTGACTTCTAGGAAATGCAGTGTTATTGAGTCCATGAAGCTTTGATAACATTCGGTGATATGAATCCTACCCTTCCTGCTCTCTGCCAAGAGGAAGCAGACCTGTGCTGCTGCTCCTCTGCCAAGAAACAGCAGACGTTATGTTTGCCCATATGGAGCAGCACTCCGAAATCTTGTGCGTGGAATGCAAGTGGAATTCCCTTTTTACTAAAAAACAAAACAAAGCAACTTGCTCAGAAATAAGAAAAACGCTTTTAAGAATATGGAATAGGTGTTCTTTTCTGGATGCCTGGGACAATTTCATGTTCTGTTGGATCATTATACAGTTCTTTGTCTCGAGGTAATAAAAGAATGCAAAGTAAAAAGGGAAAACAAAGTAACACTGTATGAATGATCTCAAAATATAGCACTGATGAGGAAAAGTAATGTAAGAAATGGAATGTGGTAGCGCTGTGATGCCTTGCATTGCTGAAAACAGTTGATATTTGCATAGTAACAGTGTTAAATCCTTCTACGTTTGACCTACACCTCCTCTGCACTGGGAGTTTCACTATGTGAAGTGTGAGGCAACGAGGCAATGAAAACTCATGGTCATAGTATCCCACTGAGTTTCTGAGTCATCTTATTGCTCTGAAATAAAAGCACTTCAGACAATATAAGCCATCTGTGATGTTAAATGCAATTATCTGATTTGCCTTAATAAATGCTCAGAAATCACCACCAGCTACTTGATTTTTTCAACACTGTACTGAGCCATTCATGAGCAGGTAAAGGTCATCACGCTAAGATGTTATCAGCACTCATCATTATCAAGTTATTATTATCTGCAATAACACAACTGCTTCCATCTAAATCCTGCACATAAAAGAATTTCAAAGAAAGAGGTCGTGTTTTTTTTAGCTCTGACCTTCAGAAGAACATGAGTTATGTTATCTCACAAAAATCTATGCAATATTGGTTATTATAGCTTCATTCTACTGACACTGAAGTAACTGACAAACATTACTGTTTTTAAAGGTCATCTTCCAAGCTCTGTGTTCCAGGTTCCCCAATAGCAAGACTTCTGTATATCGGGAATATATGCCCTTTTTTTTTGTCATTGTCCAGTAATTTCTCCCAAGCGTGACTGGGCCACTGTGGCTGTAGCCATGAAATATTCTGGTTTTATGTGCATGTGCTCAGTATGTATCAGCCCTAATGTGCATGCACAGATCATTTTCAAGATGGGCCCTGTACAGCTGTACATGTCCCACTCTGTCCAGGTTCATGTATTTTTCTCTGGGGGATCTAAAAGAGCTATGATAATGCTACCTAAAATTTCTCTTCTTAGATTTTATTTACACCTGTGCCAAAAATTATCGATATTAATTTAAAATCTATTTTGCATAAGGCAGACGTTTCTGTCTGCCTGTTAGGAAAAGCCGCATCTGTGTGTTACCCAAATCTGAGCACACTGAAGCTCCACAACAAAAACATCAGTGCATGACACCCAGAGGGACCTGGACAGGCTGGAAATGTGGGCCACGAGAACCTGATGAGGTTCAACAAGGCCAAGTGCAAGGTGTTGCTCTTGGGTCGGGGCAATCCCAGGTGTGTGTACAGACTGGGAGAGGAACTCATTGAGAGCAGCCCTGCGGAGACGGACTTGGGCGTCGTGATCGACAAAAAGCTGGCCATGAGCCGGCAGTGCGCTCTTGCAGCCAGGAAGGCCAATGGCATCCTGGGCTGCATCGAGAGAGGAGTGGCCAGCAGGGAGAGGGAGGTGATCGTCCCCCTCTACTCTGCCCTTGGAAGGCCTCACCTGGAGTCCTGTGTCCAGGCCTGGGGCCCCCAGTACAGAAGGGATGTGGAGCTGTTGGAGTGGGTCCAGAGGAGGGCCACCAAAATGATCAGAGGGCTGGAGCACCTCTCCTGTGAGGAAAGGTTGAGGGAGTTGGGATTGTTTAGCTTGGAAAAGAGAAGGCTCCGGGGAGACCTTACTGCGGCCTTCCAATACTTCAAAGGAGCTTACGGGCAGGAGGGGGACCGACTTTTTGCACGGGTGGATAATGGTAGGACAAGGGGCAATGGGCTAAAACTGAAAGAGGGGAGATTTAGGTTAGACATCAGGAAGAAATTCTTCCCTGAGAGAGTGGTGAGGCGCTGGAACAAGCTGCCCAGAGAAGTTGTGGCTGCCCCATCCCTGGCTGTGTTCAAGGCCAGGCTGGATGGGTTCCTGGGCAGTTTGATCTGGTGATCTAGTGGCTGGCAGCCCTGTCCACGGCAGGGGGGGTGGAACTAGATGATCTCTGAGGTCCCTTCCAACCCAAGCCATTCTATGATTCTATGATTCTATGACTGAAAACTGGCTGATATGCTGGGCTCGAAGGGTTGTGATTAGCAACACAAAGTCCATTTAGAAGCCAGCCCCTAATGGTATACCCCAACAGACACTGGGGCCATTACTGTTCAGTTATCTTCATTAATGACCTCCTGGAGATGATGGGACAGTGTGCACCCTCAGCAACTGTGCTGGTGATATGAAACTGGGAGGAGTGATACACCAAGTTCTTATGCTGCCATTCAGAGCAACCTAGACAGGCTGGAAAGTATGGACATCATGGAGGGTGTCCATTGAGGGTCACAGAGATGATGAAGGAATTTGAGCATCTTTCATCCAAGGAAAGGCTGAAAGATCTGGACCTCTTCAGTGTGGAGAGGAGAACGCTCAGGGAGGATCTCGTCAATGTGTATAAATGCCTGATGGGGGGCAGTAAAGAAGATGCAGCCAGACATTTCGCAGCTGTGCTGTGAAAATATACACACCAATGGCCACAAACTGAAATGCAGGAAATTTCATTTATACTTAAGAAGAAATCTTGAGGAGTGATCAAACACTGAAGCACATTGCCCAGAGAGGATGTGCAGTCTCCAACCTTGGAGATACTCAAACCGGACTGGACATGAGCAGCCTGCTGTAGCTGCCCCTGCTCTGAGCAGGGGCTTGGACTCAACAATCTCGAGAGCTGCCTTCCAGCCCCACCACCTCCACGCTTCTGTGGCTGTGGGTTACCAAAAGCATTGAGCTGGTTCTGCCCACATCAAGTTGTACTTCAGCAAATAACAGCAGAAGCCTGTGTTGTTTGAACAAGTTAACCAACTGTATTGACTCAGTCTGCCAGTCGGTCACACAGACCTGCTGTGGAGACACATTCTCAGAAAGGTCTAGCTCTGTTTACATATACATCCTCTATTAGGTCTGGCTCTTTCATTTTCTTAGGGGAATGCTTATGTGGTAAGGCTCAGTAATTCACAGTCTGTTTTACTTTTCTCTGAAGGAAAGGGACCCAAGCATTTTTTTTCAAGAAACTGTAATTCCTAGTCACTGCTCAAACATCCCCAGTACTGAAACTGGCAAGTTATGTGTTGGTGTGAGGAGCATTTCTTCACCTTGTCTTTGATGGAGAATGATAAGAACGCAACAAGTGTTCTAGTCCTTAGACACTTAGTAATGGAACCTGTTCTTGATGCATTTTAAACTTTCTTTGGACCAGCTGCCATTTATGCATAAGAGACAAAGAAAAGGAAGTGTGGCCCGTGCATGTTTGTGTTTGGTGCCCTGAGGTACGCATGTCATAAAGCCCAGAAGATGGAAGGAAGTTTCAACATATGCATCCAAATCCTCTTCACAGCTTTTGCATTCCTACGTATGATGTTTGCTTTACCACCATTATTTATCTTTGGCCATTTTGTATTTTCTCTTGAGAATGCAGGCACAAGTGATTCATATAGATCTTTGGAGTGGTTGTACACTCAGTGCAGCCAGAATATAGCTTTAATGTGTGCCTGGTTGAGACAGAGTATCCCTTTATGAACATTCAGCTATAGCTCTCCCATCTGAAAACATTACTCTCCTCAGCTCCTCATCACTAGCACCACTAACAACTGCTGACCCCTAGGATTTCCCAGTACATGCAGTCAAACTCTCATCCACTTCAGTCAAAACGAGCTGGGCTGGCCACAGCCTTTTGCAGAAACTGCAGAAGCTGACACAGGTCCTTTCAGTCAAAAGATTGGGAAGCCACGAATGCACAGACAGGAAAGAGGACGATCACCTGCCCTGACTGGTTTAAAATGAGCCTGCAGGCTCTTCCAGCCAGTGGAAGAAGACGCTACCCTCACTTGCTAGCACAGGGATCTGGGCAGTCACACAGAGAATGCCAGAAGGTAATTGATGGGGGTAACACTCAGCAGGCTTTGTGCCAGCTTAGTTTTCAAGCAGAAGGGAGACGAAAGTTGCAGACAAAAGTAAGCACCAGAGGGCAGGAAGGAAAATCACTGCTTTCGATAGAAGTGCTGTGGAGGTCTCTAGCCCAACCTCCTGCTCCAAGTGGATCAGAGATCACTGTGAGATCAGAGCTGGTTGCTCAGGGCTTCGTCCAGTTGGGGCTTGGAAATCTCCAAGGATGGAGAATGCAAAAACTCTATGACCAACCTGCTCCAGTACATGTCTGTCCACCTGAAGGAAAAAAAAAAAAAAAAAAAGTTTTTGTTATACTCAGCCTGAACCTGATGTATTTCAGCTTATGCCTTATTTCTTCCAACCACCCACTACGAACCACTCTGAAAATACTCAAAATGACTCAAAATGCTGTCATTCCAGGTAGCCACAGCTGTGACCCAAGTCTGAAGCCTCACTGCTGATTTTGGATTGTCCTGCTGGACAAACTGTCACAAACTTGCTTCAGGACAAAAACAGTGTGGCATGTTTCCAGGTTAGCGTAAAACTTCACTTTAGTTTACCACCAAGCAATGAACGAATGAAGCAGCACATCAGATGATCTGATGATAGTGACAGTCAGTGCCACTCTCTGTGCATGACTGAAAACTTGAATGTTACTGGAGAGCAGAAGTAACCTGATGCTTATACTTTAAGATACTTTATGCAGATATAGAACACTGGCAGCTCCAAACCTACAGAGGCTGTACTAACCCATCCATTTCCCTCCCTTCCCCTGAGATAAAACATAATAGATCCAATGGATCTTCTGAGCATTTTAATGTTCTAACTCCATTTCTCCCTTGCAACTAAGAGAAGACATTGGTTATGTACAAATCTCTTTTTTTTTTTGTCTTTATTTATAAGAATAAATTAATCACTATTAGAGAGTTAATAGTTCTTCCAAAGCCATTTGCAGATACCCCAAACCTGCTCCTGAGCATTACTGTGTACACTTTAGCATAACACATAACTTGGTTCATTCTGTGATGGCAGGACTGGATCCACACAAGCATTAGAATTTTTTTTTTCACAGGGAACAGAGGGTGGGAATTTGGTCTAAACTGAGTTTTTCCTCTTTTCTCAGTATATGTTCAGTTGAATTACAGAGCACTTTTTTCTTTTAAAATCAAAACCCTACAGAAAATTGAAAAGATTCTAACAGTCAGTCATGGTTGCGATGCTGCTCAGTGCTGGAGGTACTCGGTGTCTGACTTGAGGTCCAGCTCTTCCTGAAACATGACTCTGTGCATGTGTTTGGGCACTCAAAATAGTTAATCCCACTTGCAAATCCAGAGTCACACCTTGTGGCAGAAGTACCTCACTAATAAGGTCATTAGATGAAGATGAATGAGAATTTCACTGTTTTACATAAAGTACTTCACAGCATAAAGGGATGCTTAAGTGTTAAGGACTTGTTTTTCCGTAAGGTGAAAGTGGGAAAAAAAGGGAAAATGATGATGAATGATAGTGTAGAGACATATACAAGCCCAATATCTTCATTAGCCCTCTTTTCTAGTGCTGTTGATGGATGCACTTCCACTCAGTGTTAGCTGGCACAAGTCCTACCTTGAAACAATATAAATGGCTATGGAGCTTTTATTTATTTAATCTGGAGACCTAGAGCAAAGTGCACAGGAAATTGGCTTTTGCTGTGACAAAACAAGTCTGCTTTAAGGAAGTTAGCTATACTTTTAAGAGAAAGTTTAGAAGAAATGTATCTGGAGAGAGGCAAGGTAAAAAGGGAAGCAAGGAAGTGTGATGAGAAAGCTCTTTCTGAGCTGAAAAAGCCAGTCTGTTTCTACTCTATAATTTAGTAGGGTGTTTTTAGAAAGTTACCTAGCTCTCACTGATGTTTTTGAAAGCTACACTCATAACAGACTGTACTTTACCATATATTAATTGAATCAATTCACAGCCTCTTTTCTCTAATGAGTGACATACATTAAATTACAATTTGCCTACTCTTGACCAGAATTTTAGATGTTTTTGATGTTTTTAGATATTGTTAAATACTAGGTTTCACCAGCTATCATGTAACATTAGGTTTCAAAAACGATACCTTTCAACATCTGTCATGCCCTATTTGCTGTCTAGTCGCAGCCATAATTTTGCTGTTCTTCATCAGGCACAAAGCTGTAATTAAAAATTACAGGGCTTTTAAAGGGCTTAGTAAAATCGTACTCACTGGGGATGTCCTCAGGGCCCACAGCTGAAGAGCAGTTACCAGTCAGAAATTCAGCATACCAAAGGAGGCAGACTCCAGCTCTCCCCATCCACACCACCTGAACTCTGAGCCTTGATTTATTCACGCTATGGCTTCTAATTCATTCTAACCAAGAAAGCAATGCTTCACAGATGTGTTAGCCAGACAATCAACTTACCTCCAAACACTGTCATGATTAAATGAATAATTAATGATGAACAGAATACATAAGCTTAACACAAAATGTCATCAAAATCACACAAGTCTGTATAGCGAAGAAGAAATTGGTGAAGGTTGTATGTGTAACGTATTTGAAAACAATGAAACTCAAGAACACGCTGTTATGTTGACAGAAAGCACAGGAGTACCAGCCCACTTCACACAGCAGATGGGATCAGGCGTGTGATTGTGTTGTGCTTGGGAATCTCTGCATATTCCCTCAATTATTATTGCTTATAATGCATTGTGAGTATGCACACCACTTTGCAGACACGTGAAGGACAAGGCTGTTGCTCCAGGGAGCTTGTATCTTGACTCACGTACAGCACAAAGGCTAATAGTTCAAATGCACACGAGAGCAAAGAACAAGTGAGATCTTCAGGGCAAAGCTGGTAATAGAAGGCTTCAGGAAAGGCTTGGGCTTTTAGGCTGGGCTATATAGTCTCTGGTTTTCCTTCATAAAATGAATAATGAAGACTCAGCTTTATTTTAATTACTTCAGATATTTCAGGAATGTCAGAATTCCTGGGGTTTGTGAAGACCTTGCTCATTTGCACATTGTATGTTTGTGCACTCTAATTTGAACTCCTGGAGGTTTCTTTTGCAAAACTAACCAGTCTTGAATAATGCTCATTAGTTGCAACAACCAGTGTTAACAAATAAAAAGAACATGTGAAAATGTTTTCACGCCCTATTTGTATACAATATGACCTTGTACACTCGGTCCCTCTGCCGTTGTCCTCTTGCTTTTATTCATGACTAATCTTTGGTGGGTGAAGGAACTCATAGGCTCTTTCTGTGTAGGTTAATATTTGTTGACACATTTATACCAAAAAAAATGAGCATTTCTGAGTGAGAAGCATATCTGAAACCTTTCTGATACCTCAAAACTAGAAAGGGCACAAATGCGCTGCTGTTTTTCAGACAGCAAGCATCTCAGGTCACCTCATGAGGATGACAGATGTTTGGTGTAAGATCTGTGAGCAGTTAAGTAAAGGCTCAGGTGGCACGTTGCTGACGTCCTTCATTTTCTGAGTGTTTTTGGGTGACCTGCCAGAGCGGGACAAGACAAAGACAGCGCACAGAGGAGGACCGTGCGCCTCACGCCAGGGCGCAGCTGTCCCCAGCGATGACGGCTGGACGCTCCCGACGCTCTTTCCGTGCCTTTCGCCCTCCCCATGGGCACTCTCCTTCGGGCTGCATCAGGAAGGGAAGCGGGACGCGGGGCAACACCTCGCTCCTTGCTACTTCAGCCGGACGCCTGCCAGGCCACACCAGCGCCGTCGGCCCGGTTCCTGCCCTCCGCGCTCTCCTCCCTGCCCTCGACGGAGGCGCCCAGCGCCGCCAGCCCCCTTCAAAGGCCAGCGGGGCCCTGTTCGGCCGCCGGGGCAGGGGCACCTCGGCC
>VXAV01000156.1:0-17080 GCA_013399715.1 Alectura lathami | reverse complement strand
CCCCGCCGGTCCTCGCTGCCTGCCGCAGCCCCGCGGTTCCCCGAGGCCGGGAGCTCCGGAGAACCGAGGCGGCCCCCGGGGCTGCGTGCCCCACCTCCTCCCGCTCAGGAGCTGCCCGAAACCTGGGGCCGAGCCCGGCTCCTGGCGAGGTTCCCGGCCGCGGGGATGGGGCTGCACAGGTGGGCGCTGCGCTGGGCTCTTCCCGTAGATGCTGGGCTGCTGTGGCCGTCTGGTGTCAGATGCGCGGTCCCTCTCCTTCTGGGAGAGGAGGGATGCGGATAGGTGGATGGGAAATGGCAAACCCTCTTCCTGCTGTCTGCATCTGAACTGCCGTCAGTTGTCCAGTACTTCAGAGCAATGCATTGAGAATTCCTGGCTTCAGGTACCATCTTGCTTTCTTCTGTGCCTGCAGGAGAGCTTTAGAGGCCCGCAGTGTGAAAACCAGCCACCTGTCCTCCTGCTGTGCATAACTGGGGGTGTGCCATGCTTTTAGGGGGTGCTCAACTTCAGGCAGCCTTCATTCAGCTTCCTTTATCAGGTATGCTGAGATGTGTGCTTCCATCCGAGGCCACATGCTGCATTGTGAAAATGATGCTGAAGCTGTCTTGTGAGTACCCAAGTGAGCAGCACAAATTAGTGTCAAGGTAAAACTTAGGCTTACTGAAGGCAGTAGCATCCCTGCAAAACAACTTCCTAGGCAAGCTCCTATTAAGGTGAACAGAACCACTATGTCTCAATAGGTGTCTGTGTACATCTGAAGTTGTCCGTCCTAAGTTTACAGCCTCTCCTTAAGTCAGACATCTTTATGCACAGGGTGCTTTATTGAATAGCAGTTTTGGAGACTGTAATGTTGGGAAGAAGGTAACGGTCCTGTATAAAAGCATTTCTTCTGTGGCAAAAACTTAGCAATGTGAACTGAGCATGCGTGCCTGATAGCGGGTAAGTAAGTGAAATGGACTGCCGTGCACCAGATGGTTCACATGCCAGCAGCAACCCCTGTTTCAGTGTGCTCTCTAATGTCATCCTCTTTTATTCACTTGAAGTCCTTCTCAGTCTGTTTGCTAGATTTTTTTCAGGTCTGAAATAATTCCTGTCATATCTGCAGTGCCTTCCGCCTGAGAATCTCTAAAAGCTTTGTAAATATTAATGAAGAAAAGCTCTGCTAAACCTTCAGGAAGCAGTGCCTCTCCTTTCTCTTGAGATGATGTGGGATTTGTTTCCTCTGTAACCCCTTCTTCCCATTTCCTCCTGCCAGGATGCATCCCTGCTGTGGGTTCTCAAAACAGGCCTTCTTGTCTGTATGTTCCACTTTCCCTACATTTTTTTTTTTTTTTCTCCCTCTATTTTCTTGCCTTTGTACTGTTGTACTACTCTGTCCCCCTCACGCTAGCTCAGCGAGATGACCACTTATTCAGCATGGGTAGCCGTGTGGCTGTGACCACTTTCTGTAGCGCATGCACATTTAAGTCCTTTCCTTATCCATAGGATCCTTTTGGGATCGTGCTTCCTTGTGTGAATGTGCGTAAAAGCATTCTTTTATCTGAATGCACTGAGTGCATGCTCCACGGTATTGGACTCCTGGGTGTGGGCTGTGCTCCTTCCATGAGCTGTGCCTCTTGGCAGGTAGCACACGGAACTTTGTCAGGGGAGCTGACTTGTCCCTCACGGTTCCTGTCACTGCAGCATGTGGATCGTACTATAGTCTGAAGCAAAGCTTCTGTAGAATTTTCTAAATTTAAAGACTTCTGTAGACAAATGTCAATTTACTGAACGCAAAATGTCTTAGACTCAGGAAATGCAAACTGTTTTGTTTTTTCTTTTATCTTCTTTCCAGTTTATTTGTTTATTTTTGTTGGAAAAAAAATGTTTTCCCGCTTTGCTGCTTGGGATCTTGAGGGCATAACCTTCTGCGCATCAGCTCTGCAAGCTTGGAAATAAGGAAAACCCTGAAAACCTGGCTGAACTGGAGGTTGTGTAGCCTTCCAGTCTCAGCTGGGAGCCCAGTTACGGTAGGCTTCCTGGGTCTTCAGACTCGTTTTAGTGTTGCAAAGCTTCTGGACCCCTGGGCCAACTTGCTGCTTGTGTGAACTCGCAAGTGGCTGGCGCTGGGACACAGCTGGCAAGGACTGGGGACGTCCCTGGGGCATGAAGGAACTACAGGTCCTGGAGCATGAGAGTTCCTGCCAGTGCCAGCATCCGCTGCGCAGCCAGCTCTGCCATTACTATTGTTCAGGGGAAAACACTCGTTCCTCAGCTGCAGCCACGGACCCAGACACTGTTTTTTCCCCTTTCATTTCAGAAATGCTCTGTGTGGCTGAATTGAAAACATTTTGTAATGTCTAGCTTGTGGGGAATCTTTGAAAGATTCTGTTTTTAACAACCTGTTGAAATCTTCCTCAAATTTGACTGTTGTTAATGCTGTCTTAGAGTGAGTTGCTGGAATTTAGTTATGGCAACGAATGTCCAGAGGTTTACTTAAAGAAGACATCCCAAATTTTTTACCCTGGTCGTTGACAGAGATGGATTTGCAAATGTGAAATAGGAATTTGGAGGATACTAGAGTTCTCTGGTAGTTACGTAACACATACCTGAGCAGGGGTTGAGAGGGACTCAGCCAAAATGGAGTTTGATCTTGGATCGCTGTGTCTGCCCCAGAAGAGACCTTGTGGGCTGGGTGGTCCTTTGGGCTGTGTGGTTCCAGTGCTGTGGATGGATGAGTGCATCAGTGTCTGTGTGGGGAAGGAGTTTGCCCTCCTTAATGTGAGCCTATCTAGATGGGAGCACTGCCAAGGTAAGTCTATTTTTAGACCTAGCAGTTTTGACAATGTTCCTTTAAGTGTTTTCTTCCCTCTAGTAAGAATGAAAGAACTAGGTCAGAGCCAGTAGAAAAAGGCTTTTGATCCCTGCGACAGTGTTCTCAGTAATATATATATATATATATTTTTTTTTTTTCTCTTGTACAGCAGAGGTAAAGGGAAGAGAGAAATTGTTATCCCCCCCCTCCCCCCCAATTCTTATTGTACAGGGAAGTAAGAGACTGACAGCACCCACTTGATAATGTATGCGTGCAGGTAATCCCACACAGATCTCCTGCAGCTCTGGCCTGTGGTATCTTTGAGATTCCTGAGCCAAAAAAAAAATGCTAATTATGTCACAGATTGTTTCTTAGTAAATGTTTAGTGAGGTTTGGTCTAACACCCTTTCTTCTGTGCACAGGCTTTGGAAAGTGTTTGTTCACTGCTAGTCTCCTGAAGGCTGAGGAAAAATAAGTTCTCTGCTGTACTATGTCTCTTCTGCAGTGCTCTTGTGCTCCTGAGGCTCTGGATCTGCCTAGTGGAGAACATTCTCCACTAAGAAGTGGTGACTTGCTGACATGAAATGACAGACTCTGGCCTTGCCCCTTGGTGAATCTGAAGAAGGCTAGAGGAGGAGGTGGGAGAGTTCTAGGGTGTGGAGCCGAGGTTAACTGCTGCAAGACTGAAGTTATTTGCAGCCTGTAACCAGCTTCTGTCCAAGCAGTCCTGAATTTCAGCAGTGTGATAGACCTAGGTGGAAAGCATTCAAGGCTTAGCCAGCTCTGACAGACGTTGAGTGGTGCTGGCTGTTTCCTCAGAGACTTGTGATACGGTGAGCTCCTAACTTGCAGTGCCAACTCTGCCAAGAATGTCAAAGCGAGTTCAGGACCATCAGACAGCTTTGAGGCTGGTTTTAGCGTAGCTACCTATGGTGCTGTTCTAGGACGTGCTCAAAAGTACAACTGTCTCAACAAGTATTCAGTTATTCAACATTGCCTTATTCCAGTCTAGGCTCAGATTAGATGTCTACACACTTAAGGTTCCATGGAATCTGATCTAACAGGTGGGTTTTCGGCACACTTAATTGCCCGCTAAGCAGAGAAGTCACATACCTTTCATTCAAAAATAGCCTGTGCTTCCATTAATGCTCTTGTTTTCTGTAATAGTTTCCAGCCACTCCTTAGCTGGAGGAGCTCAGAGGCAGCTCTTTCCAAGCCACCAGTTGGAGCCAAAGCTGATATATGTGTCTACCTCTAGCTGGATGTGTCCCATCAGATTGTGGCAGAGGAGATTGATAGGACCAGGATACAGAGGACAGGCTGGAGGGAGACCTGAACTGCAACCCCTGACCCACCTGCTGTTTCTGTATGTTCCTTAGTGACCATTTATTGCAAAAGTACATCACCAGTTGGGGGATTCTAGACTGGAAGGCAGCTCTTCTCTCACCCCATTTCACATGGCAGCCTTCCTGTCGGGCTGTAACATCTACACCCTTCTTTCTTGCTTCGCAACAGCACAACTTCAGAAGATTTGGTTTCCGTTGGTGCCAGGCCCAGTATGCATACAGCTCGGGGCACGTATGAGTGCTCCTCTGCACTGAACCACTGCTTAGATCTTTCCTGTCTGGGTTGCTAGCTCCCAAAAGTCAGCTCCATTGCGCTTCATTGCATCAGTCTTCAAAAAGATAGACAGTTAACAGCCCCGCTCCAGAGGAACACTAGCTATCTCAAGCCAGAAGTCTGTTTTGGACTCTGAGATTTAATTTTGAACAGGTACAGTGCTCAGGCATTGTACAGGGGAAACTGCAAGCTGAAATTCAGGAGGTGCATGCCATTGTGGCAGCTGGCATTCCAAAATTAAGCAGTGGCAACTAAGAATGGCACTGCGCTGAGGTCTCTTTGGAGGTATTTAGATAGCAGGTTATGTAGTCTTTTTCCTCTGCCTGCTTTTAGAAATGAACCCACACTAGGCAGGAATCAAGATCATTTAGGCTTAGTGTGTCACTGCATTCTTCCTGGGATGCAATTTGGTTGTAGCATAAGTGTGTCTGAAAACTCGGAAGTGCTTCCAGGTCAACCAGTTTAGGTACAACTCCATGAGTGTTTGTTCTTACTCTTTAAAATGCCTGGAGGACTCCAAAGTTTCAGGAGAACGTTGATTGATATAAATTGGCTGTAATTCCATGCAATGGAATCCCAACATGAGGATAAAGCTTGTGTGGTGGTGATGTACGGGCGAAGGGAAGGACAGGTGCTTTGAGAGTTTGCTTTCTTTAACAAGGAGAGAAAGCAAGAGAGCAAATGATGGAAGACAGGTGCAGTTCCTAACATTACTGGAAAGCACTGGCGAAGTCTGTACTGCCACTGTAATATTCCATGTTTATTGCCTAAATGGAACTTATAAAGTGGATTTTTTCTTGGGAGCTTTTTTCACTGAGAAGTCCAAGCAAGGTAGATAACGTAAAGGAGGTTGTGTAATGTTGTTCCTCTCTCAGCTCAGTGTATGAGGCCAGGGCAAGCTGCTTAGGGCTGGTCTCTCGGACTTTGCAGGTCTGCTTTGTCACAAGGGTTGTGAAAGGAGGGCAGCAGTGAGAAGCGCTGTAGGCAAGGTGCTGTACCTGGGGTGGTAAGTGTCAGAGCTGCAGAATGGTGCAGGTTTTTCAGCTGATAACACCAGAGAGGATTCTGTCCAAAACATCTTCTGGAGGCTTGCTAGTGAGTGCGGATGTAGGTGTCTGGGCAGCACTGAGAGTTTTGCCAGTTGGACTTCTGAAATGCTACAGGCAGCTGGCAGGGGTGGTAGAGCCGGTGGAGGGCTGCTGCTCAGTGCACTGTGTATTGAGTTTCTGGGTTAGGGATATTGTGTCTGGTTCTGGTGCTAACTTTCTCTGCTGTCATGGCTGAGACAGCTTTAGCCTCTCTGCCTGTGCCCTGTCCCATCTCCCTGGTCTCTCTTTTTCCTCAAAGGATATGATTTCTGAGGCAAGGACTCCCTTCTCTGTGAATTGGAGGTACTCAGAAGTTGGACTGAGCAATCCTGTTGTGAGCTATTTCTCATGAAAGCTGTTGCCTTTGACTTGATACAGGTATTTAGCCCTGGAGATTAACAGTTGAACAACTCATCTCTCAATTATTTGCTCAAAGCTCGCAGAGAACGTAGAGAGAGTAGTTCTGGAAGGTGCCAAAGGCAAAGGTGGAGAAAAGGTCCAGAAAACGGAGTGGTTTCAAAATCTTCTGAAACCATACGGTTGTTGTTGATCCAAATAACAAATACCTCAAAACAAAGCAAGGAACTTCCCCCTTCCCCCCCCCCCCATATCATTGCATATTGCTGTTCTATTTTGAATGCTCTATGCAGTTTTGCTTGCCACACCCCAAAAAAGACACAGGACTGGAAAGAGTACAGAAAAGGGCAGCTGGTTAGAGATGTGGTATGTTTTCTGAGGGAGGATTCCAATTTCTTAGCCTGGAAAAGAGATGACCATGAAGAGAATCCTTAGGCATTAATGATTAATGGTTTGGAGAAGTTGAAAAAGGAACTAGTTCACAAGGCAGAACAATGAAGGTGAAGGATTTCGTGCTTAAAAAACAATAATAAAAAATACTTTCCCATACAGCACACAGTGCCTTGGGTGCAGCCTTCAGCCTTGGGTCATGCCTAACCTGCCAAGGCAAAATTAAGCTACGGGCACACTGCTTTCACACTGTTCCCTCAAGCGGTGGCATTCAGGGATAGATTTTGAGCCATCCTGAGCACTCCAGTGAGAAAGTCTAGCTCATCTTGTGTGCATCCATAACAACTCCACTCACCACAAGAGCTTGGTTTGGCTCAGGTAACTAAGAGGGGGACTTGTCCAGGACAACCCAGAAGATGGGGAGTTGGACACTGAGCTATAAGGAATCTTAACAGATGGAAGAGCTATGTGTAAGATATTCATTGGGAAAAGAGAGCTGCATAAGAATTGACAGTGCTCTATAACAGGAGCTGTCTGCATGTCAGGCCAACGGGACTGGGGTGCAAACGAAGGTGGGGGAGAAGGAAGGGCCTAGCATTAAGCTGCAGAAGTAGCATCCTGGGAAATGCTGGTTCCCCATGGCAGGTAAGGATGGAAACTGCTGTGCTGCACTACATAAATAAGGTGAAGGTGGTCCAACAGAAACCTTTGGAAAGCCTGAAGTGGATCTGTCCTGTACCTGTTACCCTCAGTGGCTCATGCTGTGGGCAGACTGCATTCCTTCCCCTCTGCACGGGGTCCATGTTCTCTCTCCAAGTGTCCTGTGGCAGGAGGGCTACAAAGTGGATGGTGAAGGAGTTGCTGTCACTAGCTGCATGCCATCCCTGCATGATCTAAACTTGGCTTTGAAGAACAGGTTCATCACTCTGGACAGCAAGGATTCATCCTCCTATGTGCTGCCCCTGGCTGAAGCAAGGAGGTGGGAGCAGGGCTGAGTGGGGGCTGAAGTGACCTCTGTGTTCAGTTAGAGCTGACAGTGCTTACAGGGGGTACGTGACTGAACAGGAGAAGGGCTCGAGGGAGATGCTTGGGGGGGGGGGAGGGCGGAGATTGTAGCCTGTCTTTAGGGCAGTCCAGCCCATTTCTATCTAATGTGGAGCCTTGCTAGCTTAAGTCAAGCACTGAGATCGGTCCTTTTCTCCATTCCCCCATGCATTTGCTCTCCTCTACCCTGTTTCTGTGGGTTTCGTGTGTGTTTTTTTTTTTTTTCCTGTAGAGGGGATTTTAGTTCAGTTGATTTCCTTCTCTGCAAATAACCTGGTGAAAGGAAGAAACAGGCTTTTAATAATGCTGTTTCAGAAACGAAAAGAAAGAAGTTTAATGTGTGTAAATAGAAGCTTTCTCCTGGATTTTCCTCTAGCAAAATAATTGCATGCTTTCATCTAACAGTTTGTAGCTTCACGGGCCAGCTGTGGTGCTGGAGGGAGTAGGATACAGTGGTATGAGTAAGCAGTAGGAGGTGAAGAATTTTACTGGGGGAAGGAAGAAGGCATTTCTGGGCTCTTTTGTTAAATATGCAAGGGATGGGGTAGCCTCGAAGAACTTCCAGGCATCTGAGAGCAACCATTTGTGTTCCATCAGCAGCCACCAGCTTTCGTTAGGTGCAGCAGGGCAAAGGCAGAGAGGTGTGTGATGTGTCTGGAACAGTGCATCTCTGGTGCAGCAACACTGACCTGTGTGCATCCGAGCTGTGCTCAGTAGCTGTGTGGGCTCACTAGCATCCAGGAGAGGTTTCTGGTGTAACGCTGGCTGGTTATAGAGATGAACAGCTGTGCAGTTACGATCTCGGGTGTTGTTAGAAATATCTCGTCTGGAGTTTGCACAAGTCGGTTGGTGACTGACAACTGCAATGCACCGTGGATGTTTTCCTCCAGTGAGGGTGTTCACGTAGCTTGTCCTCTGTCTGCCTGCTGATTCGTGTTTGTTGTACTTAGGCATCTTGCCTCCTGTAACGCAGTCTTTGACTGCAAATCTGTCCATCCCTCAGACCTATCTGAAGTCCAGAGGAGTTGCTTCACTCTTCAGAAGGAACTTTGTAGATGCTGGCACAAGCTTTCTTATTAACAAGGGTGAAATTGGTTGTTAATTTGTTTTGCAATTGTACTGCGATCAGTTGCTCAAAGTATGTTTTTGTATACATGCAATCCATGTTACTTAGTTCTTTTTTTCCTTTTCTCCCAGCAAGATCCATTTTGCTCTGAGCTGATTGCATAGCTCACTACTCCCCTTCTTTGCCAACGTTCTCCTCTTCGTACCTCTGCAGGGTTTGTGGTAGACCTGCCTTGTTCACTGAACTGGGCCGTTTTTCAATAAGCCTCTCTGCTGCTGGTGTGAATTCAAGAGCTGCTTGCACCAGTTGCACATTTATTAAAATAGAATGAGAAAATGCTTCAGAAATAATTTGGCTGCCCAGTCATTGTCTCTGCTTTTCATCATGCAATCCTGTTGATGTAACAAAAGGCAGATTTTGCGTTGCTGAGGCTCCAAAGCCTGTCCGGTGCAGTGATAATACGCAGGCTGTCTGCTGAAGAGCAGGTGGAACAGAAGCCTTTTTGTTGACAGCACTGCTAAAATCTATGCAATAAGGGATGGAAGGTGGATATTGCCATACATAAACAGGTAGCTTCCAGGAGGAAAATTGTCAAACATGCAAGAGTAAGTTTCTTAACTGAGTATACTTAAGTGCATACAAACCCTGGTGGGATGAGGATTTCTTATTTTGCATTTAGTGTTTCTGTTTGGTAGACAAATAGGGAGTGTTTCTTATCTTTATACACTTCAGATCTCCATGGGCTTCAGCCAACTTATGGAACAATTTGTTCAGTTTGGTTCAGGCTGAAATTGCTAAGATGCTTGTGGTTTCCTGATGCATTTCTGGTACTATACAAGGCTCGTTACCATCAGGGATGCTTCTTTCTTTCGTTCTGGGCATTCTTTGGGTGTTTTGCCCTGTTTTTCTGCACAGCCTGTTTGTAACTGCTTCATGCTGATTTCTGATGCTGACCAACAGAAGCAGGTAGCTAGGCACCAGCGCTACTCTAACAAAATCCTTTGGGACTTCAGCCTTCATGGAGGTTTCTGGTATAGCCATGCTACCTATACTGAAGTAGAAAAGATCCTGACTGACCTGGGGCTTCTTGCCTCTGTGTGGATGCTGCTGATGTGCTGGCCACTAGGTGGGCAGATCAGAGAAACAGAGCAGGCAAGATCTCGAAGGCAGTTCCTCAGCAGGTTGCCTGCAATATTTACTAGGTGGCAACATAGGCAGCAGGTTGGGTTCATATGAGACTTTGGCTACAGCTGGTCCAAAGTGGTAGGTTGGTGGAACTGTGCTGGTTTACAGTAGCTAGAGATTGGACTGCATGGAGAAGTAATTCCTAAAGGCAAAAACCAGACAGTTTCTCAAAACTAGAAGCTGATTGCTGAGGCAGATGGACGATCCACGGGAGTTACGGAAACTGGTTGCTGTGAAAAACTTTCTGCCAGATGAAGTAGTCAAAACAATCCTAAACTTTGTCCCCGTGACTTACTTGGTCAGTGTGAGCAGCCATCTCCATCTGAAGTGAGATCTGGTCTCTGTGTGAACGTCTCCTTGAGTCTGATTAACCCAGTTAAAGTGGATCGTGAATGATATCAAGCAGAAACCCTAGGGACGCTGTTTGGCCACTCGGCATTGACGTGCAGCACATGGACATATATGGCAGGCTAATTGACAGGGCTGACTGCAGAACTTTGCATGGCTGGGTTCTGAGTGTCCTTTGGTGGAAAACCAAGCAAAGATGGAAAGGACAGGTCCAGTCAGTGCTGCTGTCCAGAGGTCTTGCTGGATGTTTTTTCCTGGGAAGGCTTGTTAAATCTTCATGACCCTGATGATGACGTGATATTTGGATCCTTTGTATAGGGTCCCTGCTGTTGCTAACTTGAGTTTGTTAGTGTTCCAGCTGTGAACTGACTTCTGTCCTTCCTTCCCAAGAGATTTTATGATTTTATGCCATTTTATGATGGGAGCAGTAGGTGGGTTGTATGGACTTTCCTCCTAGCAGTGGAGTCTGTGGCATGAATACATGAAAGGGGGGCTTGCGTGTTTGCAAGTATTTAACATTTGAAAGTTTTCTAAGGATTTAGAGGCTGGATGGGTGTCTTCTGTGCCTGCTTTTTGTCTCTGAAGAGCAAAAGCTAGCACATGACTATGATGCACCCAGAACAGGCAGATGAGTAAGAAGATGCTATTTTTACTCAATCACTTTTCAGAAGAGCTATTGTTATTGCATGTAACTCAAGCACTTGCCAAATATGCTTTAATGTAGTCTTAATTGATCTGCTTTAAATTTTAAGCAGCCAACAGTATTCCCACAGAAACAAGTAGCTCAGAAGCATTTGACACAGCAGGCGGTGGAGCACACAGAGGTAGCGATTGATGGTAGATTTGATCTGCTCAGCCTTGAGCCCACAGATGGAGAGACTGAGACATCCCATCTGGCCCTGCAGAACTTCGTATGTATCAAGGTTGTCTTCTGAAGAGTGCCTTCGGGCTTTCCTCAAGACAAGGTTTACAGAGTATCCTTCAGTAAAGCACGGGGCTCCCCCCAGATGCCAGCAGCTTACTGGGGCTCTGGGTGCCTTCTGTGTACCATCAGGCGTGCTCAGACAAGCTGTTTCTTGGCTGCTTGCCATCTGGGAGGCAGACGTGTATGGGAGGAAGGCAGCTAGGGGGGCAGAGCATTCACAGTGCCCTGCAAACTCTCTGTTAGAGCCATGCACACACGCCCTAAGGGAACTGTGTGGGTGCAGAGCTCTGCTGGTGTAGCAGCTGCTTTAGGGCAGCAAATTCTCCTGCTCTGTCTACTCAGGATTTGCAGGCTAGCAGGTGAAAAAATACCTTGTATTGAATTAATTCTTTTCCTTCCTTAGTGTTTTAGGGTGGATGTGGTCATTTTCCCATTCTGGGTGCTCAGTCTCCTGTTTTCTCACAGTTTCCGACTGTCATAATGTGGCAGATCTAAGCAGTCTTTCCTTTAAAGTTCTGGAAAAGTGGTTATTTTCCTGTAGACCCTGCTCTACCATTGAGCTAGGAGTACAAGAGTACTTCAGTAACTTTGTTTTAATTAATAGTTGGTTTTCTAAATGTAATCTGTGGATCTGGGTCATTGTTTGCCAGCACCATTCGTCATGTGCTTGTTGCTGGCCTCTACAGGGCATCCAGCCTCCTTCCTTCCCAGAAAGTAAAAAGTTCCCACCACAGAAAGCTTTCAATCCAAGTGAAGTAACAATTGTTGGGAAGCCTGAAGACAGGCACAATGTTAATCAGCTGTTAGGTGGAGTTTCCAGCATGCTGCCTAGCTGGTAGGCATAGGGAGAAAGGGGAACTTCAGTGATATGGAACTGGACGAAGAATTGTGTTATTGAAGAATGTGGTTGATGTGTGGGAGAATATTGGAAGACGTTCTGCTTCAAAATCTGATAATGCTACTGATATTTATAGTATTGGACTCATACTATCAACTGATAAGGAAATAGGGTTTGGTGTCTCAATGGACTTTTATTATCTGGGTTTGCTGGGGTGGGTTTGATCTGGCGCAGTGAAGAAGTGCTGAGACTGTAGGGATGTTGTCAAAGCATTGGTGTGGGAAAATGGTCTGAACGCAGTGGGTGGGGTGACCTCGCATTAGCTAAGGCCAGGATAGAGAGAGGAAAGAGTCTGGACAAGTATTTTAGTAAGAAACTCCTTTGTCTATTTCTCAGGCAAATGCCGTTAAGTCCTGGAAGAGGTGGGCTTTGCAGTCAAGAGTCGGCTGAGAGCATACGACAAGTTGCGTTGTGATGGTTGACAACTGGAGATCTTTTGTGAGAACTGCTTGGATCTGTTTGACAGAATTTCAACCCTGGAAGCTGTCAGCCCCCCTTCACCTTTGCATAGTTGATCCTGAAGTTTAAAGCTGGTCTTACCTAGCTGAAATTATGTAAGGTGCTGATTTAAGAAGAGGGTATGATAACAGGAAATAACAGACTAATGCAAGCAAATTCTGTTTCCTTCTTTGCTTCTGTACAGCTGAGAGATGGAGTCTGCACTGGAGGAAAGCAATGGAGCTGGCCACCTGATGGTGGCTCGTGACAGATACTAGCTTTGCCAAGTGACTGAGCTGATACTTACTCTCACTTGTGCATTTCTTCCTCCTGAGTCTGCCTTCTCCCTGTGCTGAGGCTCCTGCTCTAGGCGAGCCTTCCTGAAGGAGCACAGCTGACCCAGGCTTAGTGGTAAGCCAGCTGTGATGGGAGTGAGGAAGGAGAGAGATGAAATCCTTCTCCTGCTGGAAAACAAATAAAAAGTTTTCTCTTTCCCTCAACCTAATATCAGTAACTCTGAAAAAATCTCTTCTTAGGCAGCCCATGTTTCTTTTGAACAGTCACCCCTTTTCAATAAGAAGGTAATGGGAGTGTGTGTGTTTGCCAGCAGCCTCTCCAATTTATTTTTTCCTCCTGTATCCTGAAGGAGCCCAACATAAAGCATTGCTGTAACAGCACAAATATTCATCGCTCTTGCAAGAGCGATGAGCTAAGAGCCAAGCAGCATCTTGCCATGTGATTCATTTATTTCTTAAGCTGTCCAGGTGATGATACCATGTTATCAGCAGTCTGGATCATTTGCTGCCTGTCATGCACGGTAAATCGGTGCTGTAACCTACAAGGCTTTCCTTGTCTGTCCCACCCCCTTTGCCAGTCTGTATCGTTTGGGGCCCACTGGGAAGGGAGAGATTGCAATCCACAGGAAGCTTGCTGCTGGCAGTGTTCTTCCAGGCAGCATTAATGCACACTGGGCTTCATGATTTCTCAGTGGTGAGCACTGAAAGGGGGCTGGCAGCTGGACACTGCACATTTCTGGGTGCCGCTGAGGTGTGTTAGCGTTTCAGAGATGTATACAGGGGTCCTCCTCCTATTTAGCCAGGTAAGATCCCTGCAGAAGAAAGCTTGATGGTTACTTTATGGATCCTGTTCGTTACCGAGTGTCTTTCATCACCAGTTTCCAGGCCCTGCTCTAGCAGGATGTATTGGAAGGGAGTACCTCCACAGGGTGGTTAATTATCTCCCATTTTTTTTTGTGAAGGAGGGCAACTGTGGTCTTAAATCTGGCTGCTAACAGAACATTTTCTGTGTACATTGGGCTGTGGAAAAATCTGTCATGGAGGATCATTGCAGTCTTTTCTGTGGTCTGAAGGGTAAAGTAGTCATGAGTAATTATTTTTTCTTTCAGGTAGGCAAATATGATCTAGAAGTGATAATGACAGGTGAGTGTGATCTAGGAGAGAGCGATTTTTTTGGTGTCCTAAGAAACACAGTAACATAACTATGAATGACCAAAAAAAATCTTCTTGAAACCTCCCTTGGGAATTTAGAATTGCTAAAGACTCCATCAGAACAGCTGGGCAGGTTCATAATACCTCCAGACAAGGGCCATGAGGCCAGAACAGGCGAAGCCTGTGAGCTTCACTGCAACAGTAAAAGGAATTTTGTGTTTTTTTTTTTTTTTTTTTTCCCCTGACACAGGAAGAGTTTCTGAAAGGAAAAAAAATCAATCAGTTACATTCAAGTTCAGCTTGACTGTAGTCTTGTAGCTGTGATAAAAGCAAAATTTGGGAAGGAGTGGTTATGGCACGTTTCTAGAAATAAAGGGCTCAGCAGTTAGGAAATGCCTCTGCTGAGATTATTGAACTTTAAGTGTTGATGTTTTGGTATGACTCAGTGGTATGGCTGGGAGAAGCTGTAGGAAGAAAGGAGTGACTTGAGGACAGTCGTCTGTTCTCCCTCCTCACCATTCAGAACGAGGAGACCTGTTTTGGCTTGCCTTCTGCCTTCAGCATTGGTTTGAATAAGGGAAGAGACTTTCACATGAAAGATCTGCATCTAGACCTAGGGAAGAACTCTTGAGAAGTGGCTGGGGAAGCTGGGCTGTGTAACGGCTCTGTGGGAAGAAAGTGCAGAGGCCGGACTACTAAAATGAGACAGGAAGATGGCAGGTATGAACAACAGCCATGCAGGCTGTGCGCACCCCTCTTCCCTTCCATGCCTTTAGGTTCCCTAACAGTCACTCACAGTAAGAGTGAAATTTAGGTCCCTTCCAATTTGTACTTTGATTTACTGGTTTTCTATGGGCCAGTGACAGATTTTTCCATTCTTTTAGAAATAATGGCTGCAATTTGTAATAAAACGTTGCAATTCTTTATGGCTGTCCATCACTCAGTGAATTACCCTTCGCAATATTTCCTTACTTGAAGGCAGGAGATGTTTTGATTCTTAACTTGCAGATGTAGTTGTTGTACTCCTTGTACACATCGCTTGTTGGTTACAAATGCTTGGGTGTTCCTGAAAATCCCAAGCAGAAAAAGCAAATTTTCGGCCCTCTGTCTTTGCTTGAATTGTGCACCAAGGAATGTCTGTTACTTAGTACTTTCAGTTAAAACTCTGTGATTTCAGAGTAATGGCTATTCAAAGCGCGCTGTAGTTGAAGGGCCCTTTGCCTGCTCTGACGCTGCTTGAGCCTGTTTTCGGCTCAAGCAAATCTGGCAGTTCTCATTCCTTCCCTTTCTCTCCACCCTTTGCATCTAAGCCAAGCAAGAGTGAAAGGGCAGCTTTTATTTTGGCTTTACGTTGTTTTTTGGGTTTCTGTTTGGGTCTATCAAACATTGCACAACAGTAGGTGAGCAAAGCAGTTCTGCGTGCGGGGAAGTTTGGGCCATTAATTACGAGCCGTGCTAGGAGAAGCGCAGTTACCCAGGAGTACAAAGCTCTGATGCTTGCATGAAGGGGAAGCTGCCTCAGGATCCATACACTTTAAAATCTCTGCACGTGCCAAGAAGGTTGTTGAGGCTGCTCTCACTGAGTGCTGGAACTGTGAAATCTCAGGCAGAAAACAATTAAGCTACCGCTGTAGTTCTAAATGTCTGAATGCATTTCTGTGGTACGGTTTGCATTCGTTTTCTTTTTATTTCCTCTGGATGCTTTCCTCATCCTGATGTCATTAGTCCACACCTCATTATCTGCTCCTAGAGAGTGCATCCCTCTTGCTTGTTAGGAGGGTGGAGGTGGCGATCTGCAGCGGTACAAAGCGCTGAAGGGAGATAATCAGCTGGGTAAGGCTTTGCTCTGTGCAGAGACCGGCGCTCTGCCCGCTGTGCACAGCGTACGTGTCCCACGTTGGTTGGAGCCGTGAGCATTGCAGTTAATGGAGGTTGCAATAGAGAAACTTTAACTTACTTGCCTAGAAAAGAGAAAAGGCTGAAGGATAAATACGTGTCCCGCTCTAGTAACAGCTGTAAGTTGGGGGTCTTGGATTCTGTAGCCTCATACAGTGCAACATTCCCTCGTTTTCTTCCTCAAGTACCTCACCCTGGATCTGTGTCAAGCTACAGACAGTTCTTCTGCGGTTGTCTGACATAACTCTGTACCGTACGGCGTTTCTTAGTACTTTGTGATAAATATTTATAATGCATGCGTTCTTCTTTCCTAAGCAGTGTATTCTGTCACATTTTTTCCCAGCTATCCATTGCAATCTGAATCCGAATGGTATTGATCACCCTGTCCCCACAGAAGGTATTAATCTGCAACTTGAAGGTGAAGGAGCTGAATCCCCCTCTGCCAAGAACACTAATACTCCAAAAGGGCCTGAGTCAAAAGAGACACCCAAGAGGCAACAAGTGGAGCCAGAAATATCTAAGGTATGGAGAACTGGATCGTTACACATTCTAGTCTTTAACAATCCCAGCAATTTGAAGTCCTGACTACTGATTAAAAAGCATTTATTGTCCTGTTGAAGAAGTACAAAGGTGCAAAAATAAGTCCAAGGAAGTGCGTTATAGAAAGGAGGTATTGCAGGGGAGTTTTGGTGCACATACATCTTGGGCATTGTGCAATTTTATTTCTCTCCATGTGAAGTTAATGATAAATAATGGAAATGCTCTTTTTCTGACTTTGAGAGAACCTGTTTTCCAAATGGCTTGAGTAACAACCAGAGTGCTAATAAATGTTTTTTTTAGCATTGTTGTTGTTAGATTGTTGGTGTTTTTTTGTTGCTGTTTGTTTTACGTTTCCTCACTGCTCAGTTATTTTTAAAAGGTTTTCTTTGCAATCCTGTGCATTCAAATAATATGAAGACATGCCTACATCCACAGTAGTGAGACTTGCATTGCACAAAGCAGTGCAAGGTATTGAATGCAATTTAGGATGCCTCATAGACCATCTTCTCTGCTTTCGGCTGTCTAATTTGTCTCCATTGGGACCAGTTCTAGCACTTCAAACCACCGGCAATTCTAAGGTTTTGCTGTCCAGAGAAATGAACAGAATCTCCTTTCTTAATGGAGCATGTCCTTCTTTTTCTGTCCTTAGCTATGGACCTGCAGAACAGCCATCGCTCATGGGCTGCAGATGGATTTAAAGTCCTTTCTATGCAGCTGCTGTGTTGTGAACAGGGGAGTCCCAGTGTTCGTTTCTGTATCTGGGGTGCAGACAGTGTAGTGTCAGTGAAGGAGCACTCATTTAGAAGCTCCTGATGAGTATGGAATCTAATTTTCATACAGTGAGGTGCAATTTTAAAGGAAGATGGAATAAGGATCTCAGTCTTTCTCAGACTCTGTGTTGTGGGATTAAAGCAACAGTGGGCTAGCTTTCCCTTCTCCTTCTGGAGGGCAAGCTCGAGGCTGCCAGCGGCTGCCGGCAGCCAGTTATCAGCAAGGGGAAAAGAGGGAATGTGAGAGGAAAATAAAAGGTAGAACTCGAGAAT